>VONZ01000105.1:965000-1020000 GCA_012976165.1 Labeo catla
TTCAGAATAATGACTGACAAACATCCAAACATACAGAGGTTGTGCATTATTATTATTATCATCGCGTCTCGCTTTCTAGAGTTCATGACTTCTTTTTCATGTGATTGCAAGCAACAATCTAAAAAAATATATATATATTTTAAAGTTTTCTCATGTTATCTTACAAAAACAAGATAAAAATATTATTTTTTAACTTAAAAGTTAATACTAAAACTGAAATAAAAAATAAATGAAAGCTAAACAAAAATATTTAAAAAACTAAAATTACTAAAAATGACAAACACATAAAATGACAAACTGAAAAAAGCTATTAAAAATACTATAAAATAATAAAATAAAATGGAAAATAATTAACTTCAACTTGAATTTATTTTAATTCATTCAGTTGCCATTTTAGGTTTAATAATATAAATGATAATAATAATATAAATAATATAAATAAATACTATAAAATAATATATACATATAAAATGACTAAAACTGAAAATATAAAAAAAAGGTATTTAAAATATTAATAAATACTATAAAATAATGAAATAAAATAAAAAAAATAATTAACCTCAACCTGAATTTATTTAAAAAAAGTTTAAGTACTGACATCCCTAAAACCAACTTTTATTAACTAAAATTAATAAAAATGCAAGCACATAAATGACTAAAACTGAAAATATATATAAAAAAGAAATTCTAAATAATAATAAATACTATAAAAAGAAATCATGTATTAACAATACTAGTTTTATATGCTATTACTAATAATAGCATATAAATAATGCTAAAATTACACTGCAAAAAATGGATTAAAAAAAGAAAAAAACAAAGCTTTCTTAAAACAAGATAGAAAAATACCAGTAATGTATCTAGATAACTAACCAATATCAAACAACAGCATGCTGCCACACTTAGCATCAATATTTGCAATAAATAGTGTTATTGCAGCCCCCAGCTACTGTAAATAATATAAAATAAAATGCACTGAATGTGATCAACAGCCTGAAGAAATGAACTGCATTTGACCTTTTTAATAGAGTTTGTAAAGAATAATGCAATGAAGGCTGAACGGCTGGAGCGATAGAAATAAATTCTGCTCAGCAAGAACAAAAATGAGAGTGAATATTACCACATAATCCAAAACACGAGCTAATGACGAGAGATACGAGCGGTTTATTAAAAGAGCGCAGGTTGGTAATTGTCTTAGCAGCTCATGAACGTTCTGGTGAGCACAACGTCTGCTTCATCTGCGCTTTTATGACGTTCACAGTGGAAAATGGGGATTTTGTCATTATCTTTGCCGGTATTAGTGAAGAGAAAGTCATTTTCCTTCACAGAAGTGCCTGTTATACAGTCATCTCATTAGACTGAACATTAGCGTCTGTCCTGCTGCTTCTGTCTCTCTGAGTTTCTCATTTTCAATTCTTGCTTTTTGCATACTACTAATACCACTTCTGCAGTATATTCAGTGTGTGCAGTATGTGAATATATGCATCAAATACCCAGATGGCCTACAATAAAACATATTGCAATGAATCCTCTATCCCAGAGTGCAATGCATCCAACTTGACATTTCATTTCCAGTATAATAAATAAACCAGAAGTGATATCTGTTTATTTATGATACCAAAGCTTAGTCATTTTTACACAAAAACAGTATTATTGTTAATTGCAATAAAATAAAAATAAAAATATTCCATGAAATATAAATATTAGATGAAAAACCTAAAATGAACAACTAAAAGTTAAACTAAAATTTTTAAATGTTGCCACGGCCACTAAATGAAATAAAATAAGCTCAGGTAGAAGCGCTAAAATTTCTAAACCTAAAGCAAAATAGAATTGAATATTTTTCAAATTCAAAATAAAGCTAAAATAAAATATGGAATTGTAGAAAACAAATATATTAAAATATAAAATATAAAATATATACATGTTAAAAAAAATAGATAATAATAAAATATAAATAGATTAAAAACCTAAATATTAAATATTAGTGATAGATATCAAATGAAATAATTAAATAAAATTAGATGAAAACTCTAATTAGATAGAATAAGTTCATGTTGCTAAAAAAAAAATAAAAAAAAATTTGAAAAGAAAAACTAAATAAAGATAAAATAAAATAATTTTAAAGACATTTAAAATAAAAAAATTTAAATGTTACCTTGCCAACTCAGACATAAAAAGTGCAAAATAAAACTACTTAAAAAAAATAAAAAATAAAAAAATACAATAAAAAAAAGTAAAAAATTAAATAAATTAAATAAATGCCAATTCAAAATAATATTATTATTTTATATTAAAGAAACCAGAAGTGATATCTGTTTATGACACCAAAGCTTTTTTTTATGCAAAAAGTTAGTTAAATAATTCTAAAATGATTAGATATTGTTTTTGTTAATTGAAATAAAGCTGAAATAAAATATTTAATATTAGTTAAAACATAAATTAGATAAAAACTAAAAATTAGAAAAAATGAAATGTACTTAAAATGTTTAAAAATTCAAAATAAAGCTAAAAATAAAATATGATTTATTACATAAAATATAAACATTAGAATAAAAACTTAAAATTAGAACAATTAAACTAAAATTTAAATAAAATAAGTTTAATTAGAAGTGCTAAAATTACTAAAAGTAAAAAGTAAATTTATAAAAATTAAAAATAAACTGCCAAAGAAACTACAATTTAATAAACTAAAAAAAATCTAAATAACCCTTACCCTTTTAAAACAATACTATTAATAACAAAAAATAGAGAGGATTTGTTAAATAACATCTATACCTGCACAAGACTTCACAGAACGTCTCATATCAACATGCAGTGACACAATCACGTTAAACACATTTACAGTTAGCAAGTTTAACTAGTCAGTATACAGTATATACTGCGCAGTATTCAGTATGCGAGTCGTTCTCTCTGTTGAAAAGCAGGGTTGATAATGTCCTTTCTGCCGCGCCGCCGTTGACTGCTGATTGCAGATAATTACACCTATTTGAAAGCAGCTTTTCAAATTCAGCCGCAGTGGAGCATTTTTGCGGCCTGTCGTTTAAGAGCCGTGTTGATATAACAGTCTGTTCGTGCAGCTCTTTTTTGTTTCACGAGCAGCTTGAGCGTCTGCAGAACAAGCCACAATTTCATCTGCCATTAAAGCAATAGTTCACACAAAAATGAAAATGTGCTGTTAATTTACTCACCCTCAGGCCATCCAAGATGTAGGTGACTTTTTTCTTGAGTAGAACAGTAAAGAAGTTTTTTTGCTGAAACCGTGCTTCTTGGTGATTCATAAAATGCAAGTCAGCGGTTACAAGTTTTAGAAAATAAAAAAAGCATGAGGGAAACGTAAAATGAATCCCCGTGGCTCCTGACAATATATTGAGGTCTTATGAAGCGAAACGACCCGTCTGTGTGAAAAAAAACGAACATTATTTACAACATTATCTGTAATTCAGAGCTTCAGCCAAATGGGGAAATATGATTCTTTTCCACAAACTGATTCAGTCCGTTAGAATGAACTGGTTCGATTCACTAGTTCATTTACATAATCATGCAATGACACAACGTATACACAATTATTTTATTACAGAACCCAGTAATAATGTGAAACACAGATGTTTTATACATCTAAAGCATATAAAGTGAATAATCTAGTCTTCATCAGCTCATCTTTTTACACAAACAATGAGAACTGTTTCCTCAGTTCAGTGACTGTTGCAGGAACTGGAGAACTGAATAAGTTCATTCATCAAAGGAACAGATTCGCTGCTATTTTGGCTCATTTCCAGGCGTCTGAAAGTGAGTTTTAACTGAGTAACTTTTACTGGGCTGTTCGAGATAGTTTCAGACGATTCAGTCTGATTTGATGAACTGGTTCAAATAGTTCACGAAAAAGAATCTGTTCAAAAGAATGATTCATTTGTGAACCGGACATCACTCCAGACTTTTTGCCTGAGAATTACAAGTAATAATGCTTTAAATAATGTTCCGTTTCTTGCACAGATCAATCATTTCAGTACATAAGACCTCAATATATTGTATATATTCTGTACACTTACATAACATACACTACTTTTAAATATTTCTGAAAAAAGTCCCTTCTGCTCCCCAAGGATCAAAAATACATTAAAAATTGTGAAATATTATTCCAATTCAAAGTAACCATTTTCTGTGCGAATATCTGTTAAAATGTAATTTATAGCTGTGATCAAAGCTGAATTTTCAGCATCATTAATCCAGTCTTCAGTCACATGATCCTTCAGAAATCATTCTGATATGCTGCTTTGCTGCTTGAAAAACATTTCTGATTATTATCTGTTGCAGACGATTCAGTTCGATCTGATGAACTGATTCAAATAGTTCACTAAAAAGAAAAGGTTCAAAAGAATGATTCCTTTGTGAACTAGACATCACTGCAGACCTTTTGCCTGAGGATTAGAAGTAATAATGCTTTAAAAAATGTTCCTTTTCTTGTACAGATCGATCATTTTAGTTCAATATATTGTATATATTATGTACACTTATATAACACACTGTTTTAAATGTTTCTGAAAGAAGTCCCTTCTGCTCACCAAGGATCAAAAACACAGTAAAAATGGTGAAATATTACTACAATTCCAAGTAACTGTTTTATTTGTGAATATCTGTTAAACTGTAATTTATTTCTGTGATCAAAGCTGAATTTTCAGCATCATTACTGCAGTCTTTAATGTCACGATCCTTCAGAAATCATTCTAATATGCTGATTTGCTGCTCAACAAACATTTCTGATTATTATCCGTTTCAGACGATTCAGTCCGATTTGATGAACTGGTTCAAATAGTTTACTAAAAAGAATCGGTTCACAAGAATGATTCATTTGTCTGAGGTTCTGGATTACAGGTAATAATATCATAAAACAATGTTTAGTTTCTTGCACAGACAGATTGTTTTGCTTCATAAGAACTCAATACATCATCAGGAGACACGGGTATTATTTTTTGCGTTGCCTGTATATGATTTTTAAGTGACGGTAGTCACTGACTTGCATTTTATGAATCACCAAGCACCACGGTTTCAGCTAAAAATCTCCTTACTGTTTTACTCACGAAAAAAAAGTCATCTTGAATGACCTGAGGGTGAGTAAATTAACATAAAATGTTCATTTTTGGGTGAACGATCCCTTTAATGCCTGTTGGAGCACTGGTGAATATGAATGCACATGAGACTTTGTTATTGAATGCATTAGTCGGGTTGGGTTTTTGCGGTCGGTTTATAACAATTCAGAGCGCTTGTCACCAAACGTGCATGAGTCTGAGCAGATGGTTTATGTGAGCTGATGTAATGAACCATGAGGACTCCAAACAGGGCTGAACTCACTTCAGAGACTATAGATCACGGCTCCGTCCCAAATGGCGCAACCTGACGTTGACTCGTGACCCTCGCTGAAGCGCACAAGTCCGCAGGGTGCAACGATTGCCATTTTAACACTCGGGAGGCGGCGAGCATCATCGTTTGCGAAGTGACGCACGCTTGACTATTACCCAGCAGTCCGTGCGGGATAATGTCACTAATAGACTCGGAGGACGAGCATAAGGGCCACCCAGAGAGGCGTCACAAGCTCCTGATGAGAAGCCTGTTATTTTTGTGGCCAAGCGTCACATTTATCCTATTACAAGGAGGCCAATCCCAGAATACACTGGCAATACACTGCTCAGGACAAAATTGTTTCACTCCAATTACGATAGAACAGAGTTCTACACTAAATGGGTGCCGTCAGAATGAGAGTCCAAACAGCTAATAAAAACACCACAAAACATCTTGAGAAGACAAAAGCTGAAACAAACCCATAATTAAGACACTTTAGGTAAAATATGAGTCCATAATTCATATTAACAATTCCTCCAGTGAAAAAGTGATCTTGTCTGAATCAAGAGAGAAATCTGCACAGATCAAGCACTGTTTAGAAGTCAAAACTAATCCATCATTAAGACATTTTTAAACTTCAAACTGGCTAAATTATAAGTCCATAATCAATAAGCCCTCCTCGTAGGGATGCACAATATATCAGAGAGAGCTTTGTTGATTATAATGGTATTTTGTGAGATTGCAATGAACTAAGATGAGTGACAGCTTTTAATTATTTTTAAGGGAGTTTGTAAATGAGATATTGAGTTAATACAACAGTTAAATAAACAAGAAGCTAATATTAAGTGACTTACATCGTCTGACTATAACACTATTGCCTGATTTTGCTCCATTTCGCCGTCAAAAATAGTTTGAAACAAGTCACATGCGCCGCTGCGCATCTCCAATTAAACACAGCACTGTTTAGTTTGAATGAACGTGCATTTTTACACGAATCTAGTGAGTCAATGATTTAATTTCCCATTCATAAAGACAGTCACTTGCTTTATTCCTAAATGAATTAGCCGATCGAACGAATCAAATGAATGAATGATTCAGTCATTAAATCAGTGACTTGCTGCCACTTAGTGGGAGTTTTAGTTTCATTTTTAAAGTATCTTTTCAGTTATTTAAATCATTTCATATTTCTGTATTCAAAATGTTATATTGAAAACATTAATCTCAACATGAATTTATGAATTTGATTGCACTCATGCCACCTCTGAGCCTCATTAAACATGAAAATACAACTACAAGCCACTTTTGTGTTCTTCTGTGCCACCTCTGTAGTACAAATTAATGTTGTTAATACTAATTTTATTTGATTGGCAACTCATTCTACTTGTTCTTATTCTGTTGTTTTAATTAGACATTTTAAAATATAATTTAAAGAAAATACAAAAGATGACATACTTTTAATAAAGTTAGAAAAATGCCATTACAAAGGTAAAAACAAAATTCCCCTGTAAACCACTTTAAGGACTCAAATATCACCTTGTAATGGGAAAGCTAATTTTTGATTTTATTCATTAGAAGGTGCTCCTAAAATTTTGACTGTGCTCCTAAATTTTTTAAGTAAAAAGAAAAGTAAGCGTAGAGTCTTGGTGATGTTTTTATCAGCTGTTTGAACTCTCATTCTGACGGCACCCATTCGCTGCAGAGGATCCACTGGTAAGCAAGAGACGCAATGCTACATTTCTACAAATCTGATGAAGAAACAAACTCATCTACATCTTGGATGGTCTAAAGTCAGCTCACTAGAAGCAAACCACTGTATACTGTCACCAGTGATGGGAATAACGGCGTTAGAAATAAACAGCGTTACTAACGGAGTTATTTTTTTCAGTAACGAGTAATCATACGAATTACTGTTTCCCCCGTTATGACGATGAAATGCGGCATTA
Source organism: Labeo catla (assembly GCA_012976165.1). Classification (NCBI taxonomy): domain Eukaryota; kingdom Metazoa; phylum Chordata; class Actinopteri; order Cypriniformes; family Cyprinidae; genus Labeo; species Labeo catla. Next base: position 972,281 of record VONZ01000105.1, read on the forward strand.
CTATTATTTATTACAACTTATTATTTATTTTTCAGCTCATATGAATGGATGCGTAGCGTACCTGTATTTGATGAGCCGTAGACTCTAGTGTGAAGGCACAAAACTAGCCGTCGCTTTCTCTTAGAATCAGTATTACAAGGATTTTGTTGTGGTTTGTTGTGAAAAAGATACAGAGCGAGAGAGTCTTTTATATCATGCAGAACTGACGCGCTATATGTAAACGATATTCTTTGTTGTATTTTCCTGTCAAAATAACGGAGGTCCTTCGGAATTCTTCAGCTTTTAAGAACTGCCGGTTTCTCCGGTAGTAGGCGGAACTAATGCACAAACGGCAATCTCATTGGCTGGCGCTCACCTATGAACGTCCCCGTTTTGATTTCAGCAAATCAGTTCGAGTGAACGCAGACAACGTAATTAATATTCATGAACCCAGCAGATTATTAATCTTTAGTGCGTTTTATATCGTTGTTAGTAGTAGAATTCGTAGTAGTTTTATCTTATCAGTATTATTTTTCCCCCCCTTTTTTATAGATACACTAAATGACAAACAATATCTTAAGCACCACCACCAGTCCTAAGATCAGTCAACATGACAAATGCATTCGTACATGGTTATTCTAGTAGTTCTAATTACTAAAGTTTAATGCTAAATTATTATATTATACTGCTTGACAGCAAAAGTGTACTTTCAGATATTTAAAAAAAAAAAAAACTAGCAACAACAACAAAATATGTACTAGCCAATGGCTAGTAGAAGGTTGATAATATTTACAATATTTTTTTTAAATTTGATAGGTGTCTCTCACATCAGCATTAAAACACATTATAGCAGATTAGTGTACAATGTTTTATAATAATAATTTATTCTATTTAGCGTCCATTTCATTCATTTAACATACTTAATATTGAGGACATCCAAGTTACTTAACATATTTGAGCATTTTTCTAAAAAAAAGTAACACAGTAGTTACTTTCCCTAGTAATTAGTTACTTTTATAATCATGTAACTCAGTTACTAACTCAGTTACTATTTGTGAGAAGTAACTAGTAACTCTAACTAATTACTTTTACAGTAACATGCCCAACACTGACTGTCACAGCAAACTTAATAAAGGCCATTAAACTCATTCAGGTGCTTCACCTGCACGTGGGGATCACAGTCGCTCTCTCAGGTCACGTTCAGCACCTCTCTTCGATTGCACCGCCTGTTTGATTTAATAACTTATTTCCCAATGATATTTATTGATCGTCTTACATTGAGTCGACGTCCTCTTCCTCCTGTCAGAGCGAGCGCTAAACGATTTCAGGTGACTCGACAGTCTGGATACGTCTGGAGGTTCAGCTGGATGATTGTCTCGAGGCGTCTTCAGGAGCCAGAAAGAGATTAAAGTCAGACTCACAAGGCTGCACATCAGTGACTTCGGCCATCTCACTCTGAGAAACACACGCACACAGTATCAGGTGAGAGTGCATAATAACAACAACATCAGAGCAAAGTATTAATAATGGTTTAATATCTCTTTAAAATCTTAATTTTTTTCTCCTAGATAGAAATGAGATTCAATGTAGACTTGATCTCAAATGTCTCAAATCCTCACCTATTTGTCATCATCTTACATTTCTCTCTTTCTGTAAAAGATCTAGAGTGACAAACGTGCACATAGATCCGTTTTGGCATTATGAGTGTTACCATAGAAACAAATCATTTCCAAGGCTTTGTGGTTTCTGGAAGTGACAGCACCTAATTACTGACAGAAGTCATACACACTTACATAACATACACTATTTTTAAACATTTCTGAAAGTCAGAAACGATTTAAAATACAGTAAAAAAATGTGAAATATTATTCTAATTTCAAATATATGTTTTCTATGTGAATATCTGTTAAACTGTAATTCATTTCTGTGATCAAAGCTGAATTTTCAGCATCATTACTCCAGTCTTTAGTGTCACATGATCCTCCAGAAATCATTCTAATATGTTGTTTTGCTGCTCAGCAAACATTTCTGATTATCATCAATGTTGAAAACAGTTGTGCTGCCGGATATTTTTGCATAAACTGTGACACATTTTATTTTTTAGGATTCACAGATGAATAGAAAGTTCAAAAAGAAAAGGATTTTTGTAAAAAAGAAATTTTGTAACATTATAAATGTCATTACTGTCACTTTTGATCACTTTTAATGCATCCTTCATTAATAAAATTATTAAAAACTCTAGAACAGTGTTGTAAAATACTTAGAATGGCATGATCTAAACATGACACATCTGCAGTTCAAAGCCATGAAAACAAACTCAAGGACACTTTGAGCAAAAAAAACATCACAATGACATTTAGAAACACTCCTGCACGCTTCTCAAGCGCATCTGTCATCTCACTCCGCGCCTACAGACTCCCATCTGACTGACAGCTGGTGGAGACGGATTCAATTGGTGAGCTTATCAATACAGAGGGACTGACTGTGTGGTGTGAAATGAGCTATCGATTACAGACCCAGAGGACATAACAGTGCCCCGACGGGAGCCAGAGATGGAGAGATAACAGAAAGACAGAAAGCAAAGCATCGGGTGATGACAGGCAATAACAGCTCAGATGTGGTGGATCTGATGCGTTTTATAGGGATGGAGTGTCTTACAGATGTTCGAGTGTGTTTACAGACGAATTTTTCATCTGAAGAACAGAGACTTCCTGTCTTCATGGCTGAACCTGTCAAAAACAAAAATCAAAAGAAATAAAAAATTAAATATACATCAATTATATGACATTAAAAAGAATATTGGAGAAATGTGCAAAAAAAAAAAATCTGTATTTGCTTCTTAAAAAAGAAAAAGAAAGAAATTCTAATGCACAATATTTTTTTCTTTTGGTTTTACGGTGACATGTAGATATGCAACATAGGGGATATTTTCATTGCTTCATCACAGATCAAGCATTTTTTGAGCATCTGAATAAAACAGTATTTGACTAAATTAATATCTGATCTAAAAAAAAACACAATGCTTACAATAATAATTTCTGCTTTTCTACACCATAAGTACGACGGCTTAGTGCCTAGTTAAAAAAAATAAAATCTACGATTACAAGATTAAAGTTGTAATATTTCGAGAACAGTCCAAATATGAGAATAAAGTTGAAATACTTTGAGAATAAAGCTGATATACTATGAGAAAAATACTACGACTTCATTCTCTAAGTATTTCGACTTTATTCTTGCAGTTTTTTTTTTACTTTTATTCTCGTAGTATTGCGACTTCATCCTCATAGCATTTCAGCTTTATCGTCTAAGTATTTCGTCTTTATTGTAGTATTTCAACTTTTATCCTCAAAGTATTTCGACTTTATTCTTGTAGTTTTTTTAACTTTTATTCTTGTAGTATTTCAACTTTATCCTCGTAGTATTTTGACATTATTCTTGTAGTATTTCAACTTTTATCCTTGTAGTATTTCGACTACATCCTCATAGTATTTCGGCTTTATCGTCCAAGTATTTCGACTTTATTCTTGTAGTATTTCTTTTATCGTCCAAGTATTTCGACTTTATTCTTGTAGTATTTCAACTTTATCCTCGTAGTATTTTGACATTATTCTTGTAGTATTTCAACTTTTATCCTTGTAGTATTTCGACTTTATCCTCGTAGTATTTTGGCTTTATTGTCTAAGTATTTCAGCTTTATTCTCATAGTATTTCGACTTTATCCTCGAAGTATTTCGACTTTATCCTCAAAGTATTTCGACTTTATCCTCAAAGTATTTCGACTTTATCCTCAAAGTATTTCGACTTTATCCTCAAAGTATTTCGACTTTATCCTCAAAGTATTTCGACTTTATTCCTGTAGTTTTTTAAACTTTTATTCTTGTAGTATTTCAACTTTTATCCTTGTAGTATTTGGACTTTATCCTCGCAGTATTTCGGCTTTATTCTCATAGTATTTCGACTTTATCCTCAAAGTATTTCAACTTTAATCTTGTAGTATTTCGACTTTATCTTCCAAATATTTCGACTTTATCCTCCAAATATTTCGACTCTATTCTTGTAGCATTTGAACTTCATTCTTGAAATATTACCACTTCATTCTCTAAACATTTCAACTTTATTCTCAAAATCTTAGCTCTTTTTTTTTATTTTTTAACATGGCACTAAAATGCCATCGTAAATAAGTGACAAGCGCTGCACCAAGCTGACCACAGATTTTCAATGTCAGTGTTAAAGATGCACATCCTTTTTTTCTATATGCAAAATATTTTTTCTTTTGGTTTTGGGATGTAAATGTAACACACTTCCAGAATAAAAGGTACAAAAGCTGTCACTTTTGGAAAGGTTCAGCCCCAGTGAAGGCTTTTGTACTTTACTTTCTGAGACACTCTGTAGCACATTGCACATCCAGAAAAGCCACAACGTGCACCATATTTTATGCAGACGGCGAAAAGTTCACAGAGCAATCCCATCTCAAATTATTAAACAAGTCCAAACACAAGACATCCATTGGCATTCGTCACCCCGATGGCCTTCGGATTCGTGCTGCCTGTAAACAGACCGCTACGGATGCCCTGAAACAGAAGCCAGGCTGAGGTACAAGCAGTGAAAAGCGCACATATCGACGGAGCAATTTGCCGAGAGACTGTAGGGCGGTCTCGAGGGGCCGGCATGTATTAATTACCATCTCTTCATCTGTGGCCTGCCGTGCGCCCCGTGTGAGGCGCGTCCATGAATCAGAACGCTGTCAGGACGGTTAATGCTCGTAATTGACTGGTTGATAAGAGTCCTGAGCTCTCGTGCTCTGCTTGCATCTGACGCAAAGCCACTCTGATACGCTGATGAACTTAATATGCACGCCAGCGACTCCGGAGAGATTTAGCCGGCCGACAAGGTCGCAGAGAGTAGCTCAGCCTGCACGAAATCCCCTCACACACACATACGCATACACACATCGAAGGGCACTTTGAAGGGACAAAGACATGTCAGCTGAACTGGGATTGGGGCCGATTCTAGCGAGCGACTTCAGAACTGATATATGACAAATGCTCGACTCCGATGAGCTCCACATAAAGGGATTAGAGACGCTTCGTGCTGTAAGATGATGATTAAGTCATTTCAAAGTCAAAGCAATTCAGAAGTTATTAGTAAAAATAAATATTCATGTCATTATCAGAGCAGTATTAAGAATTTAGCCCTTTACTTTCATGCATACAATGTCTAATCCGATATTTCATCTTTTCTAGGAGGAACTGGTTTGGAATGGCACACTACATGCTATTTTTGAAAATTAGTAGTATGCAGTGCACAGTATGCAAATTTTTGTATACAGAAATGTGCATTTGCCAAATCTGTATATGCATTTGCCAAAATGTGCAGCAAACAATATGCATACTGTAGCATAAAGCATATAATATGCACAGCATGCAAGCTTTCAGTATGCATATAGACTAATGTTCATGTATGCACTTGCCAAAACATACAGGAATCAGTAAGTATACTTCCGTATGAAGTATATATACTGCGCACAACATCCAATTTTCAGTATGAACAGACTAATGTGGATATATTTACCAAAATATGAAGCAAACAAAATGTATATTGTGGTAAAGTAAATATACTGGCCACAGTATGAATAGACTAATGTTCATATATGCCAAAATATGCAGCAAACAATATGTATACAGTATATATCTCATGCACAGTATGCAATTTTTCTGTATGCATTGACTAAAGTGCATGTATTTGCCACAAAAAACAGCAAACAATATATACTGCAGTATAAAAATGTACTATGTACAGTATGCAATTTTTCCGTATGCAGACTAATGTTCATGTATGCATGAACAATAAGTATACTGTATATATCTCATGCACAGTATCCAATTTTCCGAACGCATAGACTAAAGTGCATGTATTTGCCAGAAAATGCAGCAAAAAATTATGTACACTGCAGTATAAAACATGTACTGTGAACAGTATGCAATTTCTCAGTATGCATACAATAATGTTCATGTATGCATTTACCAAAATATGCAGCAAACAATATGTATACTGTATATATTCCATGCACAGTATGCAATTTTTCAGTATGCATAGACTAAAGTGCATGTTTTTGTCAGAAAATGCAGCAAATAATATTGCAGTTTAAAATATGTACTATGCACAGTATTCAGTTTTTCAGTATGCACAGAAGGGATGCAACAATACAGTTATAGTCCACGGTTCAATACACACCTTGGTTTTTAACCACGGTTTTCAGTTCGGTTCTGATATCTTGCCACTTCAGTGTGTGTGTTTTTTTTTTTTTGCAACAAATGAACAAAATACTCCCGTAAACTGGAAAAACACATACAGCAAATTCAGAGAGAAATAAAACAAGGAAGTTATTTAAATGCAAAACCGCATGTAATGTGCCATATACATACTTCACATATACAGTGCACAATGTGCAACTGTTTTCTACATGTATGTATATTTCGTACACAGGACTTCAAACATTTTGAGTGTGACTGAATTTGCTCAGAAAAAGGGCATTTTACATAAAAAAAAGCATTAAAATTGCAAAAGGAGATTCTAAAATTCCTGAGATCATAACTAGATGCCACTCACAGAGTGTTATGAAGATATTGTAGCATTGAATTTATGCATTTAGCAGCCACTTTTATCCAAAGTGGCTTGCACTGCATTTAACAATTTATCCCATGACCTTAGTGTTGATAGCGAGTTGCATGCATACTACTTCTCGCTGCATACAGTTTTTTTCTACATATTATTAAAAAATATGTTTAGTAGGCAGTGTATACTGTACAGTATGCAGTGAGCAGTATGTTAGTGTTGCATTTCTGACACATGCTGTAAGCGTGAGCAGATCTAATATTCTGTGACAAGCAGCGCTCATATAACTTCTGTTTCACCTAGAGCAAAAGATAAGCAGAATAAATAAGTGCAAAACTAAACAATAACAGCAGAAAAAGAGAGGCTGTTCTCCAGACGGCTACGTGAAGAGGAAATGAGAGTCATCTGAACAGCTCTCAGGAAATGTGAAGGGTGTACAGCACATGCGCTCTTAAATCAACAGCTCCTCTGAATCATAAGCTATATATGTATATATATATATATATATATATATATATATATATATATAGAGAGAGAGAGAGAGAGAGAGAGAGAGAGTGTTTTGGACAGGCAAGTGTCATTCATATTTTCTCCAGAAAATAAAGATTTATATTCTACAGTATGTGAAACCTCATGATGGGATGCGGGTCAGACTGTAAATGTCACTGCATCATCTGTCCGACAGGTAATAACATCATTACATTTATTTTACCGCAGGCCTGCGGGTCTGAATCACGTTGCATATAAAGTCGAGACTCGTCTGCTTAACATTCTTTGTGCCAATAATATTCTTTGCACACAGCGGGCTGAAGAGCGCCCGGCGAGGTGCCTGACAATGTAATCTATGATTTTGAGCAAATCCACTGAAGGCAACACGACCAAACTCCCACCGGTCCAGATGCAATTTAAAATCTGCCAACCAAAGTCAAACAGTCAGGAGCCCACTTCAAAATGTTTAACGGCCTGATTTCCCCACTTACTGCGCGTGTGCACGGCTGCTGTAGACGCATTCGTAAAAGAGTCACGTCGTCCGTGCGTTCAACCTCATGTAGCGGCTGCTGAGAATCACTCCAGCACTGCTGTGAACTTTCAAACACCCGCAAGACTGTTTCATCAGCCCACCACTGCTGTGTGTGTGGCACATTCGTCTGGATATATACAGGACATAAAGACTGTTCCATCCGAGAGTTTTATCGCTGTTCGGGCATGTGAATAAAACTGTATTTATGACTAAAGTAATATCTGGTCTTAAAACACTCCATGTAAGATCAAGACATCAGCATTAAAGGAATAGTTTATTCAAATGTGCTGAAAATGTGCTCACCCTCAGGCCATCCAAGATGTAGATGAGTTTGCTGATTCATCAGATTTGGAGATATGTGTCATTCCATCACTTGCTCACCTCTGTGGTGAATGGGTGCCGTCAGAATGAGAGTCCAAACAGCTGATAAAAACGTCACAATAATCCAGAAGCAATCCACACCACTCCAGTCCATCAGTTAACATCTTGAGAAGACAAAAGCTGCATGTTTGTAGAAAACGAATACATAATTAAGATATTTTTTTTTAACTTTAAACTGGCTAAAACAGGACCCATAATCCATAATAACGCTTCATCCAGTGAAAGAGTCCATCTTCTGTTGTCTCTCACATCAAAATCCTCCCACATATTTGTTTAGAGCTGTTTTGTCTTGTAAACAGTGGTTGATTTGCTCAGATTTCTCTCCTGATTCAGACCAGACCACTTTTTCACTGGAGGAAGCGTTATTATGGATTATAGACTTGTATTTTAGTTGAAAAATGTCTTAATGATGGATTTATTTCAGCTTTTGTCTTCTCAAGATGTTAACTGATGGACTGGAGTGGTGTGGATTCCTTCTGGATTATTATGATGTTTTTATCAGCTGTTTGGACTCTCATTCTGACGGCACCCACTCACTGCATAGAATCCACTGGTGAGCAAGTTATGGAATGCTGAATTTTAAGCACATTTTTCCATCTTTGTATGTATGAACTGTTCCTTCAATAATATAAAAATAAAATCCTACTTAAACAGAAATGCATTAGTGCAAAAACAGACTTTGCATAGGATATTTCAGGGTTATAAACCTAAAAACAAAGGAGTTTAACCCTAAGACCATCTAACTATAACTATAAAATTATGCAATATTTGTTAATATGCTTTCATTCTGTTGGCAAGGCTTCAAAATGAACATTTTTAATATTTTTTACTAGATGGTGCCATTTTTTCAAGATTGGCAAATACTCGCTTCATACATGTTTTCTGCTTATGCATATTATAGTATATTATAGAGTCAATTGGATAAATTATGCAGCTATAATTGTGTGTGTATGTTGATATGGATGTCAGAGTGTGGTTTGTATGTGTGTCCTAAATAAAATGTTTGTGTGCACACATGTAATGTCTGAGAGAGAGAAATTATACTGTACTGCGAATCACAAATCCCACCGCTGTGTATGCCAGCGGAGTTTTGCTGGAATCTAATAGGAAAACTACTGCACCCAAACAAAATCTTACTAAAAGCTAATTTTTTGAGATATCAACCTCAAATTTGAAACACTTGTTTAGATTTATGGCTTTAGTTTTCTATAAGTTTTTGAGTTCAAAATGTTTCATAAAATATAGATTTCATATAAAATGCTCATAAAGCATTTTCATAAACTTAAACCTCTATAACTTTTTTGGTTTCAATTTTTTTCAGCTTTTTTTTTTTTTTAACTTCAACAATAATCTGCCAATAATGGGTCTTATTTAAAATGAGACCAAACTTCCAATTTTTATGAGTTTTTTTTGACATGGACATTTTTGTCCTTCATAAACCTGTGTGTAACTTTTTTAAGGGTCAAATTAGAAGGCCAGAGACTAAATTTGATCAGCCTTTCAAATATCAAATAAATAAAAGCAAAAAAATCCCACATTTGATACTAAAATCATTCTATTTCCGATGCATTAGGAAATAAAGAGGCTGGAGAAGCTGTGAAAGAGTAAATAATCAATTCAAGTCATTACAATCAGCAGTCTTGTTTTCTGTTGGCTGTACTACGCAAAAATCAATAATCGACTTTCAATCATGTAATACAATGTTTCCTTTAATCTATACTGCCTTTGTGCATTAAAAAAAAGTGCATAAACATATCTTTTCGCTTCTGATGTGATGCAACAGGGAGACTCCGCCTCTGATCTTTACGAAGTGCCGTTATTGAGATTCAGAGCGTGTTGAGGTTTAATCTGTGAATCTGGAGCAGGTAAACAGACCCGAGGCTGTAATTTCTATATCAGCAGGGGAAGATTTTTTAGAGTCTTTTGATTTCATTCTTGGCTTACCGTTTAATGGATGTCTGTGTGTGGGTGTTTCTGTGGAACAAGACGTGCACAAACACACACTGTTCATTCACTGCTGACAAACCCTAAACATACACACACACACACACTGGATCGGTTCCAAAACCCAGTGAGTGTCTTGCAGTCTACTGCTTTCCAAGGGGCCGTTCACACAGGATGTGTTCTTGTGTTTTTAAACAGCTAAACGCGGCACAGTGGAATGGAAAAGACCGCAGGTGTCTTGGGATACTTTTTTCAACCCCCAAAGTTTAACTTCTTGTAACTTGGCATGGTTACAAAAACGCTGGAGGAAAAAAACAACAACAACAACAACAACAACAACAACCACAACCACCAACTAAATGCATTGCAATTTTACATTACAAATAAAAAAAAATGTATGCAACAACACTTCTGTGAAAACTTGACTGATGTGGAACACTACACAGGTAGCATCATAAACACTGCTGCTCATGTGAAGCTAGCGTATCTCTCTACATTTGGACGATATTCGATATATCTATTCGAAACATCTATATTTTTGCATTTACTCTTGAAAAATGTAAAAAAAAAAATTCTGCAGGTTTTATGAAGGTGAACGCAAGACTTTAAGACCAAGTAAAAAAAAAAAATAATAATTAATTAAGGAATAAATTGATGGGAACATAATTCATCAATATGTTCTATAAATGTAAATTTCACATTAAGTTGTATTAGCAACACTTTTTAGTTTTGAAAATAATTAATTACCAAAAAAAAAAAAAAAAAGGCTTGAAGACTTTCTCCTAAAGACTAGAACATGGAAGTAACTTTTCTTCTGATAACATTGCAAAAAGGCAATGTTCTTCAGTGCTTTAGGTCTTGTTTTACAGTGAAAATATCTGAAGATTCTTAAATGAAGATACATTTTCTTAAAAAGCAAACTGACAGAAGATAAAAAGTTGTTCTCTGTTAAACTGATCAAATTGAAGGGAGTTTATGATTAAAAGAACAACATCTTCCAACGGGCTCAGAAAAATCAATTTAATTAAAAGAGAAAAGTTTTTATTTCTCATTGACAGATATTTGTTCTTAAGCATGAATTCACTTCATTGTTCAATTTCAAAGACTTCATTTTCTCATTTTATGTCTCATGTTAATGTATCTTGACTTATGGATGTTTCGATAATTATGTTGGAACACAAAACAAGACTATAGAAGTTGCACATTTTTTGCAGTTCATGCAACATTTAATGTCATGAATTTCCATTTAAGACTTTCTGCTCTAAATTTAAAACCTTAAATAGTGGAATTTAGTGAATTAAAACTTTTTAAGACTGCTGTTATGAAGTACAAACAAACAGTTTACTACAAAATTAGTTAAAAATAAATAATAATAAATAATAATAATAATAATAATAATAATAATAATAATAATGTAGACATAGTGGTCACTAAGCCTTTTTTTTTTATTATTTACAAAATGAACACTTAAAAAAAAAAAAAAAAAAAAAAAATTCCAATCTTCCTAAAAAGCGAAAACACCACATGAAGCAAGCAACATGACATAACTGGCTAGTTTGCATGCAAGTCTTAATGCACATACTGAATCTATTTCGACATACAGTATAAACATTTTTTTAAGGTCATCACAAATATTGCTTTCAATCATGCATTTAAATCATGCTGTCAACCCAGAAACTTTGCAGTGACTGTTTGACACACTTTCACAGAAACGCACAGAAGCATCTAAAAGATGTTAACATATGCACAAAATCCCTAATTTCATTTAGTCCACAATAATATCACTGTATCGCCCAGTCATTTATGAAGCACACAGGAGACTTGATTCTGCTTGGTGAAAATTAGGCTTCTTATCTTTTAGAACAACCTTAAAGCCTGGAGAGCAGCTATGACACCAAATGCTGTCTAGATAGGCAGCGCACTAGGTGTTACTAACAGAAATGCATTTGTGAGCTGACAGTCATTTCAGAGTCGATCTCACACGTCTGAGGACTGAGAGATTATTGAGTGTGTGTGACTTTCCATCATTCTGGCTGTTCCAATAACACCAGACAAACTTCACTCAATTTCCATAAACACACACTCACTCACTCGAGTGACTCACTTAACACACAAACCTGCTCATTCTCTCTCTATTTCCTTTACAATGACGTACTAATGTGTAGTGATAGTATCAGACGGTAAAACCATGCTACTTTGATATAAACCATAGTACTTAAAAATTAGCAATAATTAACATGGCACAATGTTTAAAAAAAAATAATCTAAAAGCTGTCAGGTTAAATCCAGGTCACATTTCACAACTAAATAAAACAATAATAAAACTCATAAACAGTAAGTAAAAAACAGGCTCAATTTTTAATTCAAAACATAAGCTTAAAAATATCATTTCTTTTTTGGGTGAAGATTTAGAGATAAAATATGGTTTGAACATGTTCTCTTGTGAGATTAAACCACCCCAAAAAAGTTTTTTAATATCTTCAGCTATCTATTTCTCCTCATGTTCTTTTCAGTGACACACCCTCTCCTCGTCTCCTAAAATCCCTCTTTGCAGTCTGTGAATTTTAATGACGTTTCTGTGACGTTAAATATTGACCTAAATCTTCAACCAGCAGCTGAAATATGAATCAGAGCAGAAGCTTCAGTTCCTTCAAACTCCAGCGGTCTGGAGAAATAAAGTTTTGTTCTGACAAACCGCATTAAATCTTTCAATGTCACCTGAACTTCTCTTCTAACAGCTATACACAAACTATTAGAGAATGAAGAGCTATATATAATTATACTGCATTGTACATTATATATTGGGTGGTTCTATACTAACTGCCCTACATGAAATGCATATTAAAAACATTTGAGACTTATTATTAACTTAATGCGACACAGACAGGACTATTATAACATATTTCAAAGTTTTTTTTTTTTTTCCAAGGAATTACAGGGTTCATACAGATACTATAAAATGAAATTCCAGGACTTTCAAGGACTTTTCAAGCACTACTTGATTTTTTCTAAAGGATTTGTTTACGTGTATACTTTCATTCCTTTTTCTTCGTTTTGTTTTTTTTTTAACTGTACTGCCTTAATGATTTGATGTTTCTACTGTTTAATAAAAAAGAATTTAGAAAAAAGATCCCGCGAACCCGCTCCGAAGAGTCGAACCGAATCAAATGATTTATGATCCACACTCTGAAAATTTAATCTGAATCAAAAGATTCACGAACCTGCACCGAAGTCTCGATCTGAATCAAAAGATTTGGGATCCATGCTTCGAAGTTCCAATCTGAATCAAATGATTCACTATCCGATGCCCCAATCTGAATAAGAATTCACAAGCCATAATTTCAGATCAGGATTCAGAGCGCAGATCGAGAATCATTCAGTCCACAAAATGATTCACAAACCCTCTTTGAAGTTCTGATCTGAATCAAATTATTTGCGATGTGCAAAGTTCCGATCTAAATCAAAAGATACGTGCTTATTGAAAAAAATGAAACACTTATTTCAAAGATACATTGTATTTTAATAATTCAAGCACTTTTCCAGTACCTCAGGAATACTGCTCATCAGGAATACTGCTACTGACTCTTCTGTAGTTACATCACGTACTAAGACTGATTTTCTAGGCTGATATGGCTAGGAACTATACTCTCATTGTGGCGTAATAATCAAGGACCTTTGCTGCTGTACCATGGGTGCAGCAGGCGCAATGATATTACGCAGCGCCTGAAAGTGACCAGCACTAAGTTTGTGTAGATGCAAAATTGCAGCCGGCAGAGTTGACGGTTACAAAAAGATTTTCCATTTTTTCATTTCAATTAAATGCTATTCTCTTTTAACTTTCTATTCATCTGTGAATCCTAAAACATAAATTGTATGATAGTTTCCACAAAAATAATCAGAAATGTTTGTTGAGCAGGAAATCAGGACATTAGAATGATTTCTGAAGGATCATGTGACACTGAAGACTGGAGTAATGATGCTGAAAATTCAGCTTTGATCACATAAATAAATTAAATTTTAACAGATATTCACAAAGAAAACAGTTATTTTAAATTGTAAAAATATTTAACTGTTTTTTACTGTATTTTTGATTAAATACAGCCTCAGTGAGCAGAAGAGACTTTTTTTTAAAAACATTTTTTGTAATGCTCAACTAGAAATTCTACTACACACTGTGCACTCATACTATGCACTATATACTATGCAATTTTAGAAGGCAAGTACCATCTCAAAATAGCATGCCAACTTTTTTTTTTTTTTTACTTTTTCTTCAAAGTATAAGCCATTCCTAGCTGTCAAATGCAGATAATGTGATGCTGCCTGCTTTATCAAAACAGCCAAAGAGTAAACAAAAATAATTTACATAATTTATCCACAACAAGACTTCGTAATCGTCTCCTCAGGTGAATTTTGCTCACACAATCCAAAAATCAACAGTTGTGCTTGCATCTGCTGGCAATGTAAACACTTAAGGAGCATCTAGTGCTGCAAAGGCAAAATATAGCAGCTACGCCTTGATTTTTGTCCTCCAGCATAATAATTATGCCGCCTACCTTTCAGAACACCATCGGGAGACTGTCTACAGTGCCTTAAAATACTGTCTAGGTAGTCAGCTTGCTAGATTTATAAACAGAGCCTCTATAATAAAAGCACACACTGGTTTCTGTAAATCAGCTGAATTATGGAGGCTTTCCTGTTCGAAATGTCTAAAATATCTATTCATTCTCTCACACTGTGCATGTCAGTCACAGTCGAACCTGAAGTGACACACACACACACACACACACACACACACCTCTACGAGCTCTCAGAAGTCAGTTTATACAGAGCGCTGCTGGAGACGTTGCCATGGTTACATTGATGTACTGTATTCCAGTAGTTGAAACACCTTGATAAAAATTTCAACAGGAAACTCAGGGAACTTTTCTTTTTGGAATCAACTCCAGGGAACGTAGCTGAGCATATTTGTACACCACCAGCATTTATTCTGTCTGTCTGCCTGAGTTTGAGTGCGTGTCTGAAAACATAGTTTGCATCCTACTCAAACGTGTGTGTGTGTGTGTGTGTGTGTGTGTGTGTGTGTGTGTGTGTATGTGTGTGTGATGGACAGGCTGTTATACTAAAGCAGACATATGAACACACGTCTGCCTGAGGCTCAGCCATGCACCGAAACATGCAAGATTTTCATTTGAACCACAATATTTTTACATCTTTTAAAGAAAATATGAGCGATGTTCGCCTGTGCACAACTCACCAGCATGATGCTAGGGCATTCTGGGTGATTTATCGTATCTCTGTGATCTTCTGGTCTGTAGATGGGACTGTAGATGTTCCTCCTTTAATGTGCATCTGTTGGAGTTTTAACCATTTTATGGTTGTAAACGGTGCATCTGATGTCTCAAAGTGTCTGTAAAACAAGCAAAACAAAATGTTGTATTTTAATAAAAGTTAAAATCTCACATCAAGTGTGAGAAATTGACTATGTGAACACCGCTAATTATTTTTTCGATGTTTCCAACATTAACATTCAAGTGTAATTTGTGTGCTTTCAAGTGCGCTTGGACACTAAAGCTAAATAATTAGTGTTTTTCAATAAAGCATGCATTTGCATCTATAAGGCACAGAAACGTACCTGCAGATCTGATCTAATCTGAGCTCACAGATGCAGGAAATGAGATCCTAAGGAAGTTTAGAATGACTCAAAAGACTGCTGATATAAACAGATGCTACACTCACGTTAAATGGCAGACGTGTGTAATAGAACAGCCTTTCCTCATTCCAAAAAATAAATAGCTTATTATGCACTGCAGTCATTATAGAAAAACATCTGGCAGAATCACATCTACACTACCGCTTATGTTAAGTCTCTTCTGCTCACCAAGCCTGCATTTATTTAATCAAAAATACAGTAAAATCTGTAAAATATTTTACTATTTAAAATAACCATTTTCTATGTGAATATATTGTAAAATGTAATTTATTTCTACGATCAAAGCTGAATTTTCAGCATCATTACTCCAGTCTTTAGTGTCACATGATCCTTCAGAAATCATTCTAATATGCTGATTTGCTGCTCAGCAAACATTTCTGATTATTAGCAATATTGAAAACAGCTGTGCTGTCCAGTATTTTTGTGGAAACTGCGATACATTTTATTTTCAGGATTCACAGATGAATAGAAAGTTTAAAAGAACAGCATTTATTTAAAGTAGAAATACTTTGTAACATTATAAATGCCACTTTCGATCAATATAATGCATTCTTGATTGATAAAAAGTATCAAAAAGTACCTATATTACAGTTTTTGCTGTATTTTAAATGCAGGCTGGGTGAGCAGAAGAGACTTCTTTAAAAACATTAAAAATCTTACTGTTCAAAACTTTTGACTGGTAGTGTAGATAATAAAACAATAGATCTAGTGTTAAGACAGCCAGTATTGCGGTTGTCACAATCCACTAAAATCTCCAAAATAACATGGTTAAAAGTTATTGGGCAAATATCATAGAGTAGTGAAAGCAGAAACAGATCCTGCAGCATTTGACTCAAATACAAACACATTCACACATTTCTAAGTCTAACTGAAGTGTTGAAATCATGAGAAAGGCCAACATACCACACAAATGTCATGATTGCTTTCACTACAGTCAGAATGTGTCTGGAGAAAGCCATAGAGCTGTACCTCTGCTCCAATCCGGCTCCTTGCCCTTGCCAAAGATCACAGCGCTTTGCAGCCCATCTGCGCAGTCTTGTGTCCTGGGACGAGGTCTGGTTTATTGAGCGCTCAGCTTGTGTCCTTTACGAGGAACAAAAAACAGTGTCATTTCTCACAGTGAATAAAGCGGGACGATACCCAGCACAGACCCGCTGTAGCTTCGCTCGTGTTGGTGTATTTAGAGCATTGACAGGCCCAGGGCGACGGTAGCCCACTTTCTTACCCTCCACTAAACCCTGGCAGCAGCTCAGAAAGGCCTCGAGCACTTTTAAGACTCAAGATCATTTGTTTGGGCTTCAGGTCACTGTTAGCAGAGACACTATTACTGATGATCGCTCAGGTGCGCATGAGAGCAGTCGAAACCCCGCTGCGTCTGCGCCTCACCCTGAAATAGATCTGAAATGTATTTCAGACAGATATTACGCAGCGTTCAGAAGTTTGAGGTCAGTAAGACTGAAAAAGAATGTGATACTTTTATTCATCAAGGATGCATTCAGTTGATCAAAAGTGAGAGTAAAGACATGTTACAAAGGATTTCTATTTCAAATAAATGCTGCTCTTTTAAACTTTCTATTTATCAAAAAAATCCTAAAAAATAAAATACATCAGTTTCCACAAAAATATTGGGCAGTTTTCAACATTGCTAATAATCAGAAATGTTTGTTGAGAAGGAAATCAGCATATTAGAATGATTTCTGAAGGATCATGTGACACTGAAGACTGGAGTAATGATGCTGAAAATTCAGCTTTGATCACAGAAATAAATTTCAATTTTAAAGATATTCACATTGAAAACAGCTATTTTTAGTGTAAAAATATTTCACTATTTTACTGTATTTTTGATCAAATAAATGCAGCCTTTGTGAGCAGACTTCTTTCAGAAACATTACCATAAAGTAGTGTATATTTCATAAAGCTGTGAAATATGAGCGCAATTATCAATTAAGCTGTTCTTAAGTTATAGATTTCATTCAGAGGGTAGACCGGGGCTAGTTGTCACATTTTAATTTTTTTTGTTTTGTTTTTCACTATTTTTAATTGTTTTTATTTAAACGTATCATTTACTCTATTATTTATTGTTAGAATTTATTGACTACACAAACACACGTATATTGGTCAAAGACGTTAAGATGTTCACACCAAAAGAAATTTACAAGTGATTTTGTGTCCATAGAAAGCACATTAAATGTAAGTAAAGCGTCTACTTTTAAGGTTTCAAAGGTTTTTGGAGAATAAAATGTCAAAATTTGGTTGAAATAATGTTACATTGTCATTCAGCGTAACAATATTTGTGTCAAAATTCAAACAACATTCTTATTTCTGATTTGTACATATTAAAATATATAAAAGAATAAGGGAGCATGTTAAATTTTATTGTGTTTTAAATTAGTAAAAAATTCTTACTGACAAACGGACAAAATCTAGGATAGTGGAACATTTTAAAAATGTAGAATTACAACTAATTAGTATTTGGGGTGAAAGTAATTCATCTTTTGATTTTTGTTGTAAATATGCCTGACAAGATTGTTACACTGAATGACATTTTAGTGGGCATCTTCTGTAAATTAGGGAAAAAAAAAATGAGATATTTATTTTTTCCTCAGATAAACAAAAACAAAAATGCAATTAAATTGAACAGAAAACTTTTTAATTCGTTTTTTTTAAACAACAATTTAAAGCAGTGCTACACTTATTGTTTTTTAATGCTTAAACCCCTTTTCGTCTTTGACCCATATACATAAGTGACTGTTTATGTGTATACATGCAAATATTAACTTATTTTCGATTATTTTATGGAAATTAATGGTCAGCATGGAAGTAATCCCATGCTGAATTGTTGAATTTTATTTGAATTAAAAAAAAAAAAAAAAAAAATCAGGTTTTGTAAATTTGGTGTGATAGTCTAATAGAGGTCAGTCTAAACTGAGAGAAGAACTGTCACTGAATGAACGCCGTCCGGATGAGAAGTATCTGTGAAATGGCAAGTAACAACTGAACATTCATTGTTCTTGAAGATTTCATAGCCGTCCTGCAGCATAAACCCGTCTGCACCACCTGAGCATTAACATCAGACACTAAAAGCAAGTCACTGACAGCGAGGACTCGTTCTGAGCTGAGAAAGGTCACACACAGACGCCATTTCCACTCCTGCAACATCTGAAATACTGTCTCACCCTCCTAACAGAACGTTTAATGAGAGCAGACAGCTGAAAGCTCTTCGGCTGCGCAGTCGGGACACAGTGTCAGTCCGTCTCACCTCCTAATCGCAATGAAATCAGCCATGAAGGAGAGAAAGACACTTCAGTCGCCGCTTTAGATGTCTGTCATGATGCAACTCTTGCCACTGGGAAGACCTGTGATATCAGAGGAACAGCAGACATTTTACTACCACCTCCAAAATAATCCTGTAATGTGTTAATATACACACAGAGACCTGGCTTTGGTATTTAGATCATGTCCTGTTATATTTCAGCAATCACTTTCTGTTTCTCTTACGGCTGGTGGAAATGAGATTAAAGAGAATTCACAGTCAAATTCAGGTCAGATTTGTTGATCTGTAGATTTAATGCTTCCATGTTTTTTCCTTTGCAAACCCACCACCATTTACAAAGACCTTATGGAGTTACAGCGTCCTCTAGTGTTTGTCTCTGAACGACTCTCTTGCTCTCTTTGTGCATTAGTGATTTTTACACACATTAATAGTACTACACTTACGCAACAGATGCATTATACATACAGTCAAGTATCTGGCTTGGTTTGTCCTACACTTTTCTCTTTATGCATTAACAATTTATAGTTCAGAAACATGAACATGTCAAGATTGCTTTTTAGATTTTTAACCATTTGACTGATCAGGATAAATCTTTTTATGCAGAAAAAACAATGTCACAGAATTCAATTAAATAAACTGATAATACTTACTGATGTTTGCACTTAATTGCAATGTATCTCTTATCTCCCCTGTTTTTCTATTTTATGGTATCTATTTGGATGCCTTGATCTTTGTGTAAATCATTAAAAAAATAATAAATAAATAAACAAATAATAGTTTTTATCATGTAAAATAGAGTATCTTACTTTTAAGATATTTTTGGACTCCCATGCAGTTAAATTATTTATTTGATATTACATTTATTATTTATATATTTATGTATTTATTTATTTATTATTTAATAAATAAATGTCATACTAGTAGAACATAAAATAATAATAATAATAAAAAAACTAAATAAAATATGGAAAATCATACATAGTTTAACATTAATTTATCTGTCTTCAATTAATATATATATTGATAATATTTACTAATGTTTGGGCTGCTGTGTTCCTTCCTAACTGGTCGCTTCCTGAAGTAGGATAAAATTCAAAAGAAATTAAAATAATGTTGCAAAGAAAAAAATATATATCATAATAGTCTTAAAACCGGTTTCCTTTTCTGTGAAATTGAATATCTTATTTTTTTTACTTCTGATTTTGTAGCAAAATTCAACATGCAAGAGGTAGACATATTTTTTGAATAACTTTTACACTTTTAAAATATTTATAAAATAAAAAATATATTTAACACCATATTAGAAGCAAAGGCTATTTACATGGCAGATTTAAAGTAGTAGAAATAAATAAATAAATAAATAAAACTTCAATTAAAACAAATATATACAGAAAATTAATTACATTTTTCTTACAACAAATACAAAAAATATAGCAATTATTTTATTAAGTTTTTTTGGTTTGATATTTGTTAAAAAAAAAAAAACTCCAATAAAATACTAAACTTATTTACTAAACTAAATAACTATGTTGTATATAGATCTTTACCATAAATAAGGCCATTTTAATCTTTTTTTATAGTATTGTACAATAAAATCACCTGCATTGTTATATATATATATATATATACATATATATATATACACATACACACACACACACACACATATACACTACCGTTCAAAAGTTTGGGGTCAGTACATTTTTATTGTTTCTTTTTTTTTTTAAGAAATTAATACTTTTATTCACCAAGGATGTATTAAGTTAATAATTAAAAGTTTATTAAAAGTTAATAATAAATAATTTACATTGTTATAAAATATTTATATTTTGAATAAACACTGTACTTTTTAAACTTGTTATTCATGAAAGAATCCTGAAAAAAAAAAAAAAAAAAAATCACAGGTTCCAAAAAATATTTGGCAGCACAACTGTTGATATTATCCAACACTGATCATTCTAATAATAAATCCACATATTACAATGATTTTTGAAGGACCATGTGACACTTAAGACTGGAGTAACAGCTGATAAAAATTCAGCTTTTCATCACAGGAATAAATTCTATTTTAAAGTATGTTAAAATAAAAAACATTATTTTATATTGTAAAAACATTTTTTTTACTATATGTTTTTTTTCTATATTTTTAATTAAATAAATGCAGCCTTGATGAGCATAAGAGACTTCTTTAAAGACTATTACGAGTCTTACTGACCCCAAACTTTTGAACGGTAGTGTACATACATACATGTACACATTTTTATATATATATATATATATATATATATATATATATATATATATATATATATACACACACATATACACACACACATACATACATATATTTATTTATTCTACAACAAATACAAAAAATAAAGCAATTATTTAAGCTTTTTCAGTTTGATATTTGATAGAAAACTACATTTTCCCAGAAAGTCTTTTTAAAAATTTCCATTAATGAAATTCCTGAATAAAACAGCCACCAAAACCTCACTAAATAACACAAAAATACACTAAATAGAGCCAAATCCTCTTGTAATTTCTAATAACTACAGAAACCCCTATAAATCATCATGATTTGACCAAACACACTTAAACTGTTCTAAAACAGAGGCTTATTGATGAAATTTTCACTGTTCACATTAAGTTACACTCATAGTCGTTTCTTTTACTGTTGATTCACAATGTTTAATATTCTGGGATGCATATTTCAGATGCTACTGTAATGCACAGACTTCTGACAGCAGCCTTCACCTCCTAAATAAATCACACTTCATCCCAGAGAATTAACAGTGTCCTGTAATGGCACGGCTTTATTCTGCTGCACCTGTGCATGGCTGTCAAGAGTATGCGTGTTTGCGTGTTTGTGTGTGTGTGTGTGTGTGTGTGTGTGTGTGACCTACACACGCTCAAGCGCTCTCACACTGCCGTCCTCTCCGTCTGCTCCTCGTCGGGTCTTCTGCTCACCTCCATGCAGGTAAGGCACAGTGTTACTGGGGTCAAAGGTGACGTCCAGTGGCTGGATGTGCTTCTGGCTCTATGGATATTTAATCACTGTTATTATTTGGACACTGTGAGATACACAATGAACAGAAAACAGCATAAAGTAAAATGTAATTTGCAGTGTTTTTAACATAAAATGACTGACTGTAATGGATAAACTGGTCCTTAGATTTACAGGGTTCCTACACTATTTGACTAATGAACGTAAATGACTTTTCCAGCTGTTTATCTGGAATCTTTTTATTACAGTTATGCTATGCTCTAAAATATTTCATCAAAAATTTTTCCCAGGCCTGTAAATCACATTTTTAAATGTAAATATTTAAAACATTTTTAAACAAAACTTTACATTTTTAAAAATTAAACTGTAATTTAAAATATGCACCATAGATATTTTCCGATAATGCATGAAGCTTAAACATGGAAATACACTGCTGCATTTGATCATTATGTTTTTCTGAGATGTTTAATGTGACATTAACTGCGGTGTGACTGTGCTGAGGCGGCGAAAAGATCAAGTATTTATAGCTTTCTCCCTGTCTGCTTGTCTTGCAATATTTACCTCCGCTGTTTGAGAAGTTTCAGCACACATCTGGATTTTTTTAGAGATTTATGTGGCCACTAGCTTTCAGATTTCACCTTGTTTCTCAGGTGAGCTATGGACGAAAGCACCTTCGAGACATTTGAAGAAGAACTTGGTAAACCACTACAAGAAGTTCCTCCTCAGAAACCTATCAGACAAGTGCGAACAGGAGGCAGAGCAGGTAAAAATGAGCTCACATAATCTCACTGAGCAAATACAAACAAGCAGAGCACTGATTTGCGGAGGTGTAAGCATGTTTCTACCCTGTACTTCTGTTTCAAACTCAATTATAAAGCCTCAGGAGTAAAGATGTCTTGGAAACAAAGTGCTCTTTCTAAATTAAGATCAGGGCTGAAAGCATGCACACTATTTGCGGTGTTAAAGTGAACAGTGAGTCTAATAATACATCACAATAACCTTGACAGACACAAGCAACATGACACCAGCCAACAGCTCTCTCTACAGCTATGGACTATAATGTGACTTGCAGTTTTTGCTATCAAAAACAGTTTTAATAATTTTACTGAAAGTGCATGCATGTTTAATATTGTATATAGATCTTTACCATAAATAAGGATATGTATTCTTACTTTTTTATAGTATTGCATTGTACAATAAAATCACCTGCATTGTTTGTTAAATCTAACATATTCAATGCTTAATGTTAACTGATTAACAGGTTAACTAGTGTTTAAATCCATTAACATTGGTGATAAAACATCATAGTATTAGTGAAATACTATTATAGTTATAATATTTTGAATCAGTTTTTATTTTGGATTTTTTTTTACGCAATTGTTAGTAGTTTTAGTGTTTTCCATGCGTCTTTACAGTTTTTATTAATTTTAGTTATTTTATTACATCAAGTTAAACTAAATTAAAGTGAGAAATGTTGCTCTGGCAAATATATTTAGAAATGAAATTGTTTTTTAATGGTTTTAATTTTGGTTTCAGTTTTAATGATAATAACCCTGTGAGAAACAGGTGAAAAATAGAAAAAATAAAATAAAATAAAATTCTATATATATACACACATATATATATATATATACACTACCGTTCAAAAGTTTGGGGTCAGTAAGACTTGTAATAGTCTTTAAAGAAGTCTCTTATGCTCATCAAGGCTGCATTTATTTGATTAAAAATATAGAAAAAAAAACAGTAATATTGCAAAATGTTTTTACAATATAAAATAATGTTTTTTATTTTAACATACTTTAAAATAGAATTTATTCCTGTGATGAAAAGCTGAATTTTTATCAGCTGTTACTCCAGTCTTAAGTGTCACATGATCCTTCAGAAATCATTCTAATATGCGGATTTATTATTAGAATGATCAATGTTGGATAATATCAACAGTTGTGCTGCCAAATATTTTTTGGAACCTGTGATTTTTTTTTTTCAGGATTCTTTCATGAATAACAAGTTTAAAAAGTACAGTGTTTATTCAAAATATAAATATTTTATAACAATGTAAATTATTTATTATTAACTTTTAATAAACTTTTAATTATTAACTTAATACATCCTTGGTGAATAAAAGTATTAATTTCTAAAAAAAAAAAAAAAGAAACAATAAAAATGTACTGACCCCAAACTTTTGAACGGTAGTGTATATATATATATATATATATATATGTATATATATATATATATATATAAGCAACACATAAAACACAATAATTATAAAAGTGTTTTTTTTTTCTGTCTACAACTAAATCTGGTCCCACTTCATTAAAAATATGACTATCATTAAAATAATCAAAAAACATGACTTTAACAATATGAATGTAGTTTTTGTTTTTCTATGTGTCTTTACATTTTTAATTAATTTTTATTTTAATTTTAGTTATTTTAGTACATCAAGTTAAACTCAATTAAAGTGAGAAATGTTGCTCTCGCAACTATATTTTATTTCAGTAAATTTAAAGAAATTAAACTGGTTTTTAACAATTTTAATTTTAGTTTCAGTTTTAATGATAATAACCCTGTAAAAAAAAACGGATAAAAAAGGAAAAAATAAACATAAATAATTAAATATATAAATCTATATATATATATATATATATATATATATATACAACTATATATTAAACAACACATAAAATTCAAAAAAATTATAAAAGTTTTTTTACATTTATTTTTGATCAATCTAAAACTAAATCTGATCAAATCTTTTCATTAGAATCCACTTAAAACTAAGGAGTCCTATAGGTGTTTTCTAAAGCGATAGATTATAACTGACCATCATTAAAATTCATAATAGTAAAAAAAACATAACTTTAACAATATTACTTTAAAGAAGCATGCAATTTCTCCTTGCAAATAGGTTTTTACAGTACATTATAAGCCAGATCTATTCTTACATTTTTGTTTTTGTTAAATGTTTTTGTTAATGTTTGGGGGGGGGGTTACTAAATGAAGTTAAAAGATTATCAGGTTAACTAGCACTTTTTTTTTTAACTAAAATGACTGAGAATGTATTGATTCCTCAGTGAGCTGTTTGTGATGTGCGTCTGATGTGGTGTTGTTGTTATTTACAGAGATGTACGCTCAGAGGAGGGTGCGAGAGGTGAGTGATATCACATGACAGCTGGAAATCACATTGCCACATTCACGGCCTGTTTAAAGCATCACACGCAGGCAAACCATCTGCACATGACCTCCAACACAGACGCTTACCGTTCCATTAATAAACCTTCTGTCTCCTACAGGAAGCTCCAATTGTCCAGCAGGTCCCAAAGATGATTCCACGGGAACATCCGGTCTCCAGTGCCAGTATCTTGCCCAAATTGCCTGCAAAACATAATTTCATTTTCATTTTATTTTACACTTACTGTAATACTGCAAGATCAATTTTTTAATGTTTTTAATTTAGTTAAATGTTTGTGTGCGAGGGAACAATAATTTAGCGAGAGAATGCAAAAGCATTTTTCCTCCATATAAACCTCTAAACCTCTCTTTTTGATCTAGACAAGTACATGGAAACTGTCAGAAAATCTCATATTCATCCATTCTGTTCTCATGAGGTGTAAATGTAGTTCTTTGTTTTGTTTGGCAACACATTCTTTAAAAAAAAAAACAAAAAAACATGGTTACTATGATTAAACCGTGGTAACCACAAATTAACCATGGTTTTGAACTGTTTCATTACAAAAAAAAAAAACTGAGAAAATGATTCGCAAACCCGCTCCAAAGTTCCAATCCGAATCAAATGAATCGCGATCCGCGCTCCAAAGTTCCGATCTGGATCAAGTGATTTGCGAACCCCCTCCGAAGTTCCGATCTAAATCAACGATTCCAGATCCGCACTCCAAAGTCCAATCTTTTGAGATAAAGAATCGGGGCACGGATCGCGAATCATTTAATTCGCGAAGTGATTCGCTAACCCGCTGCAAAATCCTGATCAGAATCAAAAGATTTGGGATCCACGCTTGGAAATTCCGATCTAAATCAAATGCGCGGATAGCGATTCAATCTGAATCAAATGATTCCCGATCCGCTCTCCAAAGTTCCGATCTGAATCAAATGATTTGCGAACCCGCTCCGAAGTTCCGATCTAAATCAACGATTCCAGATCCGCACTCCAAAGTCCAATCTTTTGAGATAAAGAATCGGGCACGGATCGCGAATCATTCAATTCAATTCGCTAACCCGATCAGAATCAAATGATTCGCGATACGCGATTTGAAGTCCCAATCAAATGTTTCGCGATCTTAAGTCCTAAATCAAATGATTCGTAAAATCTACATCAAATGATTCGCGAGCCCGCTCCGAAGTCCCTGATCTTAAACAAATGATTCACGATTTGAAGTCCCGATCTGAATCAAATGATTGACGATCAGATTGGAGCGCTTGGAAACAGGCCCTGCGTCCCAATGTGCATACTATCAACGCTATCTACCCTAAAGGGTATTGAATTTTATTAGTATCACATAGAATTTAGGGTGGATAGTATGCACATTGGGGCACAAGCAGTGAATTATTTTTAAAATCATTAGAAGCGATGTCGAAATTCGAAAACGAATGGCTCTTTCAATCTGATCTGGTTTTTGTTAGTGAATCGCTTGAACTGAATGATCGAAGTCATGAGTTTGAATCAATCGGAGCGTGAATGAATCACTCAATTGATTCGGTTTGTCTGTTCCTCCGCTTTTTGCGTCTTCAGCCATGTTTACACGAGACTGTCAGTACTACTACTGGCTTAGCTTGCTAGTTTAATGACATTAACTGACATAAGTGAGTACGATTTTTGTTTTCCATCATCATGTCTAAACCTCATGTGGATTAAACTGTGTCACACCTGAACGACTCACCCATGCTTTATCATCTATCCAGCAGCGACGTTACGCAAAGCTCTGTCCATCCAGAATCTGACGCAGATCGAGACGCCGTGGGAAGGTGTGACGCTGAACAGGTGTTTAATCGCAGCCATAACCATCCTGCTGCTGAGCTCCGGTTTACAAAGAATACACGGCAAGTGTGTTAATTCCAAAAAAAAACACAGGTCCAAACACTGTCAAGTCACATCTAAAAACAACAAACTCTAAAATGACTGATGTTTTCTCCTCACGCAGACGCCGTCCGAGGCCGTAAAGACGTCAGTGAAGACCTCATAGCACTTAACGACAGACACACTCTGATTAAAAAGGGGAAAATAACACCACATGAGGTGAGAACAAAAACACAAAGCCTATAATAAAGGTAAAGGCGTCGCTTTGGCGAATAAAGTGTTATTTTTCTATGTAAAGACACGCTAGATGGACATTTTTGACCGTTGCGCTTGTGTCTCGCGCGCGAAAACACTCCACTTAAATTAAAACCGCTTCATTCTGATTGGTCAATCGGGGAACTGAAACCGGTGCTACTTTCATGTGTCTCGTATAACTCCGCGGACTCGCACTATTTTCTTTCGTACAAGCACAATTAGCGTCATATTGCGTTTTAGTTATTTAATAAGGTAGCGAAAATGACCTCAAAATACTTGGTATTAATATTGCTGTAATGTTGTTTTTTTTCTTCTCGTTTTATGCATTGCGAGTGACTATTTTACTTAGCTTTATGATAATATACAGGTAAAATTATTTTTAAAAATCTGTTTAAATCAATAATTCATATTAATATCTATTTATTTGATGAGCAACAGTCTAATAAGAATAATAATATACAGTTAGTCTGTCATTAATAATTATCCAGTATAAAATTATTAGACACAGGGACACTTTGGAAATACGGTACAGATTTAAGCATGAAAAACATTATTTCACACATCTGTATGTAAAAATAGTAATTATTCATGTCTGAATTAATACTCTTAGCCGGACACTTCCTTATGGGACACATTATTCTGGTGGATTGATGATGACAACGATGAAGGTAAATCCAAAAGAGCGACTCGCGGGAAAGTTTCCAGGAGCCTCAGACACCGGGCCCTTCCGGACCTCAGGCTCCTGAAGAAAAGAGAAACGAGATTCACTGAGCGCAGAAGAAGAGGAAAACGAGACATAGATGAGACTAAAGAGAGACTGACAAAAGAGAAAGAGATGAAAGTCAAGAAGAAGAAGGTCAAGAAAGTGGAAGAAGAAGAGGAGGAGGACATAGAACAGATGAAGAAACCAAAGAAATCAGTGAAAGAGAGCAAGCAAAAACCTAGGAAGAAAGAAAGAGTCATTGATGTATAGATAAGTGCAGAAAGAAACAAGGATGATGATGTACATGCTTAAATTGTCATGAAAATAATGCAAAATAATCTTAATGATCCTATAAGGATTCATTGTCTTTAGCAAAATGTGTTTTCTTTTGATGTTAGGGTGAAATATGTTTTTGGCGCTCTCAGATCTTGATGCACTTCTTTAGTCAGTTGATGATTATGTGTATAATTTGGTGCTTTTTGTGTTTTTTTGCATTGTAAAGTCTGTATTTTTTAGAGACTTGATGGTAACTTGATTGAAACCATAAACCCCTTGAGATTTTAATGGCACTTTTTGCAATTACAACTGCAAGCAAAACTCACATTATATTCTGATAAAGGATTTAAGTTTCAAATGCTACTGAAATCATTGATTACTGTCAGGTGAGATCAAGAGGTTACAGTAACAAGAAGTAGTTTTTTAGTATTTCAGTGTTTCTTTTTAAAATGTTTAATCCAATGCAGTGCACAAGTAAAGCTTCTTAAAAAATATATGTAAATGTTTTGTGTGTTTTTTGAGCTCTTTTGTAAAGTCACAAAATGAAAAGGTCCTCACCTCAGGCCATCCAAGATTAGGATGAGTTTGTTTCTTCAGCAGATTTGTAGAAATGTGTCATTCCATCACTGTCTCACCTCTGAATGGGTGCCTTCAGAATGAGAGTCCAAACATCTGATAAAAACATCACAATAATCCACACCACTCCAGTCCATCAGTAACATCTTGAGAAGACAAAAACTGAAACAAATCTACCATTAAGATGTTTTTAACTAAAATACCGGTAAATCCATAAACCATATTAACGCTTCCTCCAGTGAAAAAGTGGTCTGATGTGAATCAGGAGAGAAATCTGCACAGATCAAGCACTGAAATGGGCATGAAAATCCCATAAGGGCCCAACAACCTTATTAAAACCTTATGCAAGAGAACATTAAAATCAGTTGTCACAATATGATTTAGATATAATCACTTTTGGGATGCACCAAGTCACCATGAAATTAAAGAAATTAAAATAGACATGTCTAAACCTGCATTTTTGTCTTGAAATTCAGATATACGTCACAGTACGGAAAAAAGACGATCACAACTTCTGTTCATACCAAGTTTTTTTTAATAATAAAAAAGCATAAAAATAACATTTGGACATTGTTTGGTAGGGCTGCTGTGGCCCACAGAGTCAAATCCAGTCTCTAAACATCAGTATAAATTTACAGCTGTCAAATCACTAAATATTTAGAGGGTTGTGTACACGAAAGTAAAGGGGAAAAACAAAAATGACAAATTTATGTCTAGAAAGATAAATTGTTAACACCCAAAGCCTTTATGTATAATGCATTATAAAAGCATTCATAATGGACGTTGTAATGCATTACATCTTTTCATAAATAACTGTAACCAAAAATGAAATGCATATTTTAATAATATTTGAAGGTTTGTTACTTTTGATACTTTCTAAAGTTGTTACAATGAATAGATAAGTATTATAACTGTGGTAACAATTATTAATGAGATCATATAATGCATTATAAGTTGCATTAATTAATGCATTACATATAAAGGCTTCAAATAAAGTGTAACCCAGAAATCATTCAGGCTACATGTCGGTGGGGAGCGGCGGCCTCAGGTGAGGAGGCAGGGCACCTGGAGGGGGCATTTGTGGGGGCATCTGTGGTGGGACGGGGGCTCCGGGGGGCATTCCGTGTATTCCTCCAGGCGGCGGGGGCGGCATGGAGTCAGTGGGCGGATGCATTCCGGTGATGAGCGAAGGCGGACGCTTCACGCCGACCGACGCCACCTGTCCCGGTGGAGCGGGCAGAGCTTTCTCCATCTTAAAGTGAAACTGCAGAAAAAACTGGAGGAGAACGAGACGTTGTGTTCAGCACATGAAGGAGGTCAAGATAAACACAAATGTTTTTATCCATCTGTTCTTACTTGTTTCGTTTCCCTGTTCCAGTGTGTCCAAAAACGAGTCTCTGCTTTGTCGATCTCTCGACTTGGGACCTGAAAATATGACAGAAACAATGGCATCAAAACTCAGATGTAGTAAAGCCTGACATACGAGATAAGTCCAACAAATTATGTTTTTTGAAATAAAGTTTGCAAATGTTTTATGTTTTGCATCATATTTGATCCATCAGGCTTTTATGGCTCATATAGTCTGATATAGTGAGAATATGGAGGAAAAAACAACTTAGTTTTGAAGCACCAGCTGAAGTTTTGTACAATTATACTAGTAGATTGTGTTTGATCATGTTGGCCATTTACAGATCTTAGAAATTTGTGAATCAAATATGCTCTAGTAGGATTTATAGTAGGACATTTCTGCTCATTTTGCATATATCTTCTATAAACAAATGCAGTTTCAGGTAAAAGTACATTGCATACAAGGGGGAAATGTTATTGTTCAGTCAGATTTGATTTACATACCAACTTTGTTTCAGAAATTTCTTACAGAGCGTATGAGCTTAAGTTAAGCTTAAGTTGTTTTAATTGACAGACCTTGAATGCGATGGTTTCATACGGCTCAGCTGCAAACAGCAGATACTGCCAGCGACGATCTGGAGGTTCGATTCTCTGCTCATACGCTGACATGAAGCGATGCCTCGGCCCGATGCCTTCTGCTATCTCTGGGTAATCGATCTGAAAACCAGAACAACCTTTATTATATCAATTAAGGACTGCAGATCAAAATTACAAAATAAAAACATTTAGCTTTCAAATCTCAGGGCAGTTAACCCCAAACAGAACAACCATTCGTTCATCTCTAAGTCAGACAGAAATGACTAGATTTACCTGGAAAAGCAGACTTTGTTGTCCAATCTCTGGATCCCTTTGTTTTGTTACTATGGGTAAAATACAAAATAGGTACATCTGTTAATCAATGACCTTTAGACCTGCATCGGGTTTCCACAGCTACTGACCAATGAATTTAATTGACTGTCCAGTCGTTTATGATCGTTGGATAACAGGATATTTCACAATACTTGCTTTTGATGTTCCCTACATGATCAAAATATATTGGGAAAAAGCAAACACTAAATTCATTAAGGTATTTAACTGCCAAAATTGTCAATTTTTCCTAGGCCTGACATCACTGATGGCCAAAAATGTATATTTTTTTAAAAATCCTTATTTAGTAATCTAATTTAATAATATTTAAATGTACAAATGCATCTAATAAGAAAACTACGAAGTAGTATACAAGTATAGTAAAGTATACAAAAAAAGTATAGTCCCTACTGAATTTTCAATCTTTTTTCCAGGCCTGGTAAGTTAAAAATGTCCTAACATTTAGAGGTTTTCTCTATGACAATGGAAACCGTGTCTATAAAGCAAATGAATGGGATTCATTTAAGTAACATCAGCTGACCTTTATAACCCGGTCTGCCAATCTTGACAAACTTCTTCACTTCAACTTTGACTTTCTCTGGAGCAGGTTGAGCCGGCGCTTCCTTTGCCTCTTTTGCAGCTCGTCTTGCTCTAAAGTAGATAAGCACAGACAACACAATGAGTTCCTTCTCTACATTAAATATCATTATGATAATCATAACTCCAAAAAAGAACTTACAAGTTAGTCTGATGCTTTTTACCCTGTGTGTGAGCGAGATAACTTCCCTAGAAGAGGAAAATCACAAACACAGTGAGAATTCATGTTGTTCAGATGAACGTTCGTAAAGCGCATCAGCGTTACTCAGACCTCATACCTCATTATTGTGCAGCGTGAGACACAGTTTACACTCATAAGAGCCCAAGTGGTTTTTCATGAAGTATGGATCTTTATTGATGTCTATGGTTTCAAGGGCCAGCTGCCGCAGTCGCTCGCGCCGGTCCCGGTTGCTTTCGGACGCGGAGGCGACGCCACCGCTGCCCGTTTTCCCTCCAGCTCTGTGCTGGAAATCCATGATGGCAGATCACACTCCTCACACTGCAGCTCCTGAAACCAGAGAGGAGGAAAATATGTTTAAACAAGACCAAAAATCATCTGAAATTCAAAAAGTTTGATGTTTGAACTTTCAGAACTTAAAACGTCCTGCCACACTCTCATGTCAAAATATACTGAAATTAGGGTACAAAAATCTTTAAAGATGTGGAGGGTACCCAGCACAAAAAAGAAGAGCTTGATCATTTTAAAATAAATTTATATTTATATACACACACACACACACATACATACATATATATATATATATATATATTAGTCTTTTGCAGCAAACAGCAAAAAGCGTTTTACAGCAAACAGCTTGTTAAATTGTAAGGGTCAGAGAAAGATAAACAGACACAAAAATAGACACCAAAATAAACCTTGATTAACATAATAGGAGGATTTAGGAAGAAAAAATACAATGCAAACGTGTATAATATGGTCCTATTTACGTTAGGAGTAAAAACTTTTGCCCCTAATAACATCACTTATCAATTAAAATAGAGAAACATGCATATATAAATATACATTAGATAGCCAGATAGATAGATAGATAGATAGATAGATAGATAGATAGATAGATAGATAGATAGATCATAACAGGTAACTGTTAGTGTGTATAGAACTGAACTGAATCGAATCGAACTGACTTCAAATCTGCACTTTTAACGTATTATAACAAATGTCGAAAGCTCATTAAAAGATCCAAGTTCATTTTAGACGTCTCGCTCAGATATTTCTTTTTTTTTTTTTAAAGTATAAGTAAATATTATTTTGATCGGTAAATTCATTGTGAAAACATTTTTACCTAACGTCCAGATCACGCTTGCAGCCGTCGCTACAGTAATGCGCATGCGCGCTGAGTGATGCACTTCCTGTTCCTGTTATTTTGAAGTCCACAACTTTATTGATAAGGTAAGCTACAACGGTACAGGACATAAGTGTCCATTTACTCTTACAAATGTACAAATGTAAGTAACGTTAATTTCATTGTACCACGATACAGTGAGAACGTACAAAAGAAGACATACGTTAACAAGTTTTACTAAAAAATAACTGACATCATTAAAACTGCAAAATCATCACAGAAGATGCTACTTTAATTGGCAAACTTGGCTTTGTGATTTGTTATGAAATAAAAAAAAATTAAAAACAACTATTATATACATTTCTATATTTATAAATGTATGTAAATATATAAATGTACGTTTTTAAGTGGTAAATCAGCGCCCTCTTTCGGCTGCATGTGTTCAGTTCCTGCTGCTCTCATTTGTGTTCGGATGTGTGTGTGTGTGTGTGTTTTATGACGCTTGTTTCACTTCGTTTGGCATTAACGCGCGATCAGATGAGCTCCTGACCACGACAGCAGTATGACTGATAGTCTGGATGAGGAGTATCCGATCTGACGTTGATGCTGAGACGAAAACAGCTGTTAATGTTATAAAAAATGCGCTTTATTGAGACGAGACTGCTGTTAGAGAGCTGAAGATGCGATTCAACGAGAAGGAGCTGGTGTTCCTGAGCCGCCAGCCCTCAGAGAGAGCGGCCGAGCTGGGCATGAGAGGCCCGAAAAAAGGAGACGGTAAGAGGCAAACATTTCATCCGCATGAGCTCACGGAGGTTCTATAAAGCACCGTGTTAGAACGCTAGAAAATGAGACTCCTGCCGTTAAAATCAACCACAGAACTGCTCATTTTATGGTCAAGGTGATGATTGAAATCGCATATAGTTTATTATTCTTACTGTTTCGGACTTGTAACGTTATGACAGTATTGGTGAAAGTAGTACGCTATTACGAGTACAGCTGTTAGTCACTAGTGTTCGTACTAAAGTGCAGTAGCCAATCATATTACGAGGCGGGTCACGTGACCTACACTACATGCAATACTATTGGTTGTTGCCGCACTTGCATAAAGTTGATCGCTTGGTGGTCGTGTCGACTCGTTTTATCGTTATTAACGATAAATGTTATAATAAAAAAAACCGTCATGTGGCAACAAAACTAGTATATTCGCATCTAAATAAACTAAACTAACATCTAAAGGGAAAACTAAAGCACTTCTATCAGAATCTTTGAAACCGTCTTGACGCGAAACTAAAAGGCTTCCATTATAATCAACAATTTGTAACGTTTTATCTCACAATTCTGACTTTTTTCCTCAAGATTTTGTCTCTATTCTAAGAATCTGTCACAATTACGAAAAAAAGGTAGTTATTGCAGGGTTATATCTTGCAATACTGACTTTTTTCTCAAAATTCTGTCGCCATTATGAGAGAAAATTCAGGACTGAGAGAAAATAAATCGCAGTTACCCTTTTTATTTAGTGAGGAAAACAGAATTGCGATATGTGAATTCAGAATTAAGAGGGGAAAAGTCAGATTTGCAGGTTTTGCATTTTTTTTTCCCTCGCAATTCCAAGGTTATATCTTGCAATTCTGACTTTTTTCTTTGTCTGTCTTTTTGTTGTTGTTGTTGTTGTTATTCTGAGAATTGCAGGATATGAACTCAAAATTCTGAGAAAAAAATAAGAATTGTGAGATAAAAAGTTACCATTACGAGAAAAAAGTCAGAATTCTGAGATTACAAAATCGCAAATACTGATTTATTTTTTTATTCCGTGGGAGAAAACAGAATTGCGAGATGTAAATTCAGAATTAAGAGGGAAAAAGTCCTAATTGCGAGGTTTTGCGTCTTTGCTATATTTTGCAATTCTGTCTTTTTTTCTCACTTTTCTGAGAATTGCAGGATATGAACTCAGAACTGATATATAAACTCACAATTCTGAGAAAAAAAATAACAATTGTGAGATTAAAAGTCACCATTATGAGAAAAAAAGTCAGAGAGTTGAGAGAAAATAAATTGCCAGGTTTTGTGACTTTTTTCTAACAATTCCAAGGTTATATCTTGCAATTCTGACAGTAATTAAAACAAAAATCAGAATTATGAGATTTAAAATAAAATCGCAATTACCCTTATAATTTTTTATTATGTAGGGGAAACGTGTAAATTCAGAATAAAGAGAGGAAAATTCAAAATTGTGAGGTTTTGGAACTTTTTTCTTGTAATTTCAAGGTTATATCTTGCAATTCTGACTTTTTTCTCCAAACTCTTTCTTTTTTTCTCACTATTCTGAGAATTGCAAGATATGAACCTAAAACTGATATATATAAACTCATAATTCTGAGAAAAAAATCTAAATTATGAGATAAAAATATTGCAATTACCCTTTTAATTTTATATTCTATGGGGAAAAAACATAATTGCAAATTGTAAATTCAGAATTAAGAAGAAAAAAGTCGGAACTGCGATGTTTTGTGACTTTTTTTTCTCACAATTTCACAGTTATATCATGCAAAAAAGTCTGAATAGTAAGATTAAAAGTCCAAATCATTTTTTTTTTCATTTGTGGGCTAATTTGGGCTAAATTTTGACACCAAAAAAGAAAATAATAATAACAATAAACTTTTCAGAATGCATTGTAAAAACAACCTTTACAATATAAACTAATACAAATACATAAACCATTTAGAAACCATTAAGAATAATAATGCATTATATTTACTAAATGTGCACTAAAGCAACTGAAAGACAATGTAAAAATAAACTGTTTTTATATAAGCTTTAAAACACTAGACGGCACAAGAGATGCGGCATAATAGACTTTTATTTCTCCTCTGTTTCCCCGAACAGTTGTGAAGAGGCGTCTAGTGAAACTGATCGTTAATTTCCTGTTTTACTTTCGGACCGATGAGGACGAGGTGAGTGTGAATCAGCGTCAGATCTGAATCTCAGCAGCATCACAATCACATTCAAGTTTAATTCGTTTGTGTTTCAGCCCATCGGCGCGCTGCTTTTGGAACAATGTCGTGTGGAGAAAGAAGACAATCATGTTTTCTCCATCGGTGAGAGCAGCTTCAGTCACTAACAGCGTAGTGATAAATATAGAAATTATCTTTGGTTTGCATTTAAATCAGAATTTATGTTTTAAGAAATGTTGCTTGTTTTCCAGTGTTTCTGGACGAGGGCGAGAGGAAGTATTTGTTCGAATGCGATTCTCAGGAACAGTGTGTCGAGTGGATCGACGCCATCGTTAAAGCCAGGTGTGCGTCGCTGACGTTTCCCATCGTGCCGTGCGTTTCCTGCTTTATAACTCTAATCTGCTTCTGTTCACAGTTATGAATTCATGCGTAAGAACCTGATCCACTATCGCACAGAAATCCATCGACTGACCGGCAAGGTGAGGGGAATCGAAATTATGAATTAATGCAACTAATACCTTTTAGATATCAATGTCAGATTAATAATAAAGATGACGCTCTGTGATCTGGTGTAGGACCCGCTGGAGCAGTATGGGATATCAGACGAGACGCGCTTTCAGGTCAACAGTGGTCTTCCTCCGCTGCCTCCACCGCCCACATAAACTCGCTTTTGGGGGTTTTTGCTTGTTTTTTCTTCTTTTACTGTCTGCCAGTATCCATCACTGTACATTCTGACCTCTGTAACCTTTCATTTTAAGTGTGTTATGGGGGGAAATATGTAATGTTACTGTAATGAATGTCTGCTGAGTTTGAGCCAATTGCAATTAAAGTTTCTTCCCGATATCAAGGTCAGCGTTAACAAGGACAAACTAAACTGGGCCGCCTCTGTAAAACTCACTTCAACACATTTATTGCCGTTTATGAGTGATGAGGTTTATGCGCAGACATGCATGCTTTATAGTTTCACCAAAAGTGCACTGAGTTTTTGTAGCATTCAGCTTTTATCTAAAGCATTAAAGCCTTGCAGTCAATTAGATCTGAGCGATTTTACATTTTCAGTCGAAACATTTTAGCTGCTTTGAGTTTGTGCCTCTAAAGCTGTATATGCGGTCTTATTTCACCACAAAATCAAAGGAAAAAAATGGAAAATAATATTTTGCACAAAGAAAATTAAAGCCTTTGGGATTATTAAATATATATTTGGGATTATATTATTATTTGATATAATTTTATATTCAAAAAAATGCTTAAATTGGAATTATCATCACAAATTACGAATGTACTGTACAATTTAATTAATTTAGTTTGGGCTTAATTTTGACACCAAAAAAGAGAGAAAATAATAAACTTAAAAAAAGCTTATCAGAATGAATTAAAATTACAATACAATCTAATACAAATATATAAACCAGTAAAGAATAAAAATACATTATATTTACTAAAATTATATTGTTGCACAAGAAAATTAAAGCCTGTTTTTAGGATTATTAAAATTTTATGAGAAGTACATTCTTTGCTTCTCATAGAGAAAATGCACAAACAAAATGCAATACACAATTTAAGTAATTTAATAAATTTGATATAATTGTATAAAAAAATGCTTAAATTGTAATTATCATCTCAAATTATGAATGCACTACACAATTTAATTAATTTAATTTGGGTTTAATTTTGACACCAAAAAAAGAGAAAATAATAAGAACAATAAACTTAAAAGAAGCTTTTAAGAATGCACTGAAAAAACAACCTTTACAATACAAACAAAAACAAATACAAATACATAACCAGTAAAGAATAAAAATGCATTATATTTGCTAAAATTGTATTTTTGCACAAGAAAATTAAAGCCTGTATTTAGGATTATTAAAAGACGTTATTTCATGAGAAGTACATTCTTTGCTGAAAAGAAAATGCAATATACAATTATAAGTAATTTAATAAATTTGATATTTATTTTAAAAAATGAAATTGCTTAAATTGCAATTATCATTACGAACGCACTACACAATTAATTTAATTAATCTTATATTACATATATTATTACTTGAATTATAATTATTCACTGAATTAAATTTAAAATATGCATAAATTACAAATAAATAATTACAAATAATATAACAGTATCTTGTGCTAATTAAAAATAATAATAATAATAATAATAAAACTAGAGTCAATGCAAAAGCCTAAATTAGGATTTATAGAGGCTGTAATTTCTCATTTTTTTCCTTTTGATTTTATACTGATATTTGACCTGTACGTTTTACATTTTAAAACACTGTGGCATTCACAAATGTGCAGATTGTGAAAGTAGCATTTTTAATTCTGCTATTTTTAATTGATCATTTGTATGTATCACAGTCTTGTGCTCATAAACGGTGTTTAATAGCAAAATATGAGAAAACAACTTGAACTGCTTGCCTGTAACTTTGGTTAGAGTTTATTTTATCCCATCAAGCCTGTAATTTTCCATTTCTGTAAGTGATGAAACTAAGAGTGAAAATGTCAGATTCATGAATCTTTCTTTCATGTACTAGAAATGATTCCTTCATTTAGATTTTATAATTTATGTCTCTCATTTCCCAATCTTATTTTTTGTTAATAAATCTCTTTTAAACAATAACAGCGTGCTTTTGTTTTATGCTGACAGAAGAGCAATAAAGTGCTGATCCTGGCTGTAATACAAGGAAATGTTTCTAAACACATCATATGTTTGCACACATACTGTCGCTCACAGATATGATTTTTCCAGTTAATGACGGCAATAAATAAGTCATTTAATGAATGCACGTGTGAGGTACTGTAAATGTCACACCCTCTCAGTAAATCTAGTCCTGTTTGAGCATGTCTTCATTATAATCTAGTAAAATATGTGCTGATGTTTAGCTCAAACAATGCTGGATCACAGACAGATAATTCTGACTCACTTTCAAGGACTAATAAATGGAGTGAGAACATAAGCAAAAGCCTGTGAGCTCATAAGTGAGGAAATAAGTATTTTGAGGAAATTAGAGAGCTCGGTGACACCATTGGTGTCATCTTTAGTTATTTAAAGACATTTAAATTGAACACAAGTGCTCATTCCTGTTCCTGCACTGTATTTTTGTGATTATATACATTAGAACTTTTAAAACTTTACATGAGGATGTTTTCAGCATCAAACAAAACTCATCAGATAATACTCACTGGTGTTTGTGGTGCTGCTGGTTTCCCTCCAATAAATGATGTCACTTCCTGCAGAATGATGTCATTAAGGAAGTGCCTTTTGCTAGTTAAAGTGGTTTTACAAATGACTAATAGGATGGAAAGTCATATTAAAGTCATAGTTCAGCCAAAAATAAAAATGTGGCAGAAAATGTGCTCACCCTCAGGCCATACAAGATTAGGATGAGTTTGTTTCTTCATCAGATTTGTAGAAATGTAGCATTTCATTACTCACCGATGGATGACTTTTCATTACGTGCTCACCATTGGATGTGAATAGGTGCCGTCAGAATCCAGAGTCCAAACAGCTGATAAAAACATCACAATAATCCACACAACTACTCCAGGACATCAGTTCACATCTTAAGAAGACAAAATCTAAAACAAATCCATCATTAAGACATTTTAAACTAAAGTCCATAATCTATAATAACGCTTCCTCCAGTGAAAAAAAGTGATCTGGTCTGAATCAGGAGAGAAATCTGCAAACACCGTTTACAAGCCAAAACAGCTCTAAACAAAAATGTGGCTCGATTTTGATGTGAAACGCTCTCATTCTGACGGCACCCATTCACATCCATTGGTGAGACAGTGATGGAATGACACATTTCTACAAATCTGTTCAAGAAACAAACTCATTCTAATCCTAAAAAGTCGTAAGGGTGAGTAAATTGTCATTAAACGCTTATGTTTAGGTGGACTATTGCTTTAGGAGCTCCAGCGACTGGAGTCAGATTTTCATCAGGTCTGTAATGCGCTGACGCAGCAGTGAGTGTCTGTAACTCAAGCCCCGTTGAATTATTGACACATGGACCCTCATTACTTTTAATGGCGCGAGCGTCGGGTCAGTCAAACGTCCTCTGTGTTTCACTGCAGCAGCCTGTGAGAATGAAAACGGCCTCATTTCCTCTCAGTCTCGTTCACATCTGCTCCATCAAGCCTGACAAAACTGAACACACCCAGAATGTGAGCAGAACAAGAAAAGAGCACAATATATTGTCAATAACGGATTACACAGCCTGGAACCTGGAACAAGACACACCAAATACGGATTCATTCTCAAATTCTTGTTTATTTTTAAACTTTTTACTCCAGTTATTATGCTGAAATCATACTGAACATTTTTGTAAATTAGAAAAACACGCAAAAAAAGCAGCATTTTCCCACTAGTTCATAAAGAAATGAGTATAATATGCAAAAAAGGTTCTGAGTATGATTATATTACACTGATAAATAAATAGATAACAGTAATGCTTCCAAATGTACATGCAGAGCTGTAAAGATGAGATGTTTCTCTGTTATGACTGTAGTTATTCCTCTGAACAAGGTCTACTAATGCAAATGAGACAACAATGGTGTAATTGTGAACGATTCATGCATGCACATTTGCATAAACTTTCATTAAAATGTCCCTATGTTTGTTCCAAGTGAAAATGCAACAGAACAAGGAGTTAATGTGTGGTGAGTGATGAGCTTAGTATGTGTGAAACTGTTGTTCATCATGTCTGAATACTGAAAGGGGAACCGATTCACTTTCAGATATCTATAACAGAAATACACTGCAAACACTTCCTGAACTGAGGTTTCACACTGATATTAGACTTTAGCTAGAAACAAGATAAAATCACGATTCACTTCGATGCCAGTGAGCAAAGTACATGAAACTGCATGTGTTTCCCTCAGATCTATGAATACATTTTCTAAAATTTGGTGTTTTTGTCTTGTATTCCAGTGCAAATATCTAAAAACTATTAAAAGATGCATTTACCTAAGATCCAAAATGACATAAGAAGTCTTATTTTCTTAGAAAGTGATAAAAATGTAATGTGTGAAAAATGAGTTTATTAAAACAAGATCAAAACAGATGTCTGTTCATTTTAAACATAAACACTTCATTTTGTTCAATTTCTCAGAATACAAGACTTCATGTTTTCATGTTTTCAAATCTTCATATCTTTATTTTGCATCTCAAAATCCTTAAAACTAAGATTTAAGTTAATTTTGTAGAAGCTGATGTGATATTAATGTGTTTCACAGTGGACGGTGATAAAAATCTAGTAATTATTTTTTATTTATTATATTTGATATTTTGTGTATTATTAGTGTTTTTGTTTTGTTGATCATTACAAATATCTAAAAATAGTGAAATCAAGATACTTGAGAAGCAAACTTACAAAATATTAAAATGTATAGATTTTGTTTTTCTTTTTTCTGAAAAAAAGTTATATAAGTTTTCTAAAAAAAATGCATCCAAATGAAGTGAGTTTATATATATATATATATATAAAAGCAGAAACTCCGTTAAATAAATATTGCATGCACTGCCAAATATTTATTTATTTTCTATATATATATATATATATATATATATATATATATATATATATATATATATATATATATAGTTTAAGTATTGTTTATTCTTTTTTCTATAAATGTTAAATCTAAAAGTCTTCAAATTTTTTCTATATATATATATATATATATATTTTTTTGCAATGCATGCAATATTTAATGCCACAACATTATGAATTTAAGAACTTCTATTTCTGTTTATTTTTCTGACCTGACTTTCTTGTTTTAAGCATAAACTCACCTAATCATGGATCATTTTTCAGAATAAGAGACTTCATATGTCGTTTTGTTTCTCCAGTAAATGTATCTCGATTTAAGGCTGTTTAGATATTTGTATTGGAAAGCAAGGCAACAATACTGAGTAAGATATTTTCTTTCTTTATGCATTTATTTATTTTTGCAATGCATGCAATATTTAATGCCACGACTATGAATTTAAACCTTTTTGCACTTAAAGGCCTTAATTTGTGTATGGATGAATTAAGACTTTTGAAAGACCTTTTTAAAACCCTTTTTGAATTAAGTATATTTAATCATTTTTTCACAAAACAAGAGTTAATATTTTGTCATTTTGTTTCTCTAATAAATGCATCTTTATAAATATTTATCTATTTGTACTGGAAAATAACACTGAAATCTTTTGCAGTGTGACGTGAAATGGTTTGAGAAAACGCATATGTTTGAACAATGTAAAAATGCATCTAAAAGTAAAAACGTGAATGCTATTCGACGCAACTTGGTTTCTTTTTACGACATATCTTCGTCTAGTTTGTGCAATACGCTTAGTTCTCAATAGTAAGGATCCACGCTAAACTTTTGGTGATTTCAGGTGACGATGCGCACTCGAGTGATGAAGAGCGCGGCGGCGGCGTCTTCGAACTCCTGCGCGTCCATCGTGGGACCGTCCTGCAGCTGCGCGCGCGGATGAACCTCCGCCATGGCCTGCGCCACTTTGGCAGGAGAGATTTTGGCACTGGCCTCCAGATACCGCGCCACGTCGGTGCCGTCCGCCGTCTCCAGCGCCTCGCGGAGGGTGGAGAGCACCGCCTGGCACAGCGTCCTCTCGGCGGGACGGTCCGGAGCGCTGGCCACCGCCGCGTAGAGACACTGGGACTTACGGATGTAGTCGGCGAACACGGCGCAGGTCAGGACGCCCTGCCGGAAGAGCTCGAAGGGCACGGCCTCGTAGTCGTGGCTCTGGATGCGGCGCAGGAGCGGAGCGGCGGTGGAGCCCGAGAGCCCGCCTTCACTGCACAGACACCGCAGCATCTCCGAGTACAGACGCCCGCGCACACCGCCACCGCCGCTCACACGACACGGGACGCCCTGCGTCAGCAGCTCATACGCCACACGGACGTTGTTGTTAAACGCTGACCTGCAGGGGAAGAGAGAGTCAAAACAGTAAATAGAACTGAAAGAACCACTTACATTTTACATGTATGCATGTAACAGATGCATGTATTCATCCACAAGCGCTAAAACTGAATCTGAACTATACAACAGAAAATATAACAGGGGTATTGCACTGGTTACATAATTGGACAAGAGCTGATTAACCTAAAAAAATTAAATTTAAATATATTTAAAATACTATATTAAAACAAACTATATTTCTTGCTTAAAATGAACCCAAAATAGGTTAAAAATTGACATTTATTAATATGTTCAATAAATTAACATTTGCTAATAAGTTGAGTAAATAAAAATTAAATTATAAACATCTTAGATTGCTTATTAATAAATGTTCACCTTTTGATTATTGCTAATGCCTCTAGTAATTAAGTCTGATTTTTTAATTTACAACCTATTTTAGCCATACAGTGTTTTATTTAAACAAAAGTTGAGTTAAATAAAACCCATTTGACCCATTTATGGGTCAAAACAACCCATTCACTGGGTTTGTCCATATTTAACCCAGCATTTTTAGATGTGTAGAAGTAATAATACATGTAAATAAATGAATGAATTAATAAATAATAATAATAATATTTAAATAATATGCAATAATAATGTATAATATATATTAAAATATATAATTTACATAAATTATATAAGGGTAAATAATAAAATAAAGCTAACAATTAATAAAATGATAAAAAGTAAATTTGATCTAATTTAGGATTTTAAAAAAATAATCTAAAAAACATCACACTAAAACATTTCGCAATGAATTCAGCTTTAAAGGATAATTTAAAAATTTAAATTTAAAATTGTATTAAAATAAAATTAAAACAATCAAATAAATAAAGCAAAATTAAAACGTATTGCTAATGGCTTAAGAGAGATGCACAACAGCAATAATAAAATAATGCAAAAAGAAATAAAAACAGATTAAAAAAAGAAACTTTCCCACAGTGTCTTAAAATAACAATAAATAAAATATTAAATATTTGTAAAAATTATTAATTATTATATTGT
Source organism: Labeo catla (assembly GCA_012976165.1). Classification (NCBI taxonomy): domain Eukaryota; kingdom Metazoa; phylum Chordata; class Actinopteri; order Cypriniformes; family Cyprinidae; genus Labeo; species Labeo catla. The sequence continues at coordinate 1,016,136 of VONZ01000105.1, forward strand.
TCTTAAAAACATTTTAAAGAAAGAAAGAAAGAAAGAAAGAAAGAAAAAAACTCCAGCAAATGTCCAAAAACATTGGTCTAAAACATCTCCACCAAGGCTTAAAAAGACAATTAATGGGAAAAAAACATTAAAAAGAGATAAATAATGGCTATAATAAAGCAAAAAATAATAAATAAATAAATAAAAAGAAAATATCTACAAAATAAATAACTAAATAAATAAATACATAATAAAATAATAATAATAATAAAGCAATGTAAAAAATATTTCTCTCCCGGCTTAAAATAAATAAATAACAGCAATAATAAATAAAACACAATAAATAGATATGAACCAATAATAATAGATACATTAAATAATGAGACACAAAAATAGTTATTAAATAAATAAATAAAAACAATTTTCTCATGGCTTAAAAGAGACAAATAATAGCAATATAACATGCATAAAGAAAGAGACCAACATAAACTTTGGCTTGAAAAGGTAATTAATGAAATATATAAATAGTAAGTATAAATAGTAAGTCAATAAAATATAAATAGTAAGGAAATAAAATGAAATGAAATAATTAAAAAAAAAAAACAATACTAATAATTTTTTTACGGAATCTCTCATGGATAAATAGCTAAATAATATCAATGATAAAAATAAATAAACCGAAGTAAACTTCTCCACTATGGCCTAAAAATATTAATGAATAAAATAACACATAATAATTAAAATAATATATATTTAAAAAAATAGATTAAAAAGACACTTTCACACCATCACTACAACAATAAAACATAAAATCTGAATTGAAAGTGTGTGTCCGGACCTCTGCGAGTGATGCGCCAGACTCAGGTGCCAGAGCGCGCGGCTCACGCTCTGATGCTCCGCTCCTCCGTCATCAGCCTCCGACGACAAATGACCGAAATGTTCGGCCAGGAAGCCGACGGGATCCTCGGGCCTGGACTCGAGCAGTTTGAGCAGAGCTCCTCTGAGCAGCGCGCTGACTCCGGCCTGCGACAGGAACTCCTTATCGCCGTCGGATGCGGCAGATTTGGAGTCGGACATGATCACGACACCGGCGCGACGCTTCTCCGCCATCTCTTTAAATCAGCGTCATCATCCTGACCTTCAGCTGCGCCTGAGAGTCTTGCATTTGTGAATAAAATATCATCTAAATCACTTCCAGAATCCGCCAGTCTCACAATCAGTCCGAGGATGGTTGCTATGGACACGTGATGACACAGCACATCAGATCAGCTGACCAGCGCTTGTGTGCAGGAACGCGCTCTTCAGGCAGGGCGCGCAGCGCACAAAACCCGGTGACGTCATTTTGTAGGCCAAAACATTTTAGTTTCCTGTTACCAACAAACATTTAGCTACTGTAATTGGTCGCTATTTCTCCAGCTGGGTCCTTAATCTAGGCTTTTTTTTTTTTTTTTATTAAACTTTGAATAAAAGTTTTTGTTGTTAAATTGAATAAGGTTCACGATTTCAATAAATTAGACATCCCTTTTTAATACTAACAATTAATGTAATTATTTAAAAAAACATATATATATATATATATATATATATATATATTGAATACGGTTCAATAAATTACTTTTTTATTACTAACAATTAATGTAATTATTAAAACAAAAAAACAAAAAACTGAAAAATTTATATATATTTAGGAAATTGTTTTTTTTAGGAAATTGTTATTAAATTGCGTAAGATAAATTACTAACAATTAATGTAATTATTAAAACAAAAAAATTAAAATCACACAAACACACACACACACACACACACACACATATATATATATATATATTTTTTTTTAAGAAATTGTTGTTAAATTGAATAAGGTTCAAGATTTCAAAAAAATAGACATACTTTTTTTTATTACTAACAATTAATGTAATTATTAAAACAAAAAACTGAAAATATGTATATATATTTAAGAAATTGTTTCATAGGAAATGGTTGTTAAATTGAATAAGATGGATTACTAACAATTAATGTAATTATTAAAACAAAACAAAAATTACAATTATATATATATATATATATATATATATATATAAAGAAATTGTTAAATTGAATAAGGTTTATGATTTCAATAAATTACATACTTTTTTATTATTAAAAATTACTGAAAATTTTAAATAAATAAATAAATAAATATTTAGGTTCACGATTTCATAAAATTTGTTCAATTAATAAATACATTCAATAAATTACTAACAATTAATTTCATTATTGAAACAAAAAAAACCTGGAAAAAAAGTAAAAATACATGTAATTTATTTTAAGAAATCATTGTTAAAGGTTCTCTATTTTAATAAATTACACATATTTTTTGATTACTAACAGTTTAATAAAACAAATTCATTAACTTTTATTTAATTACTTATGTCTTTATTATAATGTATTAGTTTTTTGTAGTTGTTAATTTAACATACAAATGAAATACATCGCAGAAAGACTTAATCTGATCATTTTTTATTAAATCAATCACTTAATGAATATTCTCAGTGTTTACACAACTGTATTTATACATTTGCCAAATGCAACAACAATTCTCACTATTCTAGAGTTCATTTATTTTTTTAACAAACAAAAACGACGAGTTTGTCAGTGCATTTAGGTACAAAACCTGGAAAAAATTCCACGCTGGGAATGCATAGATGAATATTTCATCCAAAAATACAGTACTCGCTAAACAAGAACAGGTAGTCAAGTGCAAATACAAAACTCAAGCAAATCTTAATTTGACTTCAGTCAGACTTCAAACAGTAGTAAACAACATCTAGCTAGTCTTGTTTGGTTTTCTTCCAGTGCGTGGGCTTTTATGAGATTGTGTGTTGCAGAATCTCGTGGCCGTTAGTGTCGATGTATTTGGCTGGCTGATAGCCGTTGATGTGCTCGATCTTTCCGTTCATGAGGACGGGATGACGGATGTGGTTTTCACTGGAGCGCATGAAGCTCTTCTTCATCTTGTGCTCCAGCTGCATGTGATTCTGCGGCGGGAGGCCGAGACACGCTCTGCCATTCAGAAACAAATACATTTAACAATGCGCAATCGCACGCAAACACTGAGAAAACTCACGCTTAGGCTGAAATCTGACCTCATGACGTTCTCGATGCACGCCCGCTGCCGGAAGAAGGCGTTGACCACCGGCGCCCCCTGCGGGACGAGCGGCGCCTTGCAGAGGAAGCTGAGCAGCGACAGGACGCTGTGAAAACCCTGGAACACGGGATCGTCCTGAGTGCAGAACGTGATTCTCTGACACAGCTCTGTCAGGATCACCAGATCCAGAATAATGGGACTGGCCAGCAGAGAGTCCTGAACACAAGCAAAAGACACGTGCATTAATCAATACAAGACAATTTAGTTTAGTGTGCACTGACTGTACTTATGGGTTTACATGTTTAAACAGCATATTCAGATACAAATGTGATATTTCTTCATAAATAAATATAATTAACTTCATTTAACATGATTTTTAAAAAGATCAAATTAAAATTAGACTTTTAAAAGTCTTTTAAAAAATGGAACGCAGAATAATTAAGATGGAAAAAAAAATAAAACAGAATTTTGGAGAAAAAACTATGGCCATAAAATGGCAAAACTTTTATTAAATATTTAATAGAATAAATGATTAGATTGTATAAGTTTCATGATTTCAAGTCTTTTTGATTACTTAAATTTAATTTAACCATAAAGACAGAGTCCAAAAAATTAAAACTGGAAAACAAAAACTGAATTCTGAAAAAAATAAATAAATAAAAACAAACAGAATGCTGGAATATAGAAAAATGTTAAAATAAATAAATAAAAAATAAAAATAATTTAAAAAAAGGAAAAAAAAAATGGGAAAAACTGGAT
>VONZ01000105.1:1022500-1300000 GCA_012976165.1 Labeo catla
TTTAATTGTATTAAGAAAATCTGAATGGGAAAAAAAAGTAATGCATAAAAATTAAAACAGAAAAAATTATAGTAATAAGAACAATAATAATATTTTGAGGAAAAAATTAAAATTAAATAAATAATAAAAATAAAATGCATTTTGCAAGTTCTTAGCAGAGCATATTACTAATCAAAAATTAGGAAACTTAACAAAATATCTTCACAGAACATGATCTTAATATCCTAATGATTTTTGGCATAAAAGAAAAATCGATAATTTTGACTCATATGATGTATTTTTGGCTATTGCTACAAATAAACCCGTGCTACTTAGGACTGGTTTTGTGGTCCAGGGTCACATTTGTGCTTTTATTGCTTAAAGCTAAATAATGGGACAGTAGTGCATGTGATATTTAATTTCTCTCACCTTGATTCCAGCGCTGACCAGGAAGTCCACCAGCACAGACTTGAGTTTGGTCTGTCCGGATTTGAAGTCGTCTCCACCGATGAAGACGCCGCGCCGGACGGCCAGATCCACGGCTCCGGGTACGAACGTGTTCTGCGGTGATCCGTTGATGTAGGCGCAGCCCTCCAGAATACTGGCCACCGCGAACATGGTGGAGGGAGAAACTTCACCTCCCGTCTGAGACACAAACACCACAACACATTAACACTAGTGTTTCTGATTCAGACTGATGCATCAAACATCAGTGTTTTCATCAGACTCACCTGAATGGTGTTGAGCAGATTGTCAGCGGTGTCGTTGACTCCAGGAATCACGTCACAGAATCGCTCAGTGTTCGCTGTCCAGAGAACGATGACTTTATCCACACCGCTGTTCTCTTTGAAATCACAGATGTCTCTGCGGATCTGATCCACCTAAAACACCACACAAGAACATTTCAAACATCCTGATTTATACACGTACTCAACACAAAAACTAGATATATACTGTTAACACTATTTGTAATACTTCTATACCTTAATAAATATTAACTAATGAGACATTTTTAATATAATAATAAAATATAATATATATATATATATATATATATAATAAAATAGAAAACTGCAATATTACCTAATGAGATTTTTATTTTTTAATATAATAAAATATATAATATATATAATAAAATATAAAATAGATTTTTTTAAATTAATAAATATTAACTAATGACAACTTTTTAAATATATTTTAATATAATAATAAAATGTAACATATATAACAAAATATAAAAATAATAAATATATATAATAAATAAAAATTAACTAAGACCTTTTTACTACATTTTTAATATAATAAAAATATGTTAATTGTAAATAAATGTCAATGTAAGTTTATGTTAAATAATATAAAAACAATTTAACTCATTTATTAATTAAGATGAATTAATATTAACTAAGATTAATTCATTTTTAGTTAAAATGTATTTTTGTGTATAGTCTCAGAATATATATATATATATACACAATATTTCACAAATATTGCACAAAAATAGGACCTATAAAAATTCAATAAAGTATTGATGAAATGAGGTCCTTAAGCTTCAAAAGCTAATGTTTGTCATTCAAGAGGTCAAACTATGTGCAGAAAACAGTACAATTAGTGTAAAACATTTCAAAATACAATGTATTTACTATTATTTACTGTAACATATATAATAAATCACATAAAATATGAAAAATATGGTCAATATTTATAATAAGGTTCCATTTGTTAACATTTATCAACATGAAATAACAATAAAAAAAAAATTCTAAATCATTTATTACTTATTAAATAAATTAATTATAACATTTTAGTTATACAAGCAAAGCACTTTAAAATGTTGTATGCATGTATGCAACTACCCAAAATAGGGAGAAAATGCAATGCAACTTCAGAATAAAAAGTGAAAAATAAAACAATAAAATAAAAATATTTTTTTAAAAGTTTAAACTAAACTAAAATGACAAACAAACACAAAAGCACACACCAAAAAATTAACAATTACACAAAATTACAAATAATTACAACAAAAAAAAAAAAAAACACTAAAAATGACACTAAAATTAATTTGCACATTTTAGTAATTTAGTTAACCAATGTGAAACCTTATACAGTGTTGCTGATATATTTCATAAGCAGTGCAGTTGTGAACAGCGTCTCACCTGCTCTGCTTTGGTTCCTCTGATGAGGTTGTCGGCCCTGTGCTCCTGGTTAGCGGCTATGAATTCTGGGATGTAGATGGAGGGTCTGGGTTTGAGCTGGTTCACGTGCGGGCGGAGCTTCTCCTGCAGACTCCAGTCCAGAACCTGAGCGCGCTCCATGGCTCTGCCGAGGTCCAGAGACGAGATATCCCAGCCATCAAACACGATGTCATTGGGATGCACCATAGGCAGCAGATCTCTGAACGGAACGTGAACCTCTCCATCCGCTCCACATCCCAGACACACCGTAGACGACTCCAGCAACGAGCCGTAGTAATTCGCTTTCTGAAAGAAGGACATTACCAGCTGAAAGGAAACGTTCTCAGCACATTCTCAAAAGGTTCTCTGGACGTTACGAGCAAACACATTCATTTAATGTTATCTGATGTTTACTAATGTTCTCGAAACATTACCGCAAAAATGTTATTTATACTGTACATAGTTCTCATGGTTTATTAATCATTTTAGTAGAATGTTCATCTGTTTTTTAAATGTTGCTACTTGTATCAGAGATTTCAGAGGACAATCAAAAGTAACATTCCCATAGTGTTTGCAAAATAATAAAATGGAATGTTCCATTAACGTTCGTTTAAAATACATTTTTAAGACATATAACAACTAAATGTTCTAAAACAATAGAAAATTCAGAAATAATGTTTTCATGACTTAGTGCAAACAATAGCAAAATGTTCATTTTTTATATATATTTTATTTATATAATCAAGTATAATCATGCAAAATAAATAAGCTTATCACCTTTTTTGGTACATTAAAAAAATTCTATAATACATTTGTTATTATATTATAATAAATTAATTATAAAATTATTATTATATATTATACTTTTATTTTTTATAATATAATATATAATTATAATATATTTATAATAATTATATTAAAATATAATTTTATAATTAAATATAATAACAAAAATAAATACTATAATAATATTATATATATATATTATACTTTTATTTTTTATGATAATATAATATATATAATTATACTATATTTATATTAATGATATTAAAATATAATTTTATAATTAAATATATTGTAATAACATAAAAATAAATACTATATTATTATTAATATTATTATTATTATTATTATTATATGTTATTGATGGTAGCTACCCAGAATTTTTTTTCCCTGTATTTAATTGCTACTCTAATGAGTCTGAACTTTCTGTGCATCTACAATATGTGACCTTGGAGCACAAAACCAGTCTTAAGTAGCACAGGTATATTTGTATCAATAGCCAACACAATACAAAGTATGCATCAAAATTATCAATTTTTATTTTATGCCAAAAATCATTAGGATATTAAGTTATTTTATATATTTTGTCAATTTCCTACTGTAAATATATCAAAACTTAATTTCTGATTAGTAATATGCATTGCTAAGAACTTCATCTGGACAACTTTACAGGCGAGTTTCTCAATGTTTTGATTTTTTGCACCTCAGATTCTAGATTTTAAATTGTTGTATCTCAGCTAAAAATTGTCCTAACAAATCATACATCAATGGCATGCGAGACACTGACACACTTTGCGAAATCTAAGACTCTGTACCTTCACACCCGTCTTGGTTTTCCAGGTCAGACCCAGTTTATTGGCCAGGACAGCAGCTGTGACCGTAGTGCCGTTATTTCCACCCCATCCCACCAGCATCACTCCCAGCCGGGGCACTTTCCTCTCGGTCCGGAAGATGAACTCGGTGCTGGACGGCGTCACCTTATTAACACAATACATGCAAAACGCTTTAACATGTTGTCTACCAGCAGTTGCATGCACGCAACCACCCGGAAAAGGAAGAAAATCCAATGCAATTTTGATTCAGACTGAAATATAAAGTTGCATTGCATTAAAGAGCTCAGCGACTCACCGTGAACGTGTCTCCATCTCTATGCACAGAGGCAGTGTGGTAACAGTAACGAGACTCGATGTGCTTCTCCGTGTACTTCACATCTGCGCTGTTGATACGAACTTTCTCAAACATCATGATCAACCTGCAACAACGGAGACGATCGTTAAAGACGTTTACAAATGCAGCCGACGTTTGCGCAACATGCAATAATAAAATACAGCCTATTGCATTGAAGTTGCATGTATAATATAGGCTGTTATTATAAAATATACTAATATGATGCAACATAATATAATCAACTCTTTTCAGCACCACACATACCTTTAATGATAGCCCCAGAAGTAAAATGGAATAAGGTTTCGGTTTTAAAATCTTAAATGAAAAGACGTAGAGTTATCTCTGATGCTAGTTTAGTGTCGTAACAGGTAGTCGATCACCTTCCGCGTCTCCAGCTCCGTCTGCCGGTCCGTCGCAGCCGCCGTTTATACTTTATCAGCCGTGGGCGGAGTTACCGAAACCTTCTCGATTTTTCCACTCGTGCACCAAAATGTGAGGACGGATGCTTGTGGATGCAAAAAGAAATGCAGTTTCTTGAATAGACGACTTTGCGCAAGTTTAACCCCTTCACGTGCATAAAATAAATACATATTTTAGTTAATCAATTTTGAGTAATGTGCAATGTATTTTATATGCAATTATTAATACTGAAGAAAGAATACACGCTCATTTCTCAGCAGCATTTCTAATCCTGGCATCAGAAGTGGGGAATTTTATAAATAAATAAATAAATATTTTATATATATATATATATATATATATATATATATATATATATATATTATTTTTTTTCTTGCATATTTAAAAATACTATTAGATATACGTGAGAGGACATAATTTAAGCTAAAAACTGGTGAAAACATTTCCTCAGCAGCATGACAAGGGCTGAATTTCAATGCATTGCAGATAAATGCATAAAAACATTCATTTCTAAACAGCATTTGTAATCCTCGCATCAGAATGGCACAGTTTCAATCCCTGTGTGTTTATCACATGATATCGGTCATCCAGCCCTAGACAGGAATCGTGTGAAGGATCAGGCAAGTATAAACAGATTTCAAAACAAAAAAACAGTGTTGTGTCTCTGCGAGGAAATTCAAGCACTTTGAGACAGTGGAAATGTACCGGCTTTGTCGAGGACAATCAGCAGGGCATCAGAATGTTCTAGGAACTCAAGGCTCTCACTAGACGCGTCATGCCCATTGAAAGGGAGGGGGCATGTGCACGCTCAGATTTTTTAACAAAGTGGATTTTGAATGCATCTTCCAAAAGAGAAAAAATAGGCGAATAATATTGTTAGATTTGATACAATCACGCCGGCGTTCTTAGAAGGTTCAGTGCGCGCGCCGCATCAATTCAGCTGCGAAATTAAAATCTGCCAATCACACGCGATTCTGTTCAGCTTTTAAATGACCAAACAGAGGTGCTCGGATTAGCCGTCAAAACAACAGAAACGCCACTGGTTTGTTCCCTATAGCTCGCTGACTGAATTCTCTGGTCAATAGTAATATTTCGAATTCAAAGGACAAAAATAAATAAATTAAACATAAGCCTCTATCAGTCTCCGCCCCCCACCGTGCCCCCTCAAAAATAATGAGTGCACGACGCCCCGGGCTCTCACACAAACAGTGGAAAAATACTGACAGTGTCGATAAAGTTCCTTCTACTTTCACTCAAGATTGTTGGAATGTTGCTGCTTTCGTTCCTGTGATTAGACGTCACATTACATACATGCAGATAACAGTACTGTGTTATTAATAGATGCATGCCATAGACAGTGTTGGAGAGTAACCATATTTACATGTAACGGAAAAAATTGTAATTGTAACAAAAATTAGTTACTTTTAAAAATGCACATCTGAATTGTTTCAATTTTTTGATTGACTTCTTTCATAAATTGCATTGACTGCTCTAAAATAAGATACCAATGTTTCAGGAATTTAGGAAAAGGAAGGACAGGAAGTGACGTGTGGCTAAGCATGGTGACCCATACTCGGAATTTGTGCTCTGCATTTAACCCATACAAGTGCACATAAGCAGTAGTGAGTAGTGAACAAACATGCACGCACGCACACACACACACGTTTGTTTTTGTGAATTGTGGGGACTTTCCATAGACTTCTATAGTTTTTATACTGACTAAACGATATTGTCTATCCGCTAACCCAACCCTAACCCTAAACCTAGCCCTCACAGAAAAAATGTTTGCATCGTTACATTTTCAGATAAACACCATTTACTATTTTCAATCATTTTTTAACATTGTGGGGACCGCAGGCCAAAAATTTCAGGTTTTACTATCCTTGTGGGGATATTTGGTCCCCACAATGTAGCAAAAACAAGTACACACACACACACACACACACACACACACACACATGTTGTGTTTACATGTTTTATGGGGACATTCCATAGGCGTAATGGTTTTTATACTGTACAAACCCTATTTTCTATCGCCCTACACCTAAACCTAGCCCTCACAGGAGACTGTGCACACTTTTACTTTCTCAAAAAAACTCGTTCTGCATGATTTATAAGCCTGTTTCCTCATGGGGACCTCACAAATGTCCCCATAAGGTCAAAATTTACTGGTATTACTATCCTTGTGGGGACATTTGGTCCCCATAACGTGGTAAATACCAGGTGCACACACATACACACACACATCTGGTTTATTATCCTTGTGGGAACTCTCCATAGGTGCAATGGTTTTTATACTCTCCACACTGTATTTTCTATCCCCTTTACCCTACCCCTACCCCTAAACCTAACCCTTACAGAAAACTTTCTGCATTTTTACTTTCTCAAAAAAACTCATTCTGTATGATTTATAAGCTTTTGTACCAATGGGGACCTCAATTTAGGTCCCCACGGTGACACTAGTCCCCATGAGTCTGTGTGTATTGAGGTTTAGGTCCCCACAAGGATATAAAAACAAGTCCACACACACACACACACCACCTTCAATCCCTGCCAGACCTGAGACTCTTGCAACCTTTCGGTTACAAGCCGACTCCCTAACCATTAGGCCATGGCCGCCCATTAGGACACATGCTTCCAAGGCATTGTCGCCAGTGTTTCTTGTCGTAAATATGTAAACATTTGATTTTAAAGCCAGTATCATAGCTATTAAACTATTTCTTGTTATGATTTTAAATCCGTATTTAAGCTGTCAAAGTAAATAAGAGGAGTTGAGTCTGAGTTTGTGGTGGCTGTGCTTTAAATTAAACGATTACACGGCTCTGTGAAATGCTTGATTCTGACTGGTCAGTCGTGACATTCCAAGGTATGGTATTCCCCGATAACAACTGGTAAAAGCTAACAACACAGACTTATCCGGGCAACTTAAGTTTGCGCTATACACTTGATAGATTTTCTTGGTGGAAGCTTTTTTTTCTCCTGTCGGGAAATTGGGAGTAAACATGATGTTACTGTATTCTAGACTAAATGTGAACATGCATTAATTCATCTCACTCACACTCTTGCATAAATGCACTTTACTTTCAGCCTGAGGTGAATTCACTTCACTTTTGGTATAAGAGGGATTTTACATTAGAGTTGTTTTATATTAAAAACCGCCCAGATTTAAAAAGTAACGCAAAAGTAAGGTAACACATTACTTTCCATAAAAAGTAACTAAGTAATGTAATTAGTTACTTTTTCAAGGAGTAATGCATTGTAATGCATTACTTTTAAAAGTAGCTGATTTTAATTAGTAACTGATTACACTGCTTATGTGTACAGTGTCTTAATTCAGGTATCGTGGATTCGCTCTGTTGTTTCATACAAACGTAGCTGCTACCATTTTATTTTGTACACTGTAATGGATTATCAGATAACTAACAAACCAGTACTTGAAGTACTAGTACTTAATTATTTATGTGGTGAAATGTTGTGTAATAAAAGTGGTCTGACTGCACCGTATCCCTTAAATGTCTGTCTAGTTTGAACTTGAAATTTCTTAATGGAAGCTTTGTGTTCAAATATTTCAACTCAGATCAGTGTTTTGTGTCTAAGTAAGCTGTGTAATAAATGGGATACATCCAGCCAGTTGTTATCGCAAAATACAATGTATAATTTTTTGGTAATTATAAGCTGGAATTGCTAACTTTCCGTTAAATTCAGATGTGAATTTATTTTTACAACTCTACAAGCTTTTTTTCCATCAACGGAGATGCTATTGCCATGGTACTTTTTTCCCTAGTTTAATACGACGGAAAACACGTACAGACAGCATTTCAGGGATCTTGCATGGACACAAAGTCTGTAAAACATCCTTAGATTTGATTCTGTTCTAATGGGATCTGTAGTAGCTATTAAACAGCTGTGGTGGAAAATGAAATATCAATAATGAAAGTTTAAAATAAATTCCTATTTTTGCTCTCAAGATAATATGCTGATGCTGACATATATTTATGTCCTGCATGTGCATATGGTTCTATTAAGGTCAAGGGTTCATTTACACAACAGGCCTGAGAGGAAACTGGAATGAGTGTTGTGAATCTTGTAGCCATACAAAGGCCATGCAGAAGCGGCATGCTTATCACATGATTATCCAGTGATTAAACTGGGAAAACTGTCAGCTGTGAGTCAGGCCATACGAGTGTAACCAATCAGAGTGTTATTAGTTCTTTTAAACATGATCATCAAGTGAATTTTTCTGGTCAAGGACTAAACTTCATTTATGAACCTTCAGCATCACATCAGATGATAGAAACACACCACTCCAGTCCCTCAGTTCACATCTTGAGAAGACAAAAGCTGAAACAAATCCACCAAGACGTTTTTAGCTCAAGTACATTGAGTTCATAATCCATAATAGCACTTCCTCCAGTGAAAAAGTCCATCTCCAGTTGTCTCTAACATCAAAATCCAGCCATTCATTTGTTTAGAGCTGTTTTGGCGATAAACGGTTAATCTGTGCAGATTGCTCTCCTGTTTCAGACCAGATCACTTTTTCACCATATGAAGTGTTATTATGGATTATAGACTCGGATTTTAGTTCAAAATGTCTTGATGAGGATTGTTTGGATTATTACAATGTTTTTATCAGCTGTTTGGACTCCCATTCTGACGGCACCCATTCACATCCATTGGTGAGCAAGTGATGGAATGATGCATTTCTCCAGATTTGATGAAGAAACAAACTCATCCTAATCTTGGATGGCCTGAGAGTGAGCACAGTTGTCACAAATTTTCATTTTGGGGTGAACTATTGCTTTCTATGACAGATAACCAGTGAGGACTGATACTCTTCAGTGTGAATGACGATAAAGCTTGATACGTGTGTACATCCACACATACACGTCAGCAGTGTTGGGGAAAGTTACTTTTATAAAGAATGCATTACAATTTTGCGTTACTCCCTGAAAAAGTATCTAATTATGTTACTTTTTATGGAAAGTAATGCCATACGTTACTTTTGCGTTACTTTTTAAATCTGGGCGGGGCTTCTTTGTTTTTAATATAAAACAATTCCAATTCTAAAAACCCTTTTACACCAAAAGTGAAATGAATTCACCTCAGGCTGAAAGAAAAGTACATTTATGCAGGAGATCACTCTTCAGATATAAAAAAGCACAAATGTTAGGGCATCTAAAGTAATTTTTGCATATTAGTATGGCTAATCATCGAAGGTCAGCAGCAAAGACACTGGTTAATAAAATGGGATTAAATACAGAAAGGATATTTGTTTTATTTAACTTATTTAAAGGAGAAGTCCACTTCCGGAACAACAATTCACAAATAATTTACTCACCCCCTTGTCAACCAAGATGTTCATGGCTTTCTGTCTTCAGTCATGAAGAAATTATGGTTTTTGATTAAAACATTTTAGGATTTTTCTCAATAATTTTCTCCGATTTTGAACTTCCAAAATGTAGTTTAAATGCGGCTTCAAAGGCTCTAAATGATCCCAGCCGAGGAAGAAGGGTCTTATCTAGTGAAACGATCTGTCATTTTTTTTTGGAAAATAAAATTTTTTATACTTTTTAAACACAAAAGCTGGTGTAGCACAGGCTCTGGGATGCGCGTTCACGACGGTACGTACTATTGATTCACATTAAAAGGTCACGCGGAACTACAGACCCAGTGTTTACAAAGCGAACGCGCAAAGACTAAGAAAGTGCAAGTAAGTCAAACTCTGTTTACAAACAAAAAGCTACAACAATGTCGGACGATTCTGAAGTTGTAGGAGAAAATAAGAGTTTTTCACCATACTTTACCTTTTTGAGCCGGAGTACACAGACGATGAACTTAGACATGATTCGTAGTAGTGATGGGAAGTTCGGATCATTTTACCGACTTGGACCTTTGAGTCTCGTTCAGCAAAATGAACGAATATTTTTTTGAGTCATTTCGTTCATTTTAGCAAAATATAATTAAAATGTTACATGTTACTTCCCTAACACATCTACTGCTTACACAAACACTGATCACACTACAAACAAGACTAAACTATAATGCTATAAGAAACAGAAAAGATTCATTCATTGTTTACCTTTAGTCTTTAGTCTATGATTAGCTCACCTCACCTCTTATCTGACAAGTTTTCGGGTTTGAGTCGTTCGTTCATCACGTGATGCCCCATAAGATGAACGAACTACCCCAAAAACCCGAAGACTCGAAACAGGTGAACTAATTCCAGTACAGAACCTAATAGGATGTTGCGCATGCGCGACTGAACGAATCACTCCCCGAGACGACTCGTTCTTCCTGAATCACATTAAAGATTTGTTAAAAATGAATGAATTATTCAAGAACGACCCATTACTAATTTGTAGCGTCGTGGACGCGCATCCCAGAGCCTGTGCTACACCAGCTTTTGTGCTTAAAAAGTATACACATTTTTGACAGATCGTTTCGCTAGATAAGACCCTTCTTCCTCGTCTGGGATCGTTTAGAGCCTTTTGAAGCTGCTTTTAAACTACATTTTGGAAGGTCAAAATCGGGGGAACCAATGAAGTCCATTATATGGAGAAAAATCCTGAAATGTTTTCCTCAAAAAACAGAATTTCTTTACGACTGAAGACAGAAAGACATGAACAAGGGGGTGAGTAAATTTTTGTAAATTGTTGTTCTGGAAGTGGACTTCACTTTTAAATTGTTGCAGGGCTGCGTCATATTCTGAGTTTGCATTTTACATTTTTTAATTCATTTTGAGGAATACTGTGAGTGAGATGAATAATGCATGTTCATATTTAGTCTAGAACTACAGTAAGATCATGTTTACTCCTAATTTCCCGACAGGAGGCTTGTCAATCAATAGCTGGCGTTACTTATTTGAAAAAGTAACTCTGATATTTTCTTCGAAATTCAAAAGTAATGCGTTACTTTACTAGTAACATTATTACGTAACTCGCATTACTTGTAATGTGTGACTCCCAGCACTGCACGTCAGCTTCACCAAAACAAACACATTGATCTGTTGGATGTTTTTCTCTCTTCATTTCAGCAGCAGCTCCAGGTGAAGGTGCAGCTCGTGTCGGAGGAGCATCTCAGACAAATCTGCAGGTACATTATTATATAATTCATATCATAAATAATAATATATAAAATCATTAGTTTAAAAATAAAAAATTGTGTATTATAATCAATAAGTGATTTATAAATACATGATTTATGATGAAAATAGCAATGATTATAAAGCAAAAATAAGGGATAAAAGAAAAATATTCTGCTTTTAACCTGTTTATGACAGTAAAAACTAAAACGTCCATGCAACATGGACGAGAATGTGTACAAACTAAATGAATTAACTATTTCATAAATGCTGCCAACAGAATTTTTGCAATTTGATGTTGTGCATCAATCAAACTAACAAAGATATTGTTTTGATTGTACTGAAAGATATTGTAAATGATCATAAACGATTATATCATCTGTTCATTCATCTGTAGAGTTCCACAGTGATCTTACAGGAGCGTCAGCAGCCGCTTTCAAGCTCTGTTCGGTTTTAAAACAGAGCGCACACCCATAGAGATGAAGGCATTTCAAAGCCACAATCTGATGCTTTTGTTGTGCTGTGCTTCCACATTCAGGAGATCATTTAACTCTTTCAACACACCTGCACGTCAGATGAGCTGTCAAGTGTTTAATGTGTGCTGGGTTAAAGAATATAGTCAAATTAAACTTTATTTTTGCAATGGTTGCAAGTTAAAATATACGTAAGCCCATTTCCAGCAGATAAGAAAAAAATGGTTTAGTAAATCATAATTATAACAAAAAAGAAAGTCAAAAATATGGCACACTAAATCAGAATTATGAGACAAAATATCATAATTATGACATAAGTAAATTATGACCATCAAAATGATGACTTAGTCAGTTAGGAGATACAAAGAAAAGTATTACATGCTAAGTCATAATTATGATATAAGTCAATAATGACAGTCAGAATGATGACAGTCGATTATGAGATAAAAAGAATATTGTTACGAAGTCATAAATATGTGATAAGAAGCCATAATTATGACATTTATCTCAATTCTGAGATAAAAAGTTGAAATTCTTACATGCTAAGTCAGTTATGAAGTAAGTCAAAATTATGACATAAAAAGACACTTACGACAATTATGACATTTAGCCATTTACGTCAGAATTATGACTTCTTATCTCATAAGTTTGACTTTTGTCACATAATTATGACTTGGTATGTCACAATTTTGGCACTTCTTATAACAATATATCTCATCATTTCAACTTTAACTCGTAAGTTTGACTTTCCCACAATTCTAATATTTTCTCAAAGTTAAATTTCTTGTCATGATGACATTTACTACATTTTATTTCATAATTTTGACATTTCTAATCATTTTTCACTTTTTATGTCATAATTATTATTTTTTGTTACTTTCTACTCTCAAATTTGAAGAAAATCTCAAATTAGAGATCACTTAACATTTTGTAAAAAAAATTTTTGGACATTTTAATGTCATAACGTTGACTTTTTAATGTCATACTTTTTATAATTCTGACTTATTATGTCATAATTTTGACTTTATTCTCATAATTTTGACTCTAACTTTGACTCATTTTTTATGACGTGACTTTTTACTCTCATAATCTTAAATTATAGATGTAAACTCAATTTTTTAGTTTGTCATAATAAAAAATGACATACTAAACTTTTTGTTTTAACAATTTTGACCTTTTTTCATAATTTCATTTTTTTGCCAGCATTATTTAAAATGTTATATCATAATTTTGACTTTTTAGTACAATAAGTTTTATGGCTCATAAAAATTATGGCTCAGTAGGTCTTAATTTAGACTTTTCTCTAATAATTTTGACTTTTTCTTCATTTTTACTTTTTGTCATAAAGAGAACATTTTGTCATCATTTTTTTGACGTCATAATGTTGACTTTTTTGAGTACAAGTTTTTAATCTCATTTTATAATTGTGACTTTTTTTCTAATAAATTTGACTCTTTCATAATTGTCACATCATATTTTTTACACATTGTCATCATTTTGACTTGAATAATTTTATCCATTTTTCATAATTTTCATTTTTTGCCAGCATTTTTTTTTATTTTATATCATAATTTTGACTTTTTACTAAAACAATTCTGACTATCTCATAATTATGACTCAGTATGTCATAATTGAGACTTTTCTCTAATTATTTAGACTTTTTCTTTTTCAGTTTTCAAATTTTGTCATAATTTTTGACACATTTAATAATTTTTACTTTTTTGAGTATAGCCTTCAATCTTCTCATCTCATAATTGTGACTTTTCTCAAAGAAATTGGACTTTTTCATAACTGTCACCTTTTGTCACATGACATATTTCTTTTAATTTTTTTATACATTTTATCATTTTGACGTCATAATTTTGATCTTTTCTCAGTTTTCTCTTTTTGTCATGACAACATTGTCATCATTTTTTGACTCAGTATGTCATAATTGTGACTTTTTTTTATTATAAGCCTTCAATCTCATCTCATAATTGTGACTTTTCTCTAATTTTTTTCTAAACTTTTCTCTAAATTTGACTTTTTCATAACTGTCACATTTTATATCTTTTTTTGTTTTACATTTTGTCATTTTGACGTCATAATTTAGACTTTTCTCTAATAATTTTGACTTTTTCTCAGTTTTCACTTTGTCATAATTACAACATTTTGCCATCATTTTTTGACATATGTCATAATTTTGACTTTTTGATTATAAGTATACAATATCATGTAATTGTGACTTTTCTAATAAATTTGAATTTTTCATAACTTTCACATTTTATGTCGTATGACATTTGTCATTTTTTTACATTGTTATGTCATTGTTATATGTCATAATTTGGACTTTTCTTTCATAATTTTGACTTTTTACTAAAACAATTTTGACTATCTCATAATTATGACTCAGTATGTCATAATTGGGACTTTTCTCTAATTATTTAGACTTTTTCTTTTTCAGTTTTCAAATTTTGTCATAATTTTTGACATATTTAATAATTTTTACTTTTTTAAGTATAGCCTTCAATCTCATCTCATAATTGTGACTTTTCTCATAACTGTCACCTTTTGTCTCATGACATATTTCTTTTAATTTTTTTTATACATTTTGTCATTTTAACTCAGTACGTCATAATTTAGACTTTTCTCTAATAATTTTGACTTTTTCTCAGTTTTCACTTTTTGTCATAATTACAACATTTTGCCATCATTTTTTGACATATGTCATAATTTTGACTTTTTGATTATAAGTATACAATATCATGTAATTGTTTCATAACTTTCACATTTTATGTCGTATGACATTTGTCATTTTTTTTACATTATTATGCCACTGTTATGTCATAATTTGGACTTTTCTTTAATAATTTTGACTTTTTCTTATTTTTCACTTTTTGTCATAATGACAACATTTTGTCATTATTTTTTGACATGTCACACTTTTGACTTTTTGGAGTATGTCTTCAATCTGATCTCATAATTGTGATTTTTTTCTAATAAATTTGCCTTTTTATAACTCACATTTTATGTCATATGACATTTTTTATTTTTTTTTTTACATTTTGTCATCATCTTTAATTTTTACTTTCATAACTTTTCATGTCATATCTCAAATTGGAGATATAACCTTTGAATTATGAGTGAACTGTGAGATGTAACTTGCAAGAAAAAGTCAATATTGTGATAGGAAAAATTTGCTTCCATAAGTTAAAGTAGAACTGACTGTGAATTTGCTTTCATTGACCCAGCGATGACAGAGTCACCCGATTACCTGCTGGACGGCAGTCCGCTCATCAGCGCCGCTCAGCTGGGCAAACTGCGCCTGGTCCGTCTGCTGGTGGAAGGAGGCGCGCAGGTCAACGAGAGGAACCAGCGAGGAGAGACGCCGCTTCTGGCCGCCTGCCGAGCCCTGCGGGGCGACCAATCCGGATCCAGCATGCTCAGACTCATTCAGTTTCTCCTCAGCAACCAGGCCGACCCCAACATCCAGGACAAGACGGGCCGCACGGCTCTGATGTACGCCTGCATGGAGCGGGCCGGGCCCGACGTGGCGTCGGCTCTGATCGCGGCGGGTGCCGATCCCAGCATGGAGGACTACGCCGGAGCCTCGGCCCTGGTTTACGCCATTAACGCCCACGATCAGGACACGCTGACGGTGCTGCTGGACGCCTGCAGAGCCCGAGGACGAGACATCATCATCATAGCCACCGATCTGAGCTGCGATGGCAGCAGCGTGACCCGCCGATACCTGAACGTCCCTCCGTCGCCCGACACCTCGCCCGTCTCCTGCATGTCGCCCTCCGACATCGAGCTCAAGACCAACTCTCCCAACTCCGAGAGCGAGAACATCTTTAACTTTCGGGGAGGCGGGCAGGCGTCTCCCGTCCTTCCGAGGAGCGAGACTCGCTATCGGCAGCGTTTGCGCTCAGAGCCTTGGCTGGCCATCCAAAACCTGGCGCATCTCAGCCAGACCTACGAGAAAAACACAGAAGAGGACGGATGTTCACTCAACACCTGTGAGTTGGAAAAAACTGGTTTCAAGGTTAAACCCGAAAGCAGGAACCCGTCAGAGCGTCTGCAGAGCAGAAGAAACACGCTACCGGATCTTCTTCAGCCGCCGGCCCTCAAACTCACGCTCTCCGGATCGGATACTCACCTACACCAGGATCCCAGCGCTTTGAGGTTCCCCTCCATATACAGGAGCAGTTCGCTCTTCCTGGCGCCTCCTGACGGGCTTCACGACTTCCGTACGGCGAACAGAAAGAAGGCGAGAGAGCAGTCGAGAGCTCACAGCGGTTTCTTGCCTCCTCTTCCCAGCGTTTCCGCGAGGAGAGATCCGATCCCGGCCGCGGCTCCTCTCAGACGGGAAGTTCACGGTTCGCCGCGCCCTCACTCGGTCCAGCTCGAGCAAACGAGACCGACGGGAAGCTCCGAGACGCTTTACCTTTGTCAAATGCCTTCTAATAAAACTGAGACAATTAAATATCATTAACACACTCTTTTTAAGAAAGAGAAAAGACGGCAGTATGTACTTCTCAGCTTTTGTTAAAAAAATAAAGCCAGTTAAATCACTTTAACACTGTGTTAGGAAGAGAAATAGGAAAATCTTGGATGTTATTAATAAAAACATTTTCCATCTGAAAACAGTTTAACAGATCTTTGTGTTCAACTTCTTCGCTTTCGTTCATAAAGCCACTAAAAATTACAAAACAATTACAAAACTTGAACCTGCAAAACACTGTTTTAGGGAGAAAAATTAATTAAAGAATAATATTATAAAAAAATCATTTTATTGTTGTTATAAAAAAGCATTTTGCAGCTGAAAACAGTTCAAATGTACTAAACAAGAAAAACCTGTAAAACACTGTTTTAGAAAGAATTAAAGAATAACATTATTCTTTTTTTTTTTTAACCATTTTGGAGCTGAAAACAGTTCAAATCCACCAAACAACAAATGACTCAACCTGTAAAAACTGTTTTAGAACCAAAAATTAAATTAATAATAATATTATATTTTTAAAAAAAGTCTTCTTTTGTTGTTGTTTTTTTTAAAAGAAACATTTAAAAAAAAATCAGTTTAAATCCACCAAACAAGACAATTAAATGACTCAAACCCGTAAAACACTGCTGTAGGAAGAAAAAATAATTAAAGAACATTATTTTTTAAAAATTGTCTTGGTTTTTTTTTTTTTTTTTTGGAGCTGAAAATTAAATTAGATTTAATTAAGGAATAATATATTATTTCTTTTTAAAAATGTCTTAAAAAAAAAGCATTTCGCAGCTGAAATCAATTCAAATGTACTAAACAACACAATTAAATGACTCAAACCTGTAAAACACCGTTTTAGGAAAAAAATTAAACAATAATATAATTTTAAAAAAAAAGTCTTGTTGTTTAAAAATAAGCATTTTGCAGCTGAAAAGAGTTTAAATCCACCGAACAAGACTATTAAATGACTTGAACCTGTAGAAACACTGTTTTAGGAAGAAAATTTTACATAATATATAATAATACATATTATATAAATAATAAATAAAAATATAAATAAAAAAAAAAAACATTTTGCAGCTGAAAACAGTTTAAATTCACCAAACAACTCCAAACAACCCGTAAAACACTGCTTTAGGAAGAAAAATAAATAAGAAAATGCTGGTTGGTTATTTTAAAAAAAAAAAAAAAGAAAGAAAGAAAGAAAAGGGGGAAAAAATTAGCAACTAAAAACAGTTTTATCAAGTCATTGTGTTTGATTTCTCCACTTTTCATAAAAATAAAGTCACTAAACATCTAAGACAATTAAATACCATTAAATACCATTATACCAATTAAATATCATTATACCATTAGCCATTAACATTAAACCTGTAAAAAAAAAAAATGCTGCTGGCTATTAAAAAAAGAGAAAAAAACAGAAATATTCTGCCCCTGAAATAACGGAACAGAGCATTGTTTTTAGATTAAAGCCACTTAACAATGATTTCCTTTCCAGCTGCTATTAAAAGGAAGTGTTATGTCATATGATGAGGTCATGTGTATTTCTGGGGCATGACATGAACAAACACGATAAGACTTAATAAGTCAACACATCTGCAACCCATTTTACTCCCACAATTTGATGCATTTCCAACTTAAACAGCAGGATTCGATTAAATCTGTTTTATGTGAAGTGTCTAAATAGTCCATTTTGAGTTCATGCTGACATTTTCTTTATCTAAAAGGTTAATTTTTATTTTAAAATACGAATAACTTGAGACAGCCAGGTCAGCACAGACAATAAATGTGGAATTACTAAAAGAAAAACATTAAACTAAAACATTACCAAAAATGACATATAACAAGTCAAATTCATCAAATTAAAGATGCTGTCTACAGGAACTCAGTGAATGAATTTAACCCTGGGTCAACAGCTTTTGGGATTTAATCTTGGCTACAGCAAAGTTACACATTTGCAATTTGAAACCACTTTAAACATGGCCAAATGTGAACTCAGGCCCAAAATGATACATCATTTGAAACAATGTGGCAATGGAATGCGAAGGCAAACCGACAGCCAATCATAAACGCAACAGCACTTACCTCATTATATATTCATGAGCTTTGATGTGCACCTGATGGAAATCACTAAAATGCTACAGTAACTTTAGTAAAGAAGAGAGAACTATTTCTGCCGCATGTGTCAGAAGAATCAAATGGACGAGCAGGTGTTAAAATAAGCTCATTAATATGCAAATATGCACATTAGCTCAGGGATTACAGATCAAATTATGATTAGCCAGGGTTAACATGGAATAAGATAACAGAGGATGACGTGAACATGTTTGGTCAACAATTTCATGCCTGAAAATCACATTATAGCGATAAAAATATTAAATATTAAATAGAAACAATCACACTCACGCAGATTTCAGCATCAGGCCGTTTCACATGTATGTAAGGAAACCGCAACAGCAAACTTATACAAAAACATAATGAAAGTAAAGTTTTTTTGGAGCACCACATTAGGGATTTCCATGAATTATAAAATGGGCATCAGGTTTAGCAGTGTTATTTTAGCACACTGTAAAGAAAAGTAAAAAGATTATTGGAGTACGTTTCAAAAGAAATATTTGTATATATAATAATTCAATGCCATTTTTTTTGTAATTAATTGTAAAACTTACTTGCAATGTCTGAGTGGAATTTATTTCACCATTTTATTTTTCCAGATACTACTATATTTTTTATTATTATTTCAAATTAGTTCTTATGTTTTATATTTTCTCTTTTCATTTTAATTGTAGGTAAAGCTTCAATAATTTTGCTGTGCGTTTTTGGTATTTTTATAAAATGTAATTTTATTACATTTTTAATTTTTACCTTTAGTTTTAGCTATTTGAAACTTTTTTTAAAATGTATTTATTGAAAGTTCATTTATGGGTTTTTTTTTTAAAAATAATATTTTTTATATTTTTAAAAAATAATACATTTTATTTTTAAATAATGATAAAAACCTTTAAAAAAAATATTAGATTTTCAGGCAAGGAAAGTTGTTTTATAGTTTTAGTTTTAGATTTATTTTCATTAATCCTGGGAATTGGGACTCATTTTTAAATGTGTCTATATAGTTTTACTTCATTTTTATTTTTATTTTTAGTTGTTTAAAACTTTATTTTACATAAAGTTTTATGTCAGGTAAAGTTCACTTCAAGTAATGAAAATGTTTTTATGGTTTCAGTTTTAGTTAACGATAATAACCTTGATCCGAACAACACTTTAGATTGCAGAAAAAAAACATTTTTTAACATTTTATTATTGAAAGTTCATATATGGTTTTATTTTTAAATAATAATAATTTTTATATATTTTTAAAAATAATATATTTTATTTTAACCAATAATAATAACCCTGATGCGAACAACACTTTAGACTGCAAGACTGTTATTGTTTATTTTATTATTGAAAGTTCATTTATGGTTTTATTTTATTTTGATTAGACTTTAGATGGGAAGATTTAAAAAATAATTAGAATTTCAGTAAAATTTATTTCTTCATCTTCATTCTGGGAATTGGGCAACTGTCACAAACTTGATCATGAAGATTGTTATTTTAATGAAGTTATTTTTTATGTTACATATTAACAAATGTGTCAAACAGGCCGTAATGCAAAATGCAAAACTCATTTACAGGAGCAACACAGTTACAATATGCAGAAATCTCACTTTGAGACACAATAAAGTGTTGGGATGTGCGTGTTCACCATCTCTGTCCGCTGTGCAATCGCACGTGTCGGAGACAGTTGTCCTGCCTGGAGAAAGTCTTCCCGCAAAGCTGACATCGGAAAGGTTTCTCGCCCGTGTGCACTCGTCTGTGCGTGATCAGACGCGTCCGTTGCGTAAAACCCTTCCCGCACTCCTCGCAGCGGAACGGTTTGGTCCCCGGATGGGTTCCTGCGTGAGGACGCTGAGGGAGAGTTTTGGCCGCACGTGAGTTTGAATGCGACGCTGAGAACGCCGTGGAGTCGGATGAGCGTTCCCGTCGATGAAGATTCAATCCGTAGTCGACGTCTCCAGAAGTGCCAAAACTCTCGTTCTGAGAGAACGAGAACAAACCGGATGAGGACTGAGCTGTGGGATCCTCCATCATCACAAACGGATCTGGAAAAGTCTGGGAATGTTGCTCCGGCTCTATCACACCCTCCGGATCGTCGAAAGCTTTTGAACTCCACGAATGAGAGTTCACATCATCACGCCGGTTTTCGCTCTTTTGCTCCGTCTGAACTTGATTTAGTTTCTGATCCACAAGTTCTTCCACCTGTTCGATCTTCATCTCAAACTCCAGGCCGCTGAGCTCCTCTTCCTCTGGTTGTGATGAGCACGTGACGGGATCTTCTCGTTTCAGCTCCAGCGTGTGTGAATGATGAGGATTTTTCTCTGCGATCAGATCCTTCACTGGACACGTCGGAACCGTCTTCTGCTGACTCTGATCATCAGGCCGAGGTTCCCGTGAATGAGCCGATACGCCTGCTTAGAAAAATGTGAGTTTAGATGTCAATAAAATGATTTCACACTACAAAAAACAGCTAATGAAGAACAGCTCTAGTGACGTAAGTGCTAAAATCCATAGTGTGTCTCACATCTCATATCACATCAGAAAGGCATTTATTTTCAATAGAAATGAAGGTTATTGTCACAATAAGTCAGCATCCATTTCATTTATTTAATACAATGTAGAATTTACACTCAACACGTTATTACTGCATATTGTTTTATAATATACTACAATACTAAAGTGCAGATATTTGCCACTAATTGCAAAAAGCAGTGTAAATAGCAGAAAAAAATCAAATAAAAATAATTAAAAATAACACACACACAACTTATAGGCTCAACTGACAAACAGACACACAGATAGATATGTATTTTTTATATCTTTTATATACATTATATAATAACAATTATCTAATCTAATATATTTTTTATTATACTCCTGTCAAAATCTATAAATATATACATATATTAAATATGTATGTGAATTATATTTTTTTATGTAAAAATATATTTGTAAATATATATTTGTATATAAATGTACATATTTGCATATACACAAACACACACAAATATATGTAGAATATTTAATACAATTACATATTAAAATTAATAGAATAAAATTAAATAACACCAAATAATAATTAATTAATATATAATTAATATAATTTATATATAACTTTATTATATTTAGATAAAACTATAAATATATACATATAATATTTACATATATATAATATATATTTTTAAATGTATATTTTGTGTGTGTGTGTATATATATATATACACATACAGTGTTGGGGAAAGTTACTTTTAAAAGTAATGCATTACAATATTGAGTTACTCCCTAAAAAAGTAACTAATTACGTTACTTAGTTACTTTTTATGGAAAGTAATGCGTTACTTTACTTTTGTGTAACTTTTTAAATCTGGGCAGGACTTGCATGTTTGTTTTTAATATTAAAAGTTATATTTTTGGCAAATGTAAAAGCCTTTTTACACCAAAACCTTCAGGCTTTCAAAAAAGTGAATTCACATCTGTACAGTAGACCACAGAAGAAAAAAAAATCAACTCTTCAGCAAGAAAAAAAAAAGGAAAATAAATGTTAGTTTACCTAAAGTAATTTTTGCTTATTAGTATGGTTGAATTGCAAGACACTGGTTAATAAAATGGGATTAAATGCATAAAGGACATTTGTACTATGTAACATATTTAATTATTGCAGGTTTGCGCCATATTCTGAGTTGAATTTCACAGTTTTTATTCATTTTGAGGAATGCTCAATCTGTTTTTTGAGTGAGATGAATTAATGCATGTTCACATTTATTCTAGAACTATTATCTTACTCCTGATTTCTCTCAACATGGGGAAAGGAGAGCTTTTAATCAATAAATGGGGGGGAAAGTAACTGCCGTTACTTATTTGAAACAAGTAACTCAGATATTTTCTTGTCAATTAAAAAGGAATGAGTTACTTTACTAGTTACTTAGAAAAAGTAACAATATTACGGAACTTGCGTTACTTGTAGTGTGTTACCCCCAACACTGTAATAAATTTATATAATCAACATTAATTTAAAAATGAAATATTTTTATTTTATTTATGTTAAATACAGATATAATACATGCAGTATATAACGTTTTGATTTTGCATAATTATATATAAACTGCCATTCAAAAGTTTGATTTTTAATGTTTTTAAGAAGATTTTTATGCTCACAAAGGCTGCATTTATTTGATCAAAAATTCTGAAGAAAAAAAAAATATATATATATAGTGAAATATTATTTCAATGCAAACTAATGGTTTTCTATGAGAATATCTGTGTAATTTATTCGTTATAAAAAGCTGAATTTTCAGCATCATTACTACAGTCTTCAGTGTCACATGATCCTTTTTTTTCAGGATTCTTAAATACATAAAAAGTTAAAAAGAACAAAATTTATTTAAAATGTAAAGTTTGTGATCATTACATTTTTATTCTCTTTTTTTTTTTGAAAGAAATGAATACTTTTATCCAGCAAGGATGTGTTAAATTGATAGAAAGTAATAACAAAGATTTATATTTTGAATAAATGCTGTTCTTTTAAACATTTTATTCATCAAAGAATCCTGAAAAAAGTATTAAGGAAAAAATATATATATTATTGTAACATGTTTACATATTTATGTCTACATATGATTTTACATTCTATCTATTTAAAATAAAATTATGATTAAATTATAATGGAAATATATATATATATGTATGTAAACATACTCACCCAGTAGGAGCGCAGGTGTAACGTTGCTCGTGTCCGTGATCTCCACCTGTATGCCGATGGAGCACCTGTCCGCAGTGACTCTCTGTAGTTTGGTCTCAGTGAGCATCAGTCGGGTCTTCAGTCCCTGGATCTCCTCGTTTCTCCTCCGGATCTCCTGATGAAGAGCAGCAGCATCTTCCTCCAGCAGCTGACTGATCTCCGCCACCGCCGCCTTCGCCAGCACATCCATGATCGCGGAGATCTGCGTCTGTAACATCACTGCCGAGCTCATCTCTCTGTTAAAACACGCTTATAATAACAGAAAGAAAAACACACCATAAACCACCATCGCTACTTCTCTGGAGCAGATGAGGGGGCGTGTTTCCGGTGGACCGGATCTTTGGGGAAACATCCGTCAACATAAAAGTCTCAAGAACCGCGATGGTCAAACAGCAGTAATATGTCCAAAATAAACAAATAATAAATACACATTAATAAGTAAATAATATTTAAATATATTAATCTTAATGCAGAGGTGCTTAAACAACACTTCTATGTTAAATAATAAAATCAAATAAAATTGCTTAAAATTAAAGTTAATATAGACATGCTTAAACAACAGTACTATGTTCAATAAATTATCGATTATTAAATAAAATAATTAAAACATAAATAAATGTAATATAGAGATGCTCAAACAACCGTTCTGTGTTGAATAATAAAATCAAATAAAACTGATTAAAATTACATTTAATATAAAGATGCTCAGACAACAGCACTGTGATCAATTAATTATCAATTAATAAAATAATTTAAAAAAATAAATTAATATAGAAATGCTCAAACAACAGTTCTGTTGAATAAAAGAATAAAACTGATTAAAATTAAGTTTAATATAGAGATGCTTAAACAACTGCACTGTTCAATAAATCAATTAATAAATAAAATTAATATAGAGATGCTCAAACAACAGTACTATGTTTAATACATTATCAGTTAGTTAATAAAATAATTAAAACAAATAACTAAAATTAACAGAGGTGCTCAAACAACAGTTCTGTTAAATAATAAAATCAAATAAAACTGATTAAAATTAAACTGAATATAGAGATGCTCAAACAACTGCAGTGTGTTCAATAAATCATCAATTAATTAATAAAATAATTAAAACAAATAAATTAAATTAATATAGAAATGCTCAAACAACAGTTCTGTGTTGAGTAATAAAATTGCTTAAAATTAAAGTTAATATAGACATGCTTAAACAACAGTACTATGTTCAATAAATGATCAATTATTAAATAAAATAATTAAAACAAATAAATAAAATTAATATAAAGATGCTCAAACAACAGTTCTATGTTCAATAAATTATTGATTATTAAATAAAATAATTAAAACAAATAAATAAAATTAATATAGAAATGCTCAAACAACAGTTCTGTTGAATAATAAAATCAAATAAAACTGATTAAAATTAAATTGAATATAGAGATGCTCAAACAACTGCACTGTGATCAATAAATCATCAATTAATTAATAAAATAATTAAAACAAATAAATTAAATAATAATGAAATGCTCAAACAGTACTATGTATAAGAAATAATAAATTAGCGAATAAAATAATTAAAACAAATAAATAAAATGAATATAGAGACATTTAAACAGTTCTATGTTGAATAATAAAATCAAATAAAACTGATTAAAATTCAATTTAATATAGAGATGCTCAAACAACAGCACGGTGATCAATAAATTATCAGTTAATTAATAAAATAATGAAAACAAATAAATCAAATTTATATAAAAATGCTCAAACAACAGTTCTGTGTTGAATAATAAAATCAAATAAAACTGCTTAAAATTAAAGTTAATATAGAGATGCTCAAACAATAGTACTATGTCAAATAAATTCTGAATTAAAAAAATTATTAAAACAAATAAATAAAATTAATATAGAGGTGCTCAAACAGTAATATGTAAAAAATAAGTAAATAATGAAATAATAAAAAATATAAATTAAATGAATAAAATAAAACTTAACATAGAGATTCTCAAACTAACAACAGTATTATGATCAGTAAAAAATAAAGAATCCAATGAGACAGAATTTTTTTTCGAATAGTTTTTCTAATAATTATTTGATTTTTTATTAAACAATAAATTACAGAAAAAAGACACGTACATAGTTTATCCATTAGAAATTCGTGGATTTTTATTGTCAATCGCAAAATGATGCTCCCATATTAAATAATACATACAAACAAAAAATACTGCAAAACAACACAGCACAGGTTTTACAGGTTATAAAATGAAAAATTAATTTATGTATAAAGGAAATGCATTTTATGTATTAGTCAAATGTTTAACAAACAGATAAGAAAATGTATATAAAAGTAACCAACTACTCAAAAATAAAAACCTAAAAAAAAGGCAGTGTATCAAACTTAAAGCAATGTCATTTTATAATTTATCATACAAAACATGTGTCAAATGTCAAACAAAGCCATGTGGCATTTCATGGATGTTTCGGTCACCAGTACCCATAAGCCTCTTCTTCGGTGTGGCTGCGCTGGTGCAGTTTGAGTGAGTTTAAGTGTGAGTAGGACTTGCCGCACTCCTCGCAGCTGTAGGGTTTCTCTCCGGTGTGCGATCGCTGGTGTGAGATCAGGTGTGAGTTGCAGTAGAAGCGTTTGCCACATTGAGGGCAGTTATACGGTCTTTCTCCTGTGTGGATCCGCTGGTGGATCTTCAGATAGAAGCGTGTGGTGAATGTCTTTCCGCACTGAGGGCAGCGTGAGCTCCTCTCCGCCGCTGCGTCTCTGTGATCCGACGCCGACGGAGCCGCGTGGTTAGCCGCGCGCAGGGAGATCTCGCCCGATCTGTATGCTTCCTCCATATGGTGCTGTACGTTCGTATCCGGCCGTCGGTTCTCGTATCGCTCGCCTGATTCTAGAGGAGACGCGTCCAAACTCTGGGCTTCGGAGTTCATGGGATATTCCTCGGAAACAGGTGAATTCCACAATCCGCTGGTCTTCATTTTACTTGTTAGGATGAAATCATTGCCTGCAGATTGAAGTACAGAGTGTTGATTATTACTAAAGTGTCACGGGTATATTTGTAGCAATAGCTAAAAATACATTGCATGGGTCAAAATGATCAGTTTTTCTTTTATGCCACAAATCATTAGGATATTAAGTAAAGATCATGTTCCAACCATAAATATATCAAAACTTAATTTTTGATTAATAATATGCATTGCTAAGAACTTCATTTGGACAACTTTAATGGCAATTTTCTCAATATTTAGATTTTTTTTTTTTGCACCCTCAGATTCTCTGTTGTTTCTCTACCAAATATTGTTCTATCCTAACAAACCATACATTAATGGAAAACTTATTTATTTCCGCTTTCAGATGATATACATATCTCAATTTCAGAAAATTGACCCTTATGACTGGTTTTGTGGTCCAGTGTCTCATTTTATCAAAAAACTAAATAAAAAAGTTCATCAAGGCAAACTGGCTTGAAGCTGGCTTGAGAAAGCCTGACCAAAAAAATATTACAAAGTTTGAAAAGATTTTAAAAGTTTGACGATTTTCAGTCTAAAATAGATTGATGTTTAAAATAGTTTTAAAGATAGATAGACGGATGGATACATAGACAGCATGTTGTTATCATGTTACTACCATGATTAACATGTTGTTAGCATGATAAGCAAGTAACTAGCATATTGTTAGCATGTTTCTAACATGATTAGCACATTGTCAACATGTTTCTAGTAGGGATGTTCATTTCGGTTATTTTTCCTAACCGACAGCCGACGCTTGTTAACCGATTATTAACCGTTAACCGACAAGATTATTTTAAATTAGAATTTAATTATTTTAGAAAGGATAAGTGTCTGTGACCCGTTAAAATACTAACATTTGTTTTCCGGGATTAATTTTACATGCGCAAAAAGCAGCAAACAACAGAACATGAGGAATCACATGGACACGTCGCATCACCTGCAGCTTCTGCGAATGGAGAAAAACATCATAAAGCTAGGATATATATATATAATGAATGAATAGACCTATGAGATAAATATTTTTACTTAATAAAACAAACAAAAGAAGTGCAACAAGTAGCTAGTACGCAGAGTTCTGGTTCATTTTTGTGCTGCGCGAAAGGAAGACGGCTGAAAGCGGCATCCTATTTTTCTTTATTTTACAAACAGCAAACCGTTTACAGTTTCGATCATCTGTAAAGAGTCGTTTCCCCCGTTAGAAGGAAAAAAAATCAAGTGATTGCGCCGGCGCCGCACGCGCACACACAATCAGCCAAACATATGGGGAAAAAAAATAAATAAATAAATAAAAATCACACTGCTTAATCGTTATCAACGTACTGCCGTGATATTATGCCAAACATTTTTTTATGTGGATATTGTAATGCGAGAAGTACAAAACCAGGTTTACATAATAAATAATATTTTAGCATTCAAATACATCTTGAGTACGGAAACATGTGGATTTGTGTCGTATGAGACCCAATGTTAGTTTCAGTTTCACTTTACCCTAAATGGTTTGGTTTCGGCTTGTGGCCTAGCTTCTTATATTTTTCATTCTTGTTCTTTTCTAAACACTGTTAGATTGAAAGGATTTTTTGTGGAGTGAGGGGAACTAAAATAGCCTAGCCTATGTTTATAGTGTATTGTAAATATTTCGCGTCGACACCAGGTCTTTCTGAATGTAATAATAAAATGCGACTTAACGTTATAGGCCTACGCGATTTATCTTTTTTCTCTCAAAAATGCAATTTCATTTTAACCATCCAGAAAACGTTTTAAAATATTTTGATTACTGAATTACTGAAAAAAAGACCTTTTAAACCGTTTAACTGATTGTATTAATCGGTCAAAATTCTTTCTGTCGGTTAACGGTTAACCGGTTAAAATGAGCATCCCTAGTTTCTAGCACATTTAGCATGTCATTAGCATGTTTCTAGCATGATTAGCATGTGTTAGCACGTTTCTAGAATGATTATCAAGTTACTAGCATGTTGCTAGCATTGTTACTAACATGATTCGCATGTTACTAATGTGTTGCTAGCATGATTAACGTCAACATGTTTCTAACATGGTTGTAGCATAATTGGCATTTTGTTAGCATGTTTTCGGCATGATTAGCATGTTGCTAGCATGTTTTTACATGATTAGCATTTTGTTAACATGTTTATAGAATGATTAGGAAGTTACTAGCATGTTGCTAACATGTTTCTAACATGATTAACATGTTAATAGCATGTTGTTAAAATGATTAAGATGTAGTTAGCACGATTAACAAGTAACTAGCATATTGTTAGCATGTTTCTAACATGATTAGCATGTTGTCAACATGTTTCTAGCACATTTAGCATGTCGTTAGCATAATGTGTTGCTAGCATCATTAATGTCAACATGTTTCTAACATGGTTGTAGTATGATTGGCATTTTGTTAGCATGTTTTCGGCATGATTAGCATATTGCTAACATGTTTTTAGCATAATTAACATGTGTTAGCACGTTTCTAGAATGATTATCAAGTTACTAGCATGTTATTAGCATTGTTACTAACATGATTTGCATGTTACTAATGTGTTGCTAGCATGATTAACGTCAACATGTTTCTAGCATGTTTGTAGCATAATTAGCATGTTGTTAGCATGTTCTTGGCATGATTAGTATTTTGCTAACATGTTTTTTTTAACCAATTAGCATGTTGTTAACATGTTTTTACACGATTAGCATGTTGTTAACATGTTTATAGAATGATTAGGAAGTTACTAGCATGTTGCTAACATGTTTCTAACATGATTAACATGTTAATAGCATGTTGCATGAATGATTAAGATGTAGTTAGCATGATTAGCAAGTAACTAGCATATTGTTAGCATGTTTCTAACATGATTAGCATGTTGTCAACATGTTTCTAGCACGCTGAGCATGTCGTTAGCATGCTTTTTAACATTATTACCATGTTGATAGCATGTTTTTAGCATGATTAGCATGTGTTAGCACGTTTCTAGAATGATTATCAAGTTACTAGAATGTTGCTAGCATTGTTACTAACATGATATGCATGTTACTGTTGTGTTGCAAGCATGATTAATGTCAACATGTTTCTAGCATGTTTGTAGCATAATTGGCATGTTGTTAACATATCTGTAGCATGATTAGCATGTTGCTAGCATGTTTTTACATGATTAGCATGTTGTTAACACGTTTATAGATCGTTGGTAACAAGTTTTTAACATGATTCTAGCTTGTTTGATCAGCATGTTATTAGCATGTTGCTAGCTTGTTTTTAACACGATTAACATAGTGATAGCATATTGTTAGCATGATTTAACATTGCTAGCATGTTTTAGCATGTTGACACCATGATTATCATGTTGCTAGCTTGAATTAGTACATTGATAGCATGTCTTAAGCTAGCTGTTAAGCTTAATAGATGGAAACACTAGTGGAAGCGTTTAACCCTCAAAGACAGAGACAGCCACCCGTGGCTAAAAATAACTATTGTTATTAAATATCTAATAACTTTTGAACCGCTCATCCAATCTGAATGCTTTAAAAAGTACCGCAAAGCTGAGAAAAGCTCCGCTTTTTCCTGTATTGTTTGTCTCATTTGGATATTTAGAGACTCCTTAGTGAATGTGATTACGTCATCACATTTTGATCGCATTGATTGGTCAGAAGAAACCAATGCATTTCATTCCTCCCAGCCAATCAGGAACGACTGCTGACGCTTAGTCCCAGCCCCGTGCCCAGATTGGTTCGAACTGTCATCTATTCAACCAGTAAACATCGTTTTTGGACTTTTGAACCACTACTTAGCATGTTTCTTTGGAAATTTGAAGAAACTCAAAGTGAAAGTAAAGTACGTCATGCGTGCATGAAAACAAACACAAAATAGCACATCTGCATGACAGCACTCTCTGAAAAAGCATAGAAAAACACATGACAGAGCACTTGACATAAAATGAAAAAAAAAAAACAAGGATGAAACAGCTGTACATATCCGATAATCTGCTGGAATTTGTTTTCACGTCGCTATGCGCTGTCCCGGTAAAACGCGAATACAGCCAGTGGATCGATCCATTTGACTGTTATATTATGGTAATTCTTCTCATATAGTTTATAAAGATCATTTGCACTATTTTTTTTCTGTTGCACTCTGTATATTTTCTCTCATTTTGTGTGTAGTTTGTGAATCATTTGCACTGTTTGTATATTTGTTGCACAAGACCATTGGTGCAGTTGTTTTGACTACTTGCTGCACTGTTTGCGTTTGTTGTTCATACTCTGAAAATATATTTATCTGAAAAAAAACTCACCTTTTATTTATTTTTATTTTATTTTTTTTACTATGTTTTCTTATTACATAATACTGTTTCCATTTACTTTACATCCTAAACATTTTTGAACACATCTATATTGTCAATAAACTAAATAGACCTCTTTTTCACTGAAAAGCGCCTATACCAATATTGTAATAAATGGCTATAACTTTTCTGGGGAATGTTATATGTAGATCATTTTATTTTAAAGTGTAAAACACCCAAATACAACTTTCTAAACAAAAAAATCCAAACTTCATGAGTTTCTGTTTGATTGCACAGTAAAAAAAAAAAAAAAACTCCAATTGTTGCTTGCGATTTTCTTAAAATTTTGGAAATTCATTCATTCTTAGAGAAGACAAAAGGAAAACTGGGCCTTTAAATTAGCTAGACTGAAACTTCAAGTTCTCCTGTTTAAAATGATATGTAGCACTTGATGCTGACTGCTAGATTAGGTCTGAAACAACAAAGAAA
Source organism: Labeo catla (assembly GCA_012976165.1). Lineage (NCBI taxonomy): Eukaryota > Metazoa > Chordata > Actinopteri > Cypriniformes > Cyprinidae > Labeo > Labeo catla. The sequence continues at coordinate 1,053,662 of VONZ01000105.1, forward strand.
ATGCAGGCGTGTCATACATACTGTACACTAAATCTGATATTTCGTAAATAGCTAATAAAGGTCCCTAATTCTAAAGACTAGTTAGTCGGACTAGTACTGATCTCTCACCCTCTCTAGCTGGTCCTGTTGGTCCTGCGCTGAAACTGTCCTGGTCGTCCACCTCTGGACCCAACGGGCAAAGAGACGGAGAAACTAGAAATAAAAACATCATGGAATCAATCAAACAAGTATAAAATGACAGAGAATGTAGATATGAATATATCTGACAATCATAGAGAGTAAATATATGGTGGCACTATCATAGTTTTCTTATTTTTAAACAGTGCATGTGCTTTACTTGGTCCGCTGTCCCACTGCCCGTCCTCCATGTGCTCCTCTTTAATCTGAATGGATTTGATTCCATCTTCCTGGATTTGAGAATGACAAAAAAAATCAAGTTAGTAAATAAACATTTGCAGAAGAAGAATGCAATAATGAAGCAATCCTTACATTCAGTGCAAACGTCTGTGCTGAAGAATCGTCTGTGTACGTCTCTGTCTGCGTTTCTCCATCGTGATTTTCATTAAACTTTACGAGGTTGAGGTTTACCTCTGATGAGAAAAACACATAGTGGAAATTATTTTTTAAACTGCATGGAAAAAAAAAATGCACGTCTCTGTATAAGGAATAGAAACCTCTGTCATCATTTATTCACCCTCATTTTACATTTATGAACAGTGATTCATCATATGGTTTTGGAATAACATGAGGGCGAGTATATGATGACAGAATGATAATTCTTGCATAAATTATGCCTATTAGTAATAACAACACCAGTATGCATCATTCTGATACCTACAGTTGAGGTCAAAAGTTTACACCCTCCTTTCAGAATCTGCATTTTACCAAAACAAGAGGGATCATACAAAATGCATATTGTTGTTTTTTTATTTAGTACTGAGCTGAATGAGATGTTTCACATAAAGACACTTACATATAGTACACAAGAGAAAATATTAGTTGAATTTATAAAAATGACCCTGTTCAAAAGTTTACATACACTTGATTCTTACACTGTGTTGTTACCTGAATGATCCACAGCTGTGTTTTTTGTTTAGTGATAGTTGTTCATGAGCCTTGTTTGTCCCACTGTTCTTCAGAAAAATCCATCAGGTCCCACAAACTCTTTGGTTTTTCAGCATTTTTGTGTATTTGAACTCTTTCCAACAATGACTGTATGATTTTGAGATCCATCTTTTCACACTGAGGACAACTGAGCAACTATTACAGAAGGTTCAAACACTCACTGATGCTTTAGAAGGAAAAACAATGTATTAAGATTCGGGGGGTGAAAACTTTTGGAATTTGAAGATCAGGGTAAATGTAATTTATTTTGCCTTCTGGGGAACATGTAAGTATCTTCTGTAGCTTCTGAAAGGCAGTACTAAATGAAAAAAAAAAGTATGATATTAGGCAAAATATTAAAAATGTACACATATTCATTCTGTTCAAAAGTTTTCACCCCCCGCCCCTAATGCATGGTTTTTCCTTTTAGATCATTGGTAAGAGTTTTTAACCTTCTGTAATAGTTGCATATGAGTCCCTCAGTTGTCCTCAGTGTGAAAACACAGATTTCAAAATCATACAGTCATTGTTGGAAAGGGTTCAATTACACAAAAACGCTGAACAAAACCACAGAATTTGTGTGACCTGAAGGATTTTTCTGAAGAACAGCGGGCGGTTTAACTGTTCAGGACAAACAAGGGATTCATGAGCAACTATCACTAAACAAAAACACATTTTAGGAATCAAGCATATGTAAACTTTTTTAGAAATTCTATTATTATTTTTCTTGTGTACTACATGTAAATATCTTTTATGTAAAATATCTTATCCAGGTCAGTACTAAATAAAAAACATGCATTTTGTATGATCCCTCTGGTTTTGGTAAAATAGTTAACATTTTGCAGACTTTGCAAGGTGAATGTAAACTTTTTGACCCATTTCTATATTTTATTTAAAGTCAACATGAATCTGATTTATTGCAACCCATTTTACTTCAGTCTTGTAACAAGCATATGAATAAAAATAGGATTTGATTTTATCCACTTAGAATGATTAAAAGTGGATGTTTTAAACCAGATCTGAATGCAAGTTCACTGTCCAGATTAAACTTTACCTTCACGCCGTCGTTTGGACTTCGGAGTTTGAACCGAAACGCTCTTTTTCTGACCGTAAGCCGGACACTGGCAGGAAACATCCCGAGTCTGCGGCTGTCAGACGGACGCAAACAAACGCATGCACGGATGAACGGCCATCTACACTTACACAAACTACTCTCTCTCATGTTAATAACATGCTGCGTTGATATACTATAACATTTTCAATTGCACTTTCAAGGCTACTTAGTTGCACTTACCTTCGCGGCGGGTGACGCACCGACGGTGTAAACGGACGGAACGGCTTTATCTGTCAAACACAGGACTTTAGCGAAACCCATCTCGTGCTGCGTTAAATTCTGAAAGCATTCACGCGTGAAATGCCGCGAGCACAAACGCGAATTCTCCGTTACGCCTCCTTCTTCGAAGTGTAGAAACTCAAGCCAGCGAGTGCGTAACCACGGTACTTTCGGGATGGGGAACAACGTTTTAAGAGGAAAACATCCGAAAACGCACCTTTTCACCATCGCTGCGTTCGCAGCTGCGCTAGTTTGTGTGACAGGCAGAGGGGGCGTGGTTAGATCGCGGGACGCTCGCTATTGGCTAAAGCGCAGCGGGGCCTTACATACGTCAGCAGCGAAGGGAAGTCGTTTGAGCGGAAGCGCAAGTTGTTAAAAAACAATTACAGATTAAAAATCTCAGCATCATGTTGACTCTAAATGAACGCTGGTGTGTCTGTAGTTAAGAGTACCTCTCTGTCCGCTGTTGTTGACTTGTGTTCCCACCGAGCGCAAGTTCGCTTGGTTCTGCCGGGCAGATCGCAGCTCGTTCTCGGTGAACTGGAGCTTCACCAGCAGCGTCTCGACCTCCATCTGGCGGCGCGTCATCTCCTGTTCCACCGCGCGGCTCATCTCCAGCAGAGCGCATTTGGCGAAGCGCTCGAGGATGGACGCCAGCTGCGCGTGGATATCGACCGATGTAGACATTCTAGTCGCTTAACTGTCGAATAAAGTCTGTTGTTTGTGATGAGAGCGTGTGTAGTCCAGATGATGCTCGTTTGGCGACTCTAAAACCGGAGAAGCTCGCGTCCGATCTGGTGCTTTCCTTTGGTGAATGCCGAGCGCGCATCAATAGTGTTTACACAAATCTCACAAAACAGTTGGCCATTTCCTAGTGAAGTACGTCACCGGTTGAAGGGCCAATAGATTTTGGGCTGTTTCTTCCAAAATACCGTAAATCCAACATTAGAAGCGCCACAAAAAACGATGCGCTTTGGTATGGAGCGAAACAGGGCGCAAATTGGAGTGATTTATTTACAATAAACATCTACCGAATAATTGCAGTTTTACATATTGATATCCAACAGCATTTTTAAACGTTTTAGTAAAAGTTACTTAAAAGTATTTACTCCTGGTATTAAATAGACATCTGTTCGTAGATGTAACCGTGGCAACAGAGACAGGCGGTTGATAAAAAAACTTATTATTTATTTTTGATTTCCATATATATTACAAGGAAACTTTGTGTTTTTAAAAAAGCATTTAGTGGATAAGCAGTTAAGAAATGGCTCATATGTGTCTCCAAGACAGTTTGGGATGCTCAAGACTGACTTTTTGTCTTTAATCGTAGGAACAAATAACTTGACAACCATGTATTGTCGGGATCAGTAAGATTTTTAATGTTTTTAAAGAAGACTTTACTGCTCATCAGGGCTGCATTTATTTGATTAAAAATGCAGAAAAAATAGTAATATTGTCAAAAATTATTGTAATTTAAAAAAGTGGTTTTCTATTTTAATATACTTTAAAATAGAATTTATTCTTGTGATGAAACCTGAATTTTCAGCATCATTACTTCAGTCTTGTGTCACATGATCTTTCATAAATCACTCCAATATGCTGATTTCCTGCGTTTATTTGATTAAATAATTTGAATAAATTTAGTTTATTTGAATAAATATTATTATAGTTTAAAATATCTATTTTCTATTTTAATATACTTTAAAATATAATTTATTTCTGTGATGCGCAGCTGAATTTTCAGCATCATTACTCCAGTCTTCAGTGTCACATGATCCTCCAGAAATCATTCTAATATGCTGATTTGCTGCTCAACAAACATTTATGATTATTATGAATGTTGAAAACAGTTGGGCTGCTTCATATTTTTTGGTAACCTGTGATTTTTTTTTTTCAGGATTCTTTGATGAATAAAACGGTAAAAGGAACAGCATTTATTTAAAATTAAATGTCAAAGTTTGGGCTCAGTAAATCTTTTCTTTCTTTGTTTGAAAAAAAATGAATACTTTTATTCAGCAAGGATGTGTTAAATTGATAAATAGTGATAGTAAAGACAAAATTATATTTTGAATAAATGCTGCTCTTTTTAATTTTTTATTAATCAAAGAATCTTGAAAAGTATCACAGGTTCCAAAAAAATAAATAAAAAAAATTGATAATTGGCCAAGCAACATAACAGACTGTTTTTGTAAAGCTTAAAAAACAAACTACAAATGGCTCTGACTGCTCTTACATTAAAAATAAAGTAGATTCTTTGAAATCCTGATATCTTGAAATATATTTCTGGGAAATAAGAGCTGTAATTAGGTGAAAGCATTAAAAACACACACATACAAACATATTTATAATGAAAATACTAATTTATTGAAATTAAATGCATAGAATATTTGAATGTTTACACAAATGAAAATACATAAAACATCATATACAGATTGAGTATTCATGCCTTAATTAAGCAGATGTGTTTGGCTTCTTATGCAATTGTTCTTGAGCTTTTATATTCCTGTTAGAATGCAACTAAAAGGAACTGAAAATGAACATGCTGGCTGAAAATGAACAACTAGTTTATTTTTGGCTGATTTGTAAACAACCATTTTGTTTTGTATATTAAGATCAAATGATAAAAATATTTATTTGAAGGAGAAGTCCACTTCCAGAACAACAATTTACAAATAATGTACTCACCCCCTTGTCATCCAAGATGTTCATGTCTTTCTGTCTTCAGTTGTGAAGAAATTATGGTTTTCAATGAAAGCATTTCAGGATTTTTCTCCATATAATGGACTTCATTGGTGCCCTGATTTTGAACTTCCAAAATGTAGTTTAAATGCAGCTTTAAAGGCTCTAAACAATCCCAGCCGAGGAAGAAGGGTCTTGTCTAGAAACGATTAGTCTCGAAACGATTGGTCATTTTTTTCTAAAAATAAAAATGTGTATACTTTTTAAGCACAAAAGCTCGTGTAGCACTGGGATGCGTGTTCACGTACTATTGAATCATGTCGAAAGGTCACGCCGAACGTAGGCGGAACTACAGACCAGTGTTTACAAAGTGAACGTTAAGGAAGTGCAAGTCAAAAGCTGTTTACAAACAAAAAGCTACAACTATGTCGGACGATTCTGAAGTTGTAGGAGAAAATAAGATGGAGTTTTTCGCCATACTCAGTACACAGACGATGAACTTAGACGTGATTCGTAGTAGTGATGGGAAGTTCGGATCATTTTACCGACTCAGATCTTTGAGTCTCGTTCAGCAAAATAAACAAATCTTTTTTAGAGTCATTGCGATCATTTTAGCAAAATCAGCGTCACGTGACGCCCCATAAGATGAACGAACAACACAAAAAACCTGAAGACTCGAAACAGGTGAACTAATTCCAGTACAGGACCGAATAGGATGTTGCGCATGCGCGACTGAACGAATCACTCCCTGAGACGACTCGTTCTTCCCGAGTCACATTAAAGATTCGTTCAAAATGAACAAATTGTTCAAGAACGACTCATCACTAATTCGTAGCGTCGTGGACGCGCATCCCAGAGCCTGTGCTACACAAGCTTTTGTGCTTAAAAAGTATACAAATTTTTATTTTCAGAAAAATTACACATTGTTTCGGTAGATCAGACCCTTCTTCCTCGGCTGGGATCATTTAGAGCCTTTGAAGCTGCATTTAAACTACATTTTGGAAGTTCAAAATCATGAAGTCCATTATAAAAAAAAAATCCTGAAATGCATTTCTCAAAAACCATAATTTCTTGGTTGACAAGGGGGTGAGTAAATTATTTGTAAATTGTTGTTCTGGAAGTGGACTTAACAGATGCATTTCTCAGCTATACAAACCTTTTAACCCCATATACATGTTTTATTATATGAAAATGAGTATATTGATTGAAAATGTGAAAACCTTCCTTTGCACACAATATTTTACACAGTTGTTCTCCTCCTTAGTTATTAGTCCACGTTAGTCAGTTTTCCCATCTTTCCGGGTCTCTCTGTCGCACTGCGTTCCTGACAGTCTCTCTGTGCTTCCTCTCTCTCGGCTCCTCTTCTCTGTGGCTCGAGCGACGGCTTCATCGAAACACATGCTGATGCCGCTGTTCCTCTTCGCCTCTCTGTCCGCGTCTCTCCTCCGTTCCATCCCGCCGTCCCAAGTCCCCAGTCTCTCTCTGGGATCCTCGGCGTCCAGCCTGGTCTCGTCCGCATCAGCGGGGCTCAGCTGTGTTTTACAGTTCTCTGCGTTTTCATCCTCGTCTCCGTGCGGCGTTTTAGCTTCAGTTCCATGTTCTTCGGCCTGTGCTTCTTTATCATCGTGTTGTTTGTGCTGAAGCTGTTTTCTGAGCGAGAACGCAGTGAGTTTGGAGTTTTCAGGTTTGGGAGGAACGGCAGGAACTGCTTTCATTGGATTCGCAGGTTTGCGTGGAGAACGTTTGGGAGGCTTGGCTGAGATCTTGTCTGGGTTGACAGACGCCTTCTCTTCCGACTCTTTGCTTTCAGTTTGCTCTTGTTGAATCTCGTCTGGTTGGTGCACCAACGTGGACTTTTCCACATCATCTCCACCTTCAGGAGAAACAGAACTTTCCTCAGCAAAACTTTCTGTTTTTACATTCACATCCTCCTCAGACGTTCCTTCACTGCTTTCCTCTACGTCTTCCTGCCTTTCAGCTTCATTTTTGTCTTGTTCTCCTTCTACATTCTCAGATTCTTCACTATTTTCCTTTAAGTCTTCTTGTCTTGCAGCTTCTTGTTCTTCTTCTTTTACATGTTTTTCATCTCCTTCTCCACCGTTTTCCTCTAAATCTTGTATTTCTGCTTCTTCTTCAGATCTATCTTTTGCATTTTCTTCACAATCACCATTATTTTCCTTGAAATCTTGTATTTCAGCTTCGTTTTTGTCTTGTTCTCCTTCTTTAGATCCATCATTTGCATTTTCCTCACAATCTAAACCATCTTCCTCTAAATCATCTTGTCTTTCAGTTTTATTTTTGTCTTGTTCTACTTGTTTAGATCCATCTTTTGCATTTTCCTCACAATCTAAACCATCTTCCTCTAAATCATTTTGTCTTTCAGTTTTATTTTTGTCTCGTTCTACTTCTTTAGATCCATCTTTTGCATTTTCCTCACTATCTTCCTCTAAATGTTCTTTTGTTTCAGTCATGTTTACTTGTTTATGTTCTTCGTTCTCATCATGAGCTTTTGCATCTTCCTCAACATCTTCACACTTTCCTTCATCTGTATTGGTTTTGGTGTTGTTCTCACTCTCTTCTTCATTTTCCTGGGATTTTTCCAGCTCTATTATAACTTTCGTTTCCTCTCTCTTCTCATCCTCCTCCGTTTGACTTTCTTCCATTTTTGTTTCATTTATAATCTGTGTGTGTTCCTCCGACGGTTGATCTTGAGGAGCTGCATCGGTGAGCTCATTGGTAATTGTTGCCTCGCTATTACCATGGTAACCGTCAGCATCCAGCACCTGCTGAGCATCCTCAGTTGGAGACGGTGCTGGGATGTTCTCAGGAACGTTGGTGCTGTCGGTCTCAATCTCAATTTGTTCAGGTTCTGGTGAAGGAGGAATTGAGTCCGGTCCAAAATAAGTGTCTTGTTCGCTGGGTTCACTGTCTGAATTATCTTCACCTCTGTACAAATACAAAAGTCAAACATTACACAAATACTACACAGTTTGTGTTGTTACAACCCAGTATTATTCTCTTTCTGCCTTGAAACGCGAGTAGAGGAGATTATTAGAGTATTCAGGTTGGTGTTGTCCATAAAAAGAAAGCATACAGCGTTAAAGACTGTCAAGCTCCAAAAACGACCATAAATAAATAAAATGCTTGAAAAAAGTGGTCCTTATTAATATTGGGAAGATTTTCAGTCTAGTAATTAAATGATTCAAAAATGTATTTAGAAAATAAATGAGTAATAATTTCTGTGTGCTATTTATTTTTATGAAATATATATTAATGTATTATTATTATTATTATTATATTTAATTTATAAATTAATTTAAATAATATAATATATATATTTTTTAAATAAATATACAAATATTCAGTCAATTTAATTAAGTGTTAATCAAAAATTTTAGTGAATCAAACGATTTAATTATTTTTATTTATTATTATTTCTATGAATTAAAAAATTTTATATTTATTTTATTTACCAGTATTTGTGTCTGTACTTTATCAAATATTTTGTTTTTCTTTAGAAAACTTTACTTTACAACATTTCAAAGCGTAATATTATAGTTTTTAGTGCACTATGTTTCATATTTAATATCATTTTAATACTTAATTACATTAGAAATATATTACTGTCTTACTTTCACTCAAGTAAAAGTAATTCAAAGATTTACTCGAGTACAAGAAAGTACTACATTTTTAATGTTCTTAAGTATTAAAGGTAAAACAAACAACAGTTTTTATTTATGAAATGTAGTGCAGTAACATTTTGCAAGTATGACATTATGCTTTAGAGTGTAGTGAAGTAAAGTTTTCCAGAAAGAAACACACTTGGATTAATTTACTTAAGTAAAAAATACTTCACTACTGTCCACCTCTTATTCATTACAGTTATACAAAAATAATGTCAGAAATATTTATTGTAATTTAATTATTTATCATTTTTAAGTAAAAATGTACATTAAGTTTTCTGTTTCTGGCTTCAAAAAAACAAGTGTAATAGAGCACATAAATTGTATGCATTATTATGGTATTTTGTGTCATTTTTGGACCTTGACAACCTTTTTAAGAGCAGTTTAATGTTTTTACAGAGGAAATAAAGTCATATGGGTGATAAATGATGAAATGAACTTTAATTTCGGAAGAACTCAGGTACTTACACCAGTGTGTGTTTATCATTCTCCACATCTTTTGAATCGTCGTTCTTCTTTTCATCCAAATGCACTTCAATCTTTAACACATCTGAACTGAGATGTTCTTCACTAAGTGGTGACTCAAAAGCAGCTTCGCTACTGTGTGTCAATGCAGAAGCTGCAGGAACCGTGTCTTTTGATTGGTCGATGGATTGCACGTCTGTATTGTTCTCTGGAGGAAGTGTGGTTGATTGGTTACTAGTGTGAAGATCTACATCGTTGCAGTCAGCGGTGGTTTGTGGAATCAACCAGGAGAGACCCTGAAAGTCCCGATCGGCTGGGAGACTTTTACAAAACATGTCCTCATATTCGGAACTTTTATCAGACTCAACATCATCATCTTCATCATCATCATTAGGACTGTACTCATCATCTGAAGAAAATGATGGTGCCGGCAGGAAGGGGCGGGACTTATATGGCAGGCTGTGTGATTTTCCAGGAAGAGGCCTGTGTGTGAACGACGGGCTGCTGCTATTGGCTGCAGGTGTTTGACAGTCATTAGTGCAGTTTTGCGACGGGCAGGAAATGGCATGATTATCCTTGTTTTCATCCTCCTCTTCCTCATATTCATTTTCACAAGGCGCCTCGACTGAGAACTCAACCTGGAGAAGACAGAAAGAAGGACAGACTTTAGATACAGAAATATTAAGGCTTCATAAGTGTGCTCACCATATACAAACAAAAAACAACAGTATTAAACTATTTTATAGGATTGATCATTCACACATATCATTCATCACAAACACACCTGATTTGCCGCACAGCTGTCCATTGAGTCCAGAAACCCGAAAGCTTCCTGGAAATCCATGGGCAGATCCGTAAACTCCATGTCCTCGTAGTAGTGCGGACTGGCGAGTTCCTGATGGTGGTTACCTCTCATGTCTGTGGGAAAACCATTCACAATTACCTTCATTTTCTACCACACACTTTCCTCAAAGACCTCATGTAATGAGCAATCAAAATTTCCTACAAATTATTTTAAGATTTATGGCAAAATTCTAAAGGCAAAAACATTATTTCATGCACTGGTCAGTTTTCGACTTTGGGCTATCTGGCTTTTCATAACATCATGTTTCAGACTAGTGGAAAGAAAACTTCCAAAAACACATTTAAGGCAAGACACCCAAGGTGAACGATGTAAAAAAATAACTAATATATCTCACCATACTTAGCAAGTTGATTGATTACATTAAGAATTGCGAACATATTTTGTGTTTCAGTAATTTGCATACATTTCCAGAACAGAAATCTGAACATCAGTTCAACATTCTTGTTTGGTTTTGCTGATATATTAGATTTAAAGGTTTTTACAGAAGGGATTTTGAATTTCTCTTATTATCACTCCATAAATAAGAAAATACTGTCAACAGACACGAAAAATACATTTTCACCATGCTTTTAGGAATAAAATGTTAAAAATATAAATCAAAGTGAATGATATTAACAAATCCCTCAGTAAAAACTTTCAGAATATAGAGAGGAATAAAACTGTAAGTTTTGGTGTTTGTAAGTGCTGCTAAAGTAGAGAAACAAACTCACGTGCATTTAAAGATAGCATTTTTACCACGTTTTTAAGAGTAAAAGGTCATATCAATCCATGTGAATGATATATGAACAAACCCCTCAGTAAAAACCTTCAGAATATAGAGAGGAATAAAACTGTAAGTTTTGGTGTTTGTAAGTGCTGCTAAAGTAGAGAAAAAAACTTTCAAAGATATGTTTTGTAATTCAAATCTAGACATAAAAAAAACATAAGCATAAGCATATTTTGGATGTTTTTTCTTTTTACACTACAGCAGCCTTTACAAACACCAAGACTTAGGGTTTCAATCATCTTTATGTTCTCAAGATTTTTACTGAGGAATTTGTTCATAAATCATTCACCTGATTTTATTAGTGCACTTTCTCTACTTGTGTCTGTAGATTTTAGGCTGTTTTCTCAAATTAGTTTTTTCTTCACTTTAGCAGCACTTAGAAACACCAAGACTCTGGGTTTTATTTCCCTCTATATTCTGAAAGTTTTTACAGAGGGGTTTTTCATATCATTCATTTATTTATATTTGTAAGATATTATTCCTAAAAACATAGTGAAAATGTATGTTTTTTCTGTCTTTTGACAGTATTTTTTGATTTATGCAGGGGCAAAAAGAGAAATACAAAATCCCCTCTGTAAAAACCTTCAACCAATTTTGAACCAATGTTCAGAATTCTGCTTTGGAAATATTTGCAAATTACATTTGCATACTTAAACAGAATATTTCAGAAAACTTGCAATACAAAAAAAATGTAAAACTCTATTTCCCTGTAGTGTCTTGCTTAACATTTAAAATAAAAACATTTTCATATCAAAAAAACCAAAACATTTTCATATCAGTGAATAATAATCTCAATATTTCTCTCTTACCCATGTAATCCTCTTCTTTGGTTTCCTCTTTGTTTTGTGGTTGTTTATTTTCTACATTTTCCTTCGTAGGCTCTTGATTCTGGCTCAGATTTTCTTTCTCTGCTTCTTCTTTCCCACTCGGTGTGTCTCCTTTTTCGGGCACGTCATTCTCCTTTCTTGTAATCTCTGCCATATCCTCGCCACAATCCACCTGACTTTCCACATTGCTCTTGCTTTCTCTTTCCCTCTCTTGAACATCATCACTTTTGCTCTGTGGATTCCCATCTGTGGACTCCGTCTCTGTTCCTGTGCTCTTAATGTCCTCATCTTCAGCTTCGTCTCCTTGCAGGGGTTGTTCCTTCTCGTTCCAGCCACCGTGCAGGACACCCAGAGCCAGTCCAGATGTTATATGAAGCGGGACGGTCACAGAAAACGGCCCTGATATGTGTATCCCGGCACGCCGCTCTGCTTTGCTGGTCAATCCGGGTGATCTGGTCACGCCCTGCAACGCCCCCTCAGCTCCGCTGGCTCCGCCCCCAGACTCCAGACGGCTATAAGTGCCCGGAGTCCCTCCGCTCACCATGCTGACCTGAGCTCCGCCCGTTCGCCTGTACGTCACCGCATATCCACTAGACACGCCCCCGCCGACAGAAGCCACGCCCTCTGAGCTGCCCGACGCCGTGGACAGAACCAGGGGAGGAATAAGAGCTGCCGGATGTTTGGTATCTGAGAGACGAACAATAATATTGACACATAAGATTGTGTTCATTCAAATGTTTGGGGTGGATTTAGTATTATTCTGCTCACCAAGGCCGCATTTATTTGATTAAAAATACTGTAAAATTATGAAATATTATTATAATTGAATCTATGTTAAAATGAAATTTATTTCTGTGATCAAAGCTGAATTTTCTGCATCATTATTCCAGTCTTCAGTGTCACTAATATGCTGATTTGCTGCTTAAGAAACATTTCTGATTATTAGTAATGTTGAAAACAGTTGTGCTGCCCAATATTATAGAAATAGAAATCTTTTGTGACATTATAAATGCTTGATTAATTGAATTTAATGCATCCTTGGTGAATAAAAGTATTAATGCCTTTCCGAAATCTTTTTACAGAAACTGATGTAAAAACACTTTTCATACCGTCTACTGCATAAGGACCTGAGGCTAGGGAGTCCATGCTCTTCGCCGGCCTCAAAGCCGTCTTTTCTTTATCTATGCATTTAGGAGATACAAATAAATGTGCATCAATAGTGAAAAACAAAAGAAACAAAAGCTATGAATTAGATGTGCATTTGTAGTTAATTATTTGTTGACTTCCTTTATGCAAAAATTCATTTAGCATTTCCAGAAAACTCTATAATTAAGTCATTTGATGTAAAGTGAGACGCTCACACCTTTAGGACAGTATTTGTTCTTCTTGCGCGGATCTTGGAGTCTCCCGCCCAAATTAAAGATGGATCTCCACTTCCTTCCTTTGAGGGAGCCCTTCCTCCTGAACACAACACAAACGGTCTTGGTTATCTCTATGATCAATGAAGCAGTTGAAAAAATTAATTATAACAGAAGAAAGATTTAATTTAATTTATAAAGAATCAGCTGCAGAGGCAGATGTGAATCCGGTGGATGTAATGGAGCAGTTTGTAGGTGCTGTTCATCTTTCTGACCACTAGATGGCCAAATCATTTACCATGTTCCAAGTCTTTTAAATGCAGTTTAATATTTCACCATCACTACTTTATTAGATGGATATTGAGACGCATTTTGTGTGTGTTCAGTCTTACTTATCAGTGCCGTCAATAATAGCGTGGTAAGAACGCATTTGCACAGGTCCGTCTCCTGGACTGAGGTTTCCTGGACAGTGCGGTAACTGTAAAGACTTGAAGAAAGGGTCTTCCGGACTGGATAATATTTGGGGAGATGGAAGGGACTTCCGGCGCTCCACAGTCAAACCTGTGTTAAAACAAAGTCAACACTATATCTTAGGAAGCTGGAACACCTAATATTGAGGATGATAAAAATAACAAATCCAGAAGGTTTATTAAGGAAGATAAAATACCAGGTCCAGGGAAAAGCTCGGGCACGTGAGTGAGAACGAACTCCACCACGATGGACTGAACACGAACCTCCATGAACGCTGCGGTGCCGTTAAAACCGGTCGACTCGATGTCCTTCGATCTGCAGATAATTATGTGCTGAGTTATAAAGAAGTACCAATTGCTAAAGAATCACTCACGCAATCAATGCAAATGTAACACACAGGGCGTAAAAACTGCTAAAAATGGAAAGTTACACTGAAAAAAAATGTCTTGCTTAGCATTTTTGCCTTGCTTTCAAGTACAAACATCTAAAAATTCTTAAATCAAGATGCATTTACTTGGGAACTCTTGTTTTCTGAGTTTTCTATTTAAAAAAAATAATAAATAAAACAAAATAAAATAATAAGAATGTTTAGATATTTGCATTGGAAAACAAGACATGAATGTAAAAAAAAAATCTTCTTTCAAGTGTACTTAAGTATTTAAAAGTGAAAAAAGATAAGACTTTTCTCAGCTTTTAAATTTGACTTTTGAAAACAAGAGCCATTAGAGATTTTAATATTTATTTTAATATTTATGATGCAAAAATGTTGTAAAGAAACCTGTCTAAAAATCACTACTATGTCACTGTTCTTAATAATCTCGAACACAGATGTTAAACTGAAACCTGTTGCCTGAATAACATACAGTGCTGTAAAAACTGCTGAGAAAATAATTTTTTTGTCTTGTTTTCAAATACAAACATCTACAAATTCCTAAATCAAAATGCATTTACTTGTGAACTTGTTTTCTGAAACATTCAATTTTCTCAGCTTTTAAATTTGACTTTTGAAAACAAGAGCCATTAGAGATTTTAATATTTATTTTAATATTTATGATGCAAAGATGTTGTCTAAAAATCACTGTTATGTCATTGTTCTGATAATCTCGAACACAGGTGTCAAACTGAAACCTGTTGCCTGAATAACATACAGCAGTGTAAAAACTCCTGAGAAAAATGGATTTAAGTTACACTGAAAAAATATTTTCTGGCTTAGCATTTTTGTCTTGTTTTCAAATACACACATCTAAAAATTCTTAAATCAAAATGCATTTACTTGTGAACTTGTTTTCTGAAACATTCATACAAAGTATGTGAGTTTTTGATTAAAACAACACCAACAAAAAAATGGGTTAATGAGGTCAGAAAAATAAAATAAAATGAAATATAAAATAAAATAAAATAAAATAAAAAGGATGTTTAGATATTTTGGAAAACAAGACATGAATGTAAAACAATATCCACAAACACATGTACTTAAGTATTTAAAAATGAAAAAATTAAACAATTTCCTCAGCTTTTAAGTCTGACTTTTATAAACATTAGAGATTTTAATATTTATTTTAATATTTATGATGCAAAAATGCTGTCTAAAAATCACTGTTATGTCATTGTTCTGATAATCTCGAACACAGGTGTCAAACTGAAACCTGTTACCAGAATAACATACAGCAGTGTAAAAACTCCTGAGAAAATGAACTTAAGTTATGCTGAAAAAAAATACTTTCTTCCTTAGCATTTTTGTCTTGTTTTCAAATACACACATCTACAAATTCTTAAATCAAAATGCATTTACTTGTGAACTTGTTTTCTGAAACATTCATACAAATTATGTGAGTTTTTGATTAAAACATCAACAAAAAAAAGGGTTTAATGAGGTCAGAAAAATAAAATAAAATAAAGTAAAAAGGATGTTTAGATATTTGCACTGGAAAACAAGACACGAATGTAAAAAAATATCCACAAACACATGTACTAAAGTATTTAAAAAATGAAAAAAGTAAACAATTTCCTCAGCTTTTAAATTTGACTTTTGAAAACAAAAGCCATTAGAGATTTTCATATTTATGATGCAAAGATGTTGTCTAAAAATCACTGTTATGTCATTGTTCTGATAATCTCGAACACAGGTGTCAAACTGAAACCTGTTGCCTGAATAACATACAGCGGTGTAAAAACTCCTGAGAAAAATGGATTTAAGTTACACTGAAAAAATATTTTCTGGCTTAGCATTCTTGTCTTGTTTTCAAATACACACATCTAAAAATTCTTAAATCAAAATGCATTTACTTGTGAACTTGTTTTCTGAAACATTCATACAAAGTATGTGAGTTTTTGATTAAAACAACAACAACAAAAAAATGGGTTAATGAGGTCAGAAAAATAAAATAAAATGAAATATAAAATAAAATAAAATAAAAAGGATGTTTAGATATTTTGGAAAACAAGACATGAATGTAAAAAAATATCCACAAACACATGTACTTAAGTATTTAAAAATGAAAAAATTAAACAATTTCCTCAGCTTTTAAGTCTGACTTTTATAAACATTAGAGATTTTAATATTTATTTTAATATTTATGATGCAAAAATGTTGTAAAAAAAACCTGTCTAAAAATCACTACTATGTCACTGTTCTTAATAATCTCGAACACAGATGTTAAACTGAAACCTGTTACCTGAATATTAGCTCCAGACGATTTTACTGTGGTTTGGCATTTGTATAATGTGATTTTTAGACTATTTTTAGACAGTGACGGTTATTATAACAGCACATTACAGAACCCACAGAACTAAAGTAAGTAAAGTACAGATCCCCAAAAATAATGCATAAGTACAGTAGTGAAGTACTAGTTTTCAAGTACTTTACACCTCTGATAACACACCGATAATTTCCCTAAATTAATTAAGTGTTTGTCAAATGCATAAATATAGTTCATAAAATAAGCAGATGTTCACACACGCACCTGAGGAGGTTCGGAGCCCAGACGATGGCCAGGTTTCTGGCGTGCATGTTTGTCTGAGAGGCGAATGTGGACATCTTGACCAGATGACGCATTAAAAACTCCAGAGTCCTGAAAAACAGTGAGCGTTAAAGGAACACAGTTAAACCAGACGCTAAATGATAGCATCAAGCGCAAAGAAGAACACCATGAAGTATCACAACAGTGATTTTTGCACTATATATTTTAATCTTTCATGCACTGAAATCTTGCCCTGTAAAATCAAATGCATGTTCATCTTCAAAACTGCCATGTGGATTGATGCACCAGGTTTGATGTCATCGTTGTTCTCTTTTTACTTCTAAAGAAAATGACTACAGAAAACATGAGAGTGAACACACTGCAAAAAAAATATTTTCTGATTTGTTTCCAAGACAAAAAAAATCAATAAGGATTTTTTGGACAAGTCTTGTTTTCAAAAAAAATTAATCAACATTTTGCTTGAAACAATGTGGTAGGCAAAATAATCTTATTTCAAGCAGAAAACAAGATTATTTTGCTTACCCCATTGGCAGATTATTTTATTTTGACTTATTTTTTGACTTATTAAGACAATCATTTTTACTTGCCTTGAAAATCCTTCTTTATTTAAAATGTTTAGATATTTTGGCTGGACAAAAAATCTAAGGAAGAAAAGCATTTTTTGCAGTGCAAATAATTGTAATAGTTTTTGCTGGCCTGTTTGTGTTGAAGTGTTCACCTGTGGTGAGGAGTTGGTAAATCCTTCAGGACCTCTTTAATCTTTACTAGACGCTCGTCCTCCAGCTGAACCGCCACTGCGTCCTGCGCAGAGAGGAAAACAATTTCTAAATGCAAAATACACTGAATTTCTGAAACGAACCTTTATTTTCCTGGGAATTCTCTAAAATGTTAAAACTATGTCAAGTTAAATTAACTGAAAATGCGACTGTGGACCACAAAACCAGTCATAGGGGTCAATTTTTGACCAAAAAATTGAGATTTATACATCATCTGAAAGCTGAATAAATATACTTTCCATTTATGTATGTATGTTAGGATATGACTATATTTGTATAAGACAACTATATGAAATTCTAAAATCTAAAGATGCCAAAAAAATAAAATATTGAGAAAATCGCCTTTAAAGTTGTCCAAATGAAGTTCTTACATTGCAAACAATGATTTTCTTCCTTAATATTTTTGTCTTTTTTCTAGTATAAATATCTAAAAATTCTTGAATCAGGACGCATTTACTGGACAAGTAAAATGACTTAAGATATTATGTCTTGTTTTCTGAAAAAATTACCCAAATTGTGCTATTTTTTGCTTAAAACAAGCAAAACTAATCTTGTTTAGCCTTTGATTTATGATTATTTCTCTTACCCCATTGGCAGATATTTTTGCTTGTTTTAAGTGAAAACTAACAAAGTTATTAAGACATTATCAAGACATAATATCTTAGGTTGTTTTACTTGTCAAGTAAATACATCCTGATTCAAGAATTCTAAGATATTTATATTAGAAAATAAGACAAAAATACTAAGGAGGAAAATCTTTTTTTGCAGTGTAGCAATGAATATTACTTATAAAAAAGCTTTGATCAATTTACGGTAGGAAATTTACAAAATATCTTCATGGAACATGATCTTTACTTAATATCCTAATGATTTTTTGGCATAAAAGAAAAATCTATAATTTTGACCCATACAGTGTATTGTTGGCTATTGCTACAAATATACCCATGGTACTTAAGACTGATTTTGTGCTCCAGGGTCACAAATATGAAATGTTGCATTTGCAACTAGCTGAAATAAAATAAGTTTATTTGGATTTTCTTTTAGTTAAAGGAGAAGTTCACTTCCAAAACAAAGATTCACATATAATGTACTCACCCCCTTGTCAGATGTTCATGTCTTTCTTTCTTCAGTCGTAAAAAAAATAATTTCAGTATTTTTCTCCATATAATGGACTGATATGGTGCCTCGATTTTGAATTTTCAAAATGTAGTTTAAATGCGGCTTCAAACGATCACAAATGCTGTTGTAAATGATCCCAGCCGAGGAAGAAGGGTCTTATCTAGTGAAACGATCGGTTATTTTAATAAAAATAATACAATTTCTATACTTTTTAATGTCAAACGCTCGTCTTGTCTTTCTCTGACTGGACTGTTTTTGTTCCGGTTCATGTCAGTTAATGTATGTTAAAAAACCTTTTTTGTTAAGGGTGTTTGATCTTCTTTGTAAACACTGTGTCTGTTCTTCTGCAGTGATTTAGGATGATTTTGAAATGATTTTTGAAGTTGAGCGAGAAAATACGATTGGAGTTTTCCGACATACACTAACTGTCTTGAGCCAGAATACACAGAGTTCAGGGAGAGAAAGACAAGACGAGCATTTGACATTAAAAATATTTAAATTGTATTTTTTTAATGAAAATAACAGATCATTTTACTAGATAAGACCCTTCTTCCTCGGCTGGAATCGTTTACAACTGCATTTGTGATCATTTGAAGCTGCATTTAAACTGTATTTTGGAAGTTCAAAATCGGGGCACCATATCAGTCCATTATATGGAGAAAAATCCTGACATGTTTTCCTCAAAAAACATAATTTCTTTACGATTGAAGAAAGAAAGATATGAACATCTTGGATAAAAAGGGCATGAGTACATTATATGTAAATCTTTGTTTTGGAAGTGGACTTCTCCTTTAATATTTTTGTTTATTTCTAAGTAACAAAAGGGTTTTTTATGGTTTCAGTTTTAGGCAATTGTAGTGATAGACTGATCAGTCAATACAATTAATCTATATTTACATTTATGCAGTTTATGCATTTATAATTACAGAAATCTACTGATGTTTGATGATCTTTAAGGAAATGTTTGCCAAATTAATAAATGTACATGTAAATTTTGTCAAAAGATATTAAACATATTTTAGTCAGAAATAAGTATTGTGCAAAATAATTGCATTGCCTCATATGCCATCAGATATACATGTGACCCTGCACCACAAAACCAGTCATAAGGGTTTTTTTTTTTTAAATTGAGATTTATACATCATGTGAAAGCTGAATAATTATGCGCTTGTTAGGACAGGACAATATTTGGTTGAGATACAACAACTTGATTCCAATCTGGAATCTGAGGCTGCAAAAAAAATCTAAATATTGAGAAAATCGCCTTTAAAGTTGTCCAAATTAAGTTTTTGGCAATGCAAATTACTAATCAAAAATTAAGTTTCAATATATTTACGGTAGGAAATTTACATGATATTTAATATCCTAATGATTTCTGGAAAATCTATCATTTTGACGCATACAATGTATTGTTGGCTATTGCTACAAATATACCTGTGCTACTTATGACTGGTTTGTGGTCCAGTGTCACATATACTGTATCATACATGTATCAATTGGCGAGCAGAGAGGAAGAGATGCGGACTCACAGCGAAGCGGTCGTACAGCTCGTATGTGAGCAGAGGGTTTGGCAGCTCTCTGAAATACGCCTTACACAGCGAGCTGACACAATGAATGTCCTGCAGATACACATCCTTATACAGGTCAGGAGTTCCTTCGGTGTCGAACTCACTCCTGCACACACACAAACACACACAAAAACACTTATGAAATGGCCTTAAGCCTGTAAACTTGCTTGAATCAGCAAGCGTTTCTATGATTTTTAGTGGCTGCATGAAGTAATTTTTATCAAGTGTTAGTTTAGTGTCACTGATATCCTGTATTTGCTACATATAAACTGTTACATACATGTGATATAAACAAACCTACAACAAATCATGGGTGTACACATGTATAATGCAACAAAGAATATAGAACAGTACAAAAATAATAAACCATCAAGACATATGTACACAAAAAAGAAAATAGAATAGAGCAGAGATGTTTACATAGTGTGTAAAGTGTGGAAATTACTATTTTCCCTCTTTCCCCAGTGAAATATTTGTATTAATATATTATAATAATATAAATAATACTACTTTAGTTTTTATTTTTACAATTTTTTATTTAAAATTCTGTTTTAATGTAAATTTTTAAGTTAATGTTTTAGTAATTTTGTTGTATTTTTTCTGATTTGTATTAGTTTTTAATGTCAATATAGTTTTTATTTTTATTTCAGTTTTAATTTCAATCATTTTAGCACTTCAGGTAAAACTAAATGAGAATTAAAAATGTTGCCTTTGCAACTATAGCTTAAATGAAATGTTCAAAAGTTTTTTTACTTATTAATTTTTATATTTATTATTCATTTTATTTCAAGCAACATGTTTTTTAAATTAATTATAATTTTTTAATTTAATTTTAATTTTAATTATTTTTGTAATCAATGCTTTACACCAAAACATTTAAATTATTATAGGTTTTATGTATGTGTCTCCAATAATAAAAAATAACAAATATCTTATTTTAAGGAAACTCTTATTATAATTGTATTTTAGTAAATGAAATTTTCATTTTTCAGTAGTAAATGAAAATTTAGTGAAATGAAATTAATAAATGTTGCTTAATCTTATGCTTACTTAAATAAAGGAAGTCAAATAGTAAAAATAAGTCAAATAATATAAAAAGTTTATTGTCATTCCGCTACATGTGTGGAACGAAATGACGTAAGAGCAATTTTTAAACCTATACATAAACCTATAAACCTATATACAACTTACCGAAGCGGTAATCTAACTATACATATACTATAAATAGTTGACTATACACATAACCTAAGACAGACTGTACAAGTACTTTACATAATACTGTACAATATTGCGCGAGATATTGTGCATAAGAGGTATTTAAGGTTAAAAAAGCAAGTAGTGGAATATTTAGTGAAATATTTATTTCAGGTAATGAAAATATTATTATGGTTTTAGCTCAAATGAATCACCCTGTTTCACTCACCGTAGTTTCTGTGTGTTGGACGACACTCCAGACAGTCTGTAGATCCCGTCGACGATCCCATGTTTCTCGATGAACTCACTACAGCTGCGTAACACTTGAGGAACTGCTCACGTGAGAGACAGAGAGAGTTCGATATGATAAAAGCAGAAAAACACATCAAAACTCTCTGTTTGTGTGTGTGAATGAACTCACTCTCCTGTGCGGTGGTGTTGAGGTGCTCCAGCAGGTCGCATCCGAACACTTTGTCCCGACTGCCTCCTTTTCTCCGGCCTCTCCTCATCTTGAGTTCCCTTCACCTGCTCTCTAACATCCAGGCCTTGTGTGTGTGTGTTTGTGAGTTGATTGAATGAGTGTTTGTGTGAATCGCTGTTGTTAAACCTCACATGACGGCTGCTGTAGAATATCCGATGCCTTTATACGAGTTTAATCCTGTTCCTCACCTCGCGCCGCTGCAGGAATCTCTCATGCGCTGACATTCACTCATCAACTACATTGTGCATCACTACCTGACGGAACGGAAGCTTCATATCCAAAGATATGAAATATATCTACATAAAAAACAGAAAGAAAGAATATATAAACAACAATATTCAGAAAAACAACAATTCTTAAAAATAAAGGTTGTTGAAGGTTGCTTTATGGTTCTTTGTGAATTAATAAACTTCTATAGCATCTAATTATAGATACCTGTCGGTGTTTTGCATCAAATTCTAAAGCTCTACACTCTTACTGGACACATTGCAAAACTTGATGTTGTTTCTCAGTATTTTGTCTTGTTTTCCAGTACAAATATCTGAACATTACTAAATCAACACATTCATTTGAGGTGCAAAATGAGACTTCTTTAAGTATAAAACAAGAACAATTATCAGAAAATGAAGTAAGAAAAATCACCATAATTCCAAAGGAATACAAGTTTATATTTCAGACTCCACTTGCAGATATTTGTTTGTTTCAAGTCACTTAAACTGATTTTGATAAAACTCTCAGAATACAAGACTTCAATATATCAATATATTATATTATCAATATTTTTATAGACAGAAAAATTATGGTCGTGAAACAGCTTTTATTCGCTATTTTTCTTTGTTTTTTTACATATATAATATATATAAAATGTAATTATTAAAATAGATATATGTGTGCGTGTGTTTAAAGAATAATTGTATTAATTATTTTTTTAATACACACATACACATATAAATATATATTCATATATATTACTGTAAAGGATAATTTTATTAATAAAAAATGATATATAAATTAGTAAATTATATATCCTTATATAATATATGTGTGTGTAAAGAATATTTTTTATTAATTTTTTAAATACACATACACAAATAAATATATATTCATATACATTATATATATATATTACTCTAAAGGATCATTTAATTTATGAATAAAAAATATAAGTAAATTATTAAATTATATATCATTATATAATATATGTGTGTGTGTAATGAATAACTGTATTAATTACAAAATTGTATTATATATACACAAAACATTTAATTATACCAACTTATTAACACACAAAAAAGCTTAAGATGGAATAAATTCACTTTAACAAGGATGTTGATTTGTTTTTTTGAAGCATTTGAGACTTTCTTACTAGATTAAAATGAGAAGAAAGCCATAAAATGAAGTAGAAAGAAATGAAGTACAGAAAGTTTTACATTTCTTCCATTTGCATGCACGAATGTGATATTTACCCAACAAAATTACAATATTCATAAGCTCGGAAACCTGGGGATTCAAAATATTCCTAAAAAGCATGTTAAATCATATTAAAAACATTCACCCAATCACAGTTGAAGACCATGACACGTCATTTTGCGTCTCAAGTAAAATGTACTTGAAATGAAATCAATATTGATTTGTAGTTACTTTACCAAAACGCTAAACTCCATTAAGTCACCTGAATTATGAAACTGCATAAAGCTCTGGGCTCACAACCACAGGAAACACAAAAAGCACAGCAAAAATGCAAGAAGGAAACGCCAAAACAGGACAACATCTAAACGGAGACCAAACGAGACAAACCATGTCCCCTTGACCAAAGCATTTAAGCCTTACTTTGCTAAAGCATGACATACAGTCTCATAAAACACTACAGAGCTTCACATCTCCATCAGACCTGAGTGCCAGCGCTGGGCTGGGTCGCGTGCCAGCGTTTCCTCTTCTTACTTTGTGAGTTTTGCACCAGTTGAAGGCCACACCCTCACACTTTCTACACACTCTTCATATCTTTCCAGAAGAAACCTAGAAGATCGATTAAAATCCAGCTACGCTTTTGATGCCTCCAACACCTTCGTAAGGTTTTGCATCACGTTCGTCTTTGTTTTTCAGCGAGTTTGTTCCTCTCTGGTGCTCTTGCGGAAATGACTGATCAGATCTGAAGGCCACGAGTGCTTTACGCTCACATCATCAAATAAAACCAGGCCTTTCTCCCCTTATGAGCCGATAACATCCTATGAGCGTGCCATCAGGCATCTTTAAAAGCAAACCTGAATGAAGAATTGAGACGAGAAACACACAGAAGAATAGAGAAAAGCCTCCGGTCCTTACCTTTCTATCTGCACCGGCACAAGCTTCAGTGTAAAGTGCCTGTGACGCAAGAAACCACTAAACTTCCCTCAGTGACTTCCTGAGTCTCTTAGTTTCTGTCTTGATTCTCCATTTGTAATATACGCCTTTATCTCAACCTCTGCCTGGTGTCTGCCTTCATCCATCTGCGTTACTGCTTCATATTAGAAACATCAGGCCAATATGCCGTGCTATTTCCCAGCCTAGATATTGGAAAGACAGATGGACATCAGGACACAAAACTGTGAAAAACACCTCAGCACTTTGATATAACTGTGATTACTTTTACATATACGCATTTAGCAGATGCAAATGACTTTTTGCAATTTTTTGCAAATGAGAAAAATCACATGCAGTTTGTCGTAAAGGCCAATCATTTTCTTAGCATACATATTAATACATAAGCTACAGCAAGAACACTTACCATGGTGTTTTCATGGTACTCCAGGGTATTTCAAAGAACAGCATTGTCCTAACATGGTAAATGTTCAAGAAAACATGCCATTTCCGACGTGTCTTGCTGAAAAAACAAAGAAAACAAACAAAAACAGGTGTTTTTATCAAAAAACAGGAGTACTTTGACATATACTATGATTATTTTTACATTTATGCATTTTATCACACTAGATTTGTCATAAAAACCAACAATATTCATAGTATACAAGTGTATGAACTATATTAATGCATAAGCTTGAGCAAAACATGGTGATATTGAAAGATTACCATATTCACTTACCATGGTATTTTCATGGTATTCCAGGGAACTTCAAAGAACAGCACTGTCCTAACATGGTAAATGTTCAAAAAAACATGGCATTACCATTGTATCATGTGGTAAAACAAAACAAAAATGAGTGTTTCCACGGTAATTTGTCCAAAAAAACAATAGTACTTTTGAATATACATTTATACCATGGTACTGAATGATTACCGTGTCCATATACTATGGTATTGTCATGGTATTCCAAGGTAGTTTAAAGAAAAACATGGCAAATGTCTAAGAAAACATGACATTTCCTCTGTATCATGTGGTAAACCAAAACAAAAATGAGTATTTCTACGGTATCATGCCTACAAAAAACAATAGTACTTTTAAATATACATTTATACCATGGTACTAAAAGGTTACCATATCCATATTTTCATGGTATTCCATGGCAGTTCACAGAATAGCATGGTAAATGTCCAAGAAAACATGGCATTACCATTGGGCCATGTTGAAAAACAAAACAAAAATGAGTACTTCCATGGTACCATATCCATACACTATGGTATTTTCATGGTATTCCAGGGTAGTTCAAAGAAAAACATTGTCCCAACATGGTAAATGTCCAAGAAAACACAGCATTTCCATTGTATCATGTGGTAACACAAAACAAAAATGAGTGTTTCTATGGTACCGTGTCCAAAAAAACAATAGTACTTTTAAATATACATATATATCATGGTACTGAATGGTTACCATATCCATACACTTTGGTTTTTCATGGTATTCCATGGTAGTTCAGAGAATAGCATGGTACATTTCCAAGAAAACATGACATTTCCATTGCAACATGTTAAAATAACAAAAATTAGTATTTCTAAAAGTACTTTCATATACACTTCTATACCATGGTACTAAATGGTTACAATATCCATACACTATGGTATTTTCATGGTATTCCATAGTAGTTTAGAGAATAGCATGGTAAATGTCCAAGAAAACATGGCATTTCCATTGTATCATGGTAAAACTAAACAAAAATGAGTATTTCTATGGTGCCATGTCCAAAAAAACAATAGTACTTTTAAGTATACATGTATACCATGGTACTGAATGACTATCATATCCATATACTATGGTATTGTCATGGTATTCCAGGGTAGTTCAAAGAAAACCATTATTCTAACATGGCAAATGTCTAAGAAAACATGACATTTCCACTGTATTATGTGGTAAAACAAAACAAAACCAACCAAAATAGGTATTTCTGTCAGTAGTACTTTGATACATACAATGATTACTTTCGATTACAAATCATTTTGCAAATGAGGAAAATCACATGTGATTTGTCATAAAAACCAACAATATTCATATTATACAAGTGTGTAAACTATATTAATGCATAAGTTTGAGCAAAACATGTTCTAACATAGTAAATGTTCAAAAAACATGGCATTATCATTGCATCATGTGGTACAACAAAAGAAAACAAGTGTTTCTATGGTACCATGTCCAAAAAAAACAATAGTACTTTTAAATATACATATATAACATGGTACTAAATGATTACCATATCCATATACTATGGTATTTTCATGGTATTCCATGGTACGTCAAAGACAAAAATGGCAAATGTCTAAGAAAACATGACATTTCCATTGTATTATGTGGTAAAACAAAACAAAAATCAACCAAAATAGGTATTTCTATGGTACTATGTCAGTAGTGCTTTGTTATATACTATGATTACTTTCACATTTTTGCATTTAGCAGATGTTTTTATCCAAATCATTTTGCAAATGAGGAAAACCACATGCGATTTGTCTTAAAAGCCAACAACATTCATACAAGTGTATGATCTAAATTAATGCATAAGCTAGAGCAGAACAAGGTGATATTGAATGATGACCATATTCACTTACCATGGTATTTTCATGGTATTCCAGGGTACATCAAAGAATAGCATTGTCCTAACATGGTAAATGTCCAAGAGAACCTGGCATTTCCATTGTATCATGTGGTAAAACAAAATAAAAACAAGTGTTTCTATGGTACCATGTCCAAAAAAAACTTTTAAATATACATATATAACATGATACTGAATGAATACCATATCCATATACTATGGTATTTTCATGGTATTCCATGGTAGTTCAGAAAATAGCATGGTAAATGTCCGAGAAAACATGACATTTCCATTGCAACATGTTGAAATCCCAAAATAAGTATTTGCATGGCGCTACATCCAAAAAATCAAAAGTACTTACTTACATATACACCTATACCATGGTACTGAATGATTACCATATCCATACACTGTGGTATTTTCATGTTACTCCAAGGTTCAGAGAATAGCATGACATTACCCAATTGAAAAACAAAACAAAAATGAGTATGTCTATGATAACAAGTCCAAAAAACATCAGTACTTTCAAATATACGTATACACCATGGTACTGAATGATTACCATATCCATAAACCATGGGATTTATCTTATACAAAGTATATCAAAGCATTCAAAGGTAGTACAATAGTGTGTACATCCAAAAAACATGGTATGTTGAAATAAAAACAAGGTATTTCACAAAAAGATGGCAGTGCCATGATAGTCTGAAAAGGTAATTTTGCGTGTTATTGAAAATATGAATTTTCGTAAGGTCACAGTTTTCATGTACTCTTCTTTGTACACGAAATAACTGTACTTTGACATAAAACGTAATTCACAAGAGCACATCTATGTTCAATAAGATGTGTGGTGGCATTGAAAACCGATTGACTTTTCTCATTCTAGTATATTTACGGTATCGTGTCCGGAAGCGACTCTTTTGCGGTGTTTTCCGTCAGGAGGCGCTGTGCGGCCCAGAACGCTGATCCTCCATTGACACGCATTCAAATCTGAAGACGTTTTTTTGTTTTATCTAAGGGATTTGTACACTGCGACGATTATATACGTTAAAGTGAAAGACTGGAATTTGATATACCAATTAAAATCCACCACAGCAATCTTGATTAAATAGTTTTCCAACACAAGCGACTGAATGATTCAGGACGACCAGCGCCAATCACGTGACCACGCCTCTGACGCTTCCGCAGCGCTCTGCATAATATTTACACATATATAAAAACACCACTGACAGCTTACAAACTAATATACATTTAATTTAAAATATGCAATTAAACAATAAAAATACGTAAGAATTAAAAATTTGTATGTATAATTATTTCCTGGCCGCCAAACCCCGCCCATTCTGTCATTGTAATGTCATTTTCGCTGTCAGTCTTTTAGTTTATACGATTTCTTTGAGAAGATACGTGGATTTAAAACAGATAAAAGTGCTTAAATACGCAATTAAAATAAACAAATTAGCAATTTAACAAAAACATTATTATTTCCAGGCCGCTAAACCACGCCCACTCTGTCATTGTAATGTCATTTTCGCTGTCAGTCTTTTAGTTTATTCGATTTCTTTGAGGAAATATGTGGATTTAAAACAGATAAAAGTGCTTAAATACGCAATTAAAATAAACAAATTAGCAATTTAACAAAAACATTATTATTTCCAGGCCGCTAAACCACGCCCACTCTGTCATTGTAATGTCATTTTCGCTGTCAGTCTTTTAGTTTATTCGATTTCTTTGAGGAAATATGTGGATTTAAAACAGATAAAAGTGCTTAAATACGCAATTAAAATAAACAAATTAGCAATTTAACAAAAACATTATTATTTCCAGGCCGCTAAACCACGCCCACTCTGTCATTGTAATGTCATTTTCGCTGTCAGTCTTTTAGTTTATTCGATTTCTTTGAGGAAATATGTGGATTTAAAACAGATAAAAGTGCTTAAATACGCAATTAAAATAAACAAATTAGCAATTTAACAAAAACATTATTATTTCCAGGCCGCTAAACCACGCCCACTCTGTCATTGTAATGTCATTTTCGCTGTCAGTCTTTTAGTTTATTCGATTTCTTTGAGGAAATATGTGGATTTAAAACAGATAAAAGTGCTTAAATACGCAATTAAAATAAACAAATTAGCAATTTAACAAAAACATTATTATTTCCAGGCCGCTAAACCACGCCCATTCATGTCATCGGCATTTCGTTTGTTTTTCTAATCAGTTTATTCGGACTCCTTGAATACATTTGTGGGTTTTAAACAGTTATCAGTGGTGATATACGAAATTAAAATAAAAAAAAAAAAAAGAGTATTTAAAAAAGCATAATTATTTCCTAGCCGCTAAACCCCGCCCACTCTGTCATCGCCCTGTCATTCTTGTTGTCATTCTGTCTTATCCATTTATTCGGTTTCTTTGAGGAAATATGTGGATTTTTAAACAGCTGGACGCGTCGATCTAGTTCATTAGGGTGTATTTTCGAAGTATACTCGGAATTGAACATTTTCTGATTTATAAAGCCAGTAATTTTGATTGGAGATCATGTCGTACTGCTCGTTCCAGGCGCAGCTAGTGTCCATCATGGACATTGTAGCCAAAGCGGCGGTAGCGGAGATCAACCGGCGAGTGGAGGAGAGCTGCGCGGTCATCCGACTGGAACTGAGCCGCAGCCGGAAGGACATCGATGCTCTCAAGAGGAAATGCGTGATTATGGACAGCGAGCTGAGGAGGGTCAAGGGACGGGGCAGGAGGAGAGGTCAGAGGTCACCATCAGTGCGCTTACACACAAGTACTATAGTAATACCATGGTATTTACAAAAGTACTGCAAAGAATGGCATCCTACTTCTACCGTGGGACCATAAGATAATAACTAGCACATAATCTACAGTAAGAAATGATTAAAAACTAATGTTACATAAATAATACTAAATAAATATCACAACAACAGGACTTTCTAATCATTTGTAACCAGTTCTGAAGGATTCTAATGCAAACTGACAGATCTGCATGTAATAAAACCCATAAATTCCAGTAGGATTGTGAATTGATTAAAGAGGATAGGAGATGTGTAATGGTGCATGTGTTTGATGTGTTTCAGTGTGGATGTGTGGAACATCAGAACGCTTTCCTACACCCTTCAAGACGTCGAGAGACGCCGAAGCAGCTGCGATTAGAGATCAAGACCAGAATCCAGATCAGACGCACAACATCCAACAGGTGACGAACACAGACTCACACTGACATTCAGATCAACTTTCTCATATTATCCCATTATCCCATATATATGTACACACACCACCAGTCAAAAGTTTTTGAACAGTAAGATTTTTAACGTATTTTAAAGAAATCTCTTCTGCTCACCAAGCCTGAAATGTTTTGGTCCCAAAGTACAGCAAAACAGTAAAATTATGAAATATTTTTACTACTTAAAATAACAGTTTTCAATGTGAATATCTGTTAAAATGTAATTTATTTCTGTGATGCGCAGCTGAATTTTCAGCATCATTACTCCAGTCTTCAGTGTCACATGATCCTTTAGAAATCATTCTAATATGCTGATTTGCTGCTCAAGAAACATTTTTATTATTATCATTATTATCAATATTTCAAACAGTTGAGTACATTTTGTTTCATGATTCTTTGATGAATAGAAAGATCCAAAGATCAGCATTTATCTGAATTAAAAAGCTTTTGTAACATTATACACTATACCATTCAAAAGCTTAGAGTCTGTATCATTTTTTTGCTTTTGCTTTGGAGAGAAATTACAGAAATTAATACTTTTATTTAGCAAGGATGCTTTAAATGTATCAAAAGTGATGATAAAGACATTTATGATGTTACAAAAGATTTCTATTTTAGATAAATGCTGTTCTTCTGAACGTCCTATTCATCAAAGAAACCTGAAAAAAATCTACTGTTTTCAACATAATAATAATAAATGGTTTTTGAGCAGCAAATATTATCAGAATATTAGAATGATTTCTGAAGGATCATGTTACTGGCGTAATAATGCTAAAAAAATCAGCTTTGAAATCACAGGAATAAATTAAATTTTAAAACATATTCAAATAGAATACAGTTGTTTTAAATAGTAAAAATATTTCAAAATTCTACTGTTTTCGCTGTATCAAATAAATGCAGGCTTGGTGAGACTTCTTTACAAACATTAAAAAAATCTTATTGTTCTAAAACTTTTGACTGATTTGTATTTATTTATTTTTGTTATAGGTTGTATCTTAAAAAAAATATTTCTTAAATGATTTTTAGAAATCCTTATGCTGTTACCATAAATGACTGGGAATGTCATGGAAATTCAGTGTTATTTTAGTATCACAGAGAAACTATTCTATTTTTAATAATATTTTGAATTAGTTTTTTTTTTTTTTAAGTTTTAGTGTGTTTTTGTCATTTTTATTAGATTTATGGATTTTTTTTAATATGCCTATGTAGTTTTTTTTGTATATATTTTTATTTCAGCTATTTTCTATTAGGTAATTGTCAGGTTTTTTTGTTTGTTATTATAGTACATCAAATTGAAAGTTAGAAATAGTAAAATAATTTTTTTTTATATATATATATATATATATATATATATTTTATAATAGTAATAAGGTTTTTTTTCCAGTTAAAGTTAAATTATCAGCAGATGTGTTTGATTAATCTGACTAAATTAAAACACTGAAATCTGACGGTGTGTTTTGTAGACCGTCTGTTCACTGGAGGAGGGAATCGGAGCTCCGGCGATCAAACAAGAGCGACAGGAACAGGAATCAAGCAGCGGCGCTGGAGGTACGATCACATCTAACACTAGAAAACTACATTTTAGATGAGTCCAGATTTGACAGAACAAAAACACTGAATGCAAGTAATTGCATTCAATCTGCATTTAACTAAAATGCATTTTTATTTAATTGCAACATGCAATTAAGTGTTGTGTATGTTCTTTAAAGTACATTAATTCCATAATAAGTTCTCTAAAAAGTCTGCTTTCCGCTTTAAAACACAGGGAATTGTCTCTTCGATCATGAGCGGCAGAACATCCAGCAGATCCAAGCTCAGGAGAACATGGAGAACCAAAAACCACCGTTAGGAGCTTCAGAGATCCAAAACACACATTTCACTCATTCACAGATGCACGCAGAGCGAGAGAAACATGAAGAAGAGCGTCTAAACGTTTTGGGACTTCAGGTTAAAGCTGAGAAGGACGATGAGGAGCCGAGAGTTCACCTGAGGTTTGCACAGCTGTGGACGGCGGTCCCCGAAACAAGCGCCGACATCCAGGTGGAAAACACAGAACGGACGTTTCCGATGTCACAAAACACGACCGTCTTCAGCACAGAAATGTCCAGAAACACTCTGCATCCTGTGGAGACACAAATGGAGCCGTATGAGCCTGAACAGATCAATGCAAACGATCAAATGATGAGTGCTGTAGTCGACACGGCTCACGGGCCGCCCGCGAGCGTCCGCCGTCTCCGGACTCGCTGGCGCTCGAGTGCGGACGCGGAGAAGCGCTTCAGCTGCTCGTTCTGCGAGAAGAGCTTCAGTCGGTTCAGTCAGCTGAAGGAGCATCTGCGCAGTCACACGGGCGAGAAGCCCTTCGCCTGCGCTCAGTGCGGCCGCAGCTTCACCAAACACTGCAACCTGATCCGGCACGCCGTGGTGCACAGCGGAGAGAAGCCGTACCAGTGCGGCCAGTGCGGGAAACGCTTCACGCAGCGCTCCAGTCTCAAATCGCACCAGAGGACGCACTCGGGCGCTTGGGATCATCACAGCTGACAGCGGCACATCTGCTGATTCACTGAGGATTACATTTGGAACTTTTTTGTTACGTTAACGTTGCATTTTTAGATGTACTTTTTACACTTTCAAATTGTATTTTCATATTTTGTTTTGTTTTTAATATGCCTATGTAGTTTTTTTTGTATATATTTTTATTGATGTGTTGTATATATTTTGATTGATGTGTTTTTTGTGCCGTTTGTTAATTTATGATTTTCTGCATGGTTAAATAAAACAAATGCTAAAAAGTGGTTCAACTGTTACAGTTTGTTCTTCTGTGGAGAGTTAGACGGGTCGTACAAGGTGCTTAAAGTTCTTGAAGTACTTAAATTGAACTTTTTTTAAACGTAAGGCCTAGAAAATGCCCTTGAAACTAGCAATATTCCTGAAGAGGTGCTTTGAAAAGTGCTTGAATTATTGAAAGACAATGTATCTATAAAATAAGTATTTAATTTTTTTTTTATGCATCTTTAATATCTAATGACTGTGAATGTCATGAACATTCAGTGTTGTTTTAGTATCACTGAGAAACTATTCTATTTTTAATAATATTTTGAATTAGGCTTTTTGTGTTTTATTTTTTATTTAAAATGTTAGTATTTTTGTTTGTTTTTTATTAGATTTTGTCATTTTATTAGACTTATGTATTTATTTTTTAATATGCCTATGTAGGTTTTTTGTATACATTTTTATTTTTTAATTTTTTATTTCAGCTATTTTCAGTTAGGTTATTTTCAGGGGTTTTTTGTTGTTATTTTAGTACATCAAATTGAAAATTAGAAATAGTAAAATAAGGGGTTTTTAAATATATTTTATTATAGTAATGCTTTTTTTCCAGTTAAAGTTAAATTATCAGCAGATATGTTTAATTAATCTGACTAAATTAAAACACTGATATCTGACGGTGTGTTTTGTATCTTTAATATCTAATAATAAATAAATTCATGCATTCATTCACAATATAAAAATGACAGCTAAATTATGACCTGTGGTTTTCTACTTGGATTACTTTCCATTAAACATTACACTGCACATTACTGTGTATATATATATATAGAGAGAGAGAGAGAGATAGATAGATATATAGATATATAGATATATATATATATATATATTCAAAATAAGTTCTCAATATAAAAAATGACTGTCACGTATAAAATCAAACTATATATATATATATAAAAAAAGTATATTATTACATTAAAGTATCTTTGAATTATGCACATTTTAACAAAATAAATGCTTTGCAAGAATACATTTTAAGCAATTTGTTAAATAATTAAAAACAGGGTTTGTACAAGGTGCTTAAAGTTCTTAAAGTACTTAAATTTGACTTTTTTATTTTAAAAACCTTGAAAATAGCTATATTTCTGAAGAGGTACTTGAAAAGTGCTTTAATTATTAAAAAAAGACAATTTATGTATAAAGTGTTTAATTCTTATATATATATTTAATATCTTTTCACGCAAAATTCACACAAATTAAAAAAAATAATACTTTTCTCGCTTATTACAATTAATGTCATAAAACTAGCAAGATGAAGACGTGAAAAGGGGAGCAGATGAACCGAATCAATTCATCAACCGAGTCATTTACGCTGGAGCTGCTCCGATTGATTCGAACTCGTGACTTCGATCATTCATTTCAAGCTATTCATTAGCAATAAAACAGATCAAATTAAAAGAGCCAATTATTTTTGAATTTCAGCATCGCTTGTAACGATTTTAAAAAGCACGTATAGTGATGGGTGAAGTTTTTCGAAACTCAGAATTAATTTAACCATTGCGTCGAAAATGATTCACTTTTTCGAAGCGCTCCAATCGGATCGCGAATCATTTGATTTAGACTTGCCTTGCGTCCCAGTGTGCATACTATCCACCCTATCTGCCCTAAATAGTATTGAATATATATATAGTATCTCGATTTGATTTAGATCTGAACTTCGCGTATCGCGAATCATTTGATTGGATCGCGGGTTTGTGAATCGTTTCGCGAATTGAATGATTCGCGATCGGCGTTTCGAGTCCTGTTCTGAAATGATGGTTCGCGAATCATTATTCGGATCGGGACTTCGGAGCGGGTTCGTGAATCATTTCACGAATTGAAACCATTAAATCAGTACAGTTATAAAAACGAAACTAAGAAAAAAAAGAACACAAATACAAATTGCTTAAGAAAATTAATCGTGTTTTATATCCATATAATTACATCCACCCATATAAATTAAACATTAAGACAAAATAAAAATAACATTTTAAATATCTTTTATTTTTGAATTCATATTTTTATGGGCATTCCTAGAACATGTTTTCTAACATTTAACATCAAATATTATTATTTGTTTTAAATTTGTTTTAAAATTAAAAAAAAAAAAAAAGTAAGTTCCTAGCAATGCATATTACTAATTAAAAATGACGTTTTGATATATTTACGGTAGGAAATTTACAAAATATCTTCATGGAACATGATCTTGACCTAATATCCTAATGATTTTGGCATAAAACAAAAATCTGTACTTAAGACTGGTTTTGTGGTCCATGGTTACATATTTTAAAAAACAATTAGCTTTTTCCAATCTTATTTTTTAATTAATCGTTTTACTGTATTTGTCACTTCTAGAACAATCATGTACCTATAAAACCTTTCAAATGTGAGTGTATTAAACTATTAGCATCAGTCTGATTGGTCTATCGTTATTTTCAAATAGGTCACGATTTTGAGTGTTTTGTTGTTGTCGTTTTGGAGATTTTGAGGACCACTAAATAAAGTTTTTGCCACCGCCCTTCTCTTCCGGTCTTTACGGTCGCCGCTGCTGCTGAAGGCGGAAGTGTTATTGTCCGCAGTTTGTGACATTACAGGATTAAATTCACTCAGACTCTGACAGAGCGATGATTTAAACACTTTCAGAAGGGAAAATGTCAAACAGCAGCAGCAGCAGCAGCAGCAGCGCCGTGTTTGAGAGCAAACTGAAGTCCGTGCTGGAGTCCGCGGTGTCGGAGATCCTGCAGCTACACGAGGACGGACTGATGCTGATGAGGCTGCAGATCCGACAGAGAGACGCGCAAATCGGCGCGATGAAGAGCAGAGTCACGGCGCTGGAGAGACTCTTACAACGCGTCACCACAGCCAGCACCACGGGTACATAACATTTACCAGTTCACCTCACTGAACAGTGAACAAGTGTGCTTTAGCTGCTTTCATGTTAGTCACTCATTCATCATGGCTGCACTGGTCAATACTTT
Organism: Labeo catla; assembly: GCA_012976165.1. Taxonomy (NCBI): domain Eukaryota; kingdom Metazoa; phylum Chordata; class Actinopteri; order Cypriniformes; family Cyprinidae; genus Labeo; species Labeo catla. The sequence continues at coordinate 1,089,305 of VONZ01000105.1, forward strand.
CTACAATAACCACCTTGAGCATCACTCCATATGAAACCAGTTAAGAACATTTAGGTATTTAAGCTGGTTTTCTACTGCTGAATGACTTGCCATGACTTGTTTTTATACTTTACATGATCCTTTTTTCAAACTCTTAATTTTAATAAATAAAAAAACAGTGCTGTCGAATCGATTAATCGCATCCAAAATAAGTTTGTTTACATGATATATGTGCGTGTGCGGTGTATATCTATATGTATTCACAAACATAAATGTATATATTTTAGAAATATTTACATGTATATGTATATTCATATTTATATGCAAGTATGTGTGTATATTTATATATAGAAATAAATATACACACGTTATGCAAACACAAACTTTCATTTTGGATGCGAGTAACGTTAAAATAACGTTCTAAAAACCAAAAAATAACTTTCTGGCAATGTTAGATTATCATTATGGGAACGTTCTAAAAACCAAAATCTAACGTTCTGGGAACGTTATAATAACGTTAGGGGAATGTTAGAATAACATTCTAAAAACGAACGTTCTGGAGATGTTATATTAACGTTCTAAAAACCAAAAATGAACATTCTGGGAACCAAAAACGAACATTCTGGGTACATTATATTAATGTTAGGGAAATGTTAAAATAACATTCTAAAAACCAAAAACGTTCTGGGAACGTTATATTAATATTCTATAAACCAAAAACTAATGTTCTGGGAACATTATATTAACGTTAAGGGAATGTTAAAATAACATCAGGGGAACATTAGAATAACGTTCTAAAAACCACTTTCTGGGAACCAAAAACTAACATTCTGGGAATGTTATATTAACATTAGGTGAATGTTAGAATAATGTTCTAAAAACTTAAAACTAACATTCTGGGAACCAAAATCTTACGTTCTGAGAACATTAACGTAATGTAATGTTCTGGGAATGTTAGATTATCATTCTGGGAATGTTCTACAAATCAAAAAGTAATGTTCTGGGGATGCTATAATAACGTTCTAAAAACCAAAAACGAATATTCTGGGAACCAAAAAGTAACGTTCTGGGAATGTTATAGTAACATTCTTAAAACAAAAACAAAAACAAAAAAAACCAACAACCTAACTTTCTGGGAATGTTATATTAATGTTAGGGGAACGTTAGAATAACGTTTTAAAAACAAACAAAAAAATAATGTTCTGAGAAAGGTATATTACTATTAGGGGAATATTAGACTAATGTTCTAAAAACCAGTCTGTGAATGTTAGATTAACTTTCTGGGAACGTTCTACAAACCAAAAACTAACATCCTGGGAACATTATAGTAATATAATGTTCTGGGAATGTTAGATTATCATTCTGGGAATGTTCTACAAATCAAAAAGTAACATTCTGGCAATGTAATGTTCGTTAAAAACAAAACAAAAAAAAACAACTCATTTTTCTGGGAACAAAAAAAAATTTGACTTTCTGGGGATGTTACATTAATGTTAGGGGAATGTTAGAATAATGTTCTAAAAACCAGTCTGGGAATGTTAGATTAACATTCTGGGAACGTTCTACAAACCGTAAAGAAACGTAAAGAAAACTTTCCTGGCTAACCAAAAACAAACCATAAAAAAAATAACATTCTGGGAACCAAAAATTGTTAGCCAGTTACAAACATTTAAGAATTTGCAGTTTCCTACTGCTGAATGACCTGCCACTGATTTAATGCTTTGCTGTAAGGAGATTTCAGTCTGTTTTCAGTGTGTTTTCTGGTTTATCTGCAGGGTGTCCCATTCAGAAACCTGCTTTTCATCTTCATCATGATAGAAATCTACACTCCAACCAGACAAACACTGATCCAGAGCTTCATTCCAGTGCAGAAACACACACACAGATCACCTGCGCAGACAGAGAGGATGTGCAGCTCGCCGAAGACCTCGACGCTCCGCACAGCGAAGACGACTTCGGTGGACTGCTGGAGGTGGAGATGAAGCAGAGCTTCCCATCTGAAATCACAGATCTGGACCGGCAGGACAACACAGAACCTACAGCAGATTCACACTGCTCACAGATGCCTGCAAACGCATGCGCATCCGCATCTGCGGAAAGCAGCTCATCCATCACTGCGAGACAAACTTTAAACAACCTCAGCTTTGAGTCTGTTAACCACAACTCATGGACTGACAGGACAGAACCAGACCTCATCCGAACGCTTCCAGATGAGAACTTAAACCGCAGCTGCGCAGACAGACGTGCATTTGCTGCAACAGCGGCGCACCGGAGGGAAGCGGTGCATGAGAAGTGGTTCATCTGTTCGTTCTGCGGGAAGAGTTTCGACCGCTTCAGTCACCTGCAGATGCACCAGCGCATTCACACCGGAGAGAAACCCTTCCGCTGCGCAACCTGCGGCAAGAACTTCTCGCAGCAGAGCAACCTGCGCACGCACCAGAAGATACACCGCAAGACACGCACGTACACATGAAGACTAGGGATGCACCGAGTCTCTTCCAACCAGTTCTGTACACTCGGTGCATCCCTAGAGAACTGATCAGAAGAGATTCAAGCTGTAGGTATCGGCAGATATCCTTCTGAATAATCGGTTATCAGCTGAGAAACGTCCAATCGGTGCATCTCTAGTGAAACATACTGACATCCTACTGAAGAGCGACCGCTGTGCCTTTCATTGACTGTTTCTGTATTTTCATTCACATTAACATTTATTAAATCTCTTCACAGATCAATCATCTTCCTTTCTTTGAATAAACACTTAGAAAACATATCTAGTTACAGTCTGGACGTTAACACTAGTTAGCTGAGTAAAAAACACCTACTAGTCACCAACAGAACATTTACATAAACTCAGAGTAGTAACATTTACAAGTAGTGCAATACTCTAATAAAATACAGTGGAGTTTTTGCAAAGTAAATAGAATTGTAAAGAAGCAACCTGTTAATCTGGTTTAAATTAACTTATAACTGAAACAATATCTGCACTGACTGGTGGAAAATGTTGTAAAGGAATAATGTCATATATCTAAAACTGGCATCAAATAGAAATATTTTATATTGTATTTATATATATATATATATATATATATATATATATATATAAACATTTTTAAACCAGATGCTCTGTCGGTCATAAGTTTGGAATAAGTATGTTTTTTAAAATGTTTTTGAAAGAGTCTCTTCTGCTCACCAAGACTGCTTTTATTTGAGCAAAAATACTGTAAAAATGTGAAATAATATTACAAATTAAAACAGCTGTTCTCTATGCAAATATCCGTTAAAATGTAATTTATTTGTGAGATGCGCAGCTGAATTTTCAGCATCATTACTCCAGTCTTCAGTGTCACATGATCCTTCAGAAATCATTCTAATATGCTGATTTGCTGCTCAACAAACATTTCTGATTATTAGCAATGTTGAAAACACTTGTACCACCCAATATTTAATAATAAGTAATACTTTAATCTGGTTTAAATTGATCAAAAGTGACAGTAAAGACATTTATGTGACAAACAATTTCTGTTTCAAATAAATGCTGTTCCTTTGAACTTTCTGTGTATCGTGAAAAATAAAATGTATTACAGTTTCAACAAAAATACGGGGCAGCACAAGTGTTTTCAACATTGATAATCAGAAATGTTTGTTGAGCAGCAAATCAGCATATTAGAATGATTTCTGAAGAATCATGTGACACTGAAAACGCTGAAAATTCAGCTTTTCATCCCAGAAATAAATTACAGTTTAACAGATATTCACAAAGAAAGCAGCTGTTTTATATTCTAATACTATTTCACATTTTTACTGTATGTTTGATCAAATATAAACAGCCTTGGTGAGCAGAAGAGACTTCTTTAAAAAACATTTATTCTAAACTCTTGAGGGATAGTGTATGTATACTACAAATAGAAAAATCCTATAAAATCTCTTGTAGGAGAATATTTACTATTCTGACAGATTAATATGGAATAAATCAGTTTACGGAGTTCAAATTCCAATTCAAACAAACATGAAAGTCCGATACGTGTTTGTAGCTGTCAAATTGATTATACAAAATAATACGAGACAGTGTCATTAAAGTAGCATAAAAATGACACTCTTTGCCATCAGAGTTTTTGTTGTGTTGGCACTGTGAGTTCTCCAGAGGTAGACCGTGTCTAAACCACAAGCATATTATGATCAGCCAGACTAGGTTCAGTAGAAACACGTGTGTATTTGTCGGTGCCGGAGTCCATCATACTGTACGGCTCCTCTACTGTCTGCCTGAAGCGTCTCATGAGATCCAGTGATGGAGAATCACTCCTTATATTCACATACGCTTAAAGATGAGAGTTTGTGTGCTGATCGTCTGCTTAAAGGAACAGTTCAAACAAAACATTAAAAAACAAAAATCACTTATTCAACCTTCATGTCGTTCCAAACCTGTATGAGTTTCTTTCAGCCACCAAAAACACAGAGAAGGAGAAAATCGGAGAAATGTTTATGTATGTGACCCTGGACCACAAAACCAGTCTTAAGTAGCACGGCTATATTTGTAGAAATAGCCAAAAATCATTAGGATATTAAGTTCATGTTCCATGAAAATATTTTGTAAATATCCCACCGTAAATATATTAAAACTTAATTTTGGATTAGTAATATGCATTGCTAAGAACTTCATTTGAACAATTTTAAAGGTGATTTTCTCAATATTTAGATTTTTTTGCAACCTCAGATTCCAGATTTTCATAGCTGTATCTTGGCCAAATATTATCCTGTGCTAACAAATCATACATTGATGGAAAGCTCATTTATTCAGCTGAGGTATAAATCTCAAAAAAAAAAAAAACTCTGACCCTTATGACTGGTTTTGAGGTTCAGGGTCACATATTATTTCTAAGTAATGAAAGCAGAAAATGATCAAACTCAGTAATGCTTTCTCAATTATTAACAAACTAACCATGAACAATATTTCTACATAACAGCTGATTTTAACATTAATGTTTTTTTTGTTTTTTTTTAAATCTAAAGTTATTTAACTTTAGTTAATGCACCATGAACTAACATGAATTTGTATTATTTTAGTATTTAGTATACTATTATTGTTATTGTTCATTTGAATTAAGATTTTGTTTTCGTCTTCATTTTAACTGAGTAATTTTAAAGTGTAATTTTTTGTAGTTTTTTGTTTTTAAATAGATCTATGTAGTTTTATTCATTATTATTTTATTTGAGGTATTTTAGTACTTCAGCAAACCAAAAAAAATGAGATCTGTTGCCTTTTATATTTTATTTCAGTTAATCTTTATTTTAAATAATTTAAGGTTTTAGTAATTTTGATATGTTTGTCACATTTGATGTTTATTATTTAAAAAAAATATCTATATAGTTTATTACATTTAATTTCAGTTTTAGCTTTAGTTATTTTAGTACTTTAAATAAAAATGAGAAATTTTGCCTTTGCAATTTGCTGAAATAAAACTATACATATTAATATATATATATATATATATATATATATTTTTTTTAAATAATATTTATTTATATTTCATTGTTAGTTTATATTAGCTAATGCATTAACTAAATGGAAAGTGTTTATTCAAATCACATATTGAGATGCATCACGCCAGCTTTGAAACAACTCAAAACGTCTCAAACGATTGTGACGCAAATGAGATCTGAATGCTTTTCAGATGTAAGATTACTAGCAAACAGCAACTTAACCTGATTGACTCCAGACTGTTTTTCACACAGATGACTTCAAAAGGCTTGCGATATCATGCATGAGTGATATGCATAACAGTTTTGAGCATGAATGCAAATCACTTTCAAGTTCCATAGACGAAAGAAAGTCACGCAGGTTTGACCGACATGAGGGCGTGCAATTGATTATTTTCTGTGAACTGTCCCTTTAATAGTTTACAGATAATCAGTCTGTCTGCACTGATAATCAGCACAAGGCTTTGTTTCCAGGACGGATTGTATTGTTGTTGATCAGATGATCTGTCCACGTGAGTGTATGATAATAGCGTTGGGGTTTGCCTTCGGCGTCAGCCCGCCGTTGCTGCACTGGAAGTAGTTTGACGTGGCCTCGGAGAGGTGATAGGAGTCCATAGCACAGCTCTCTTCCTCTCCTTCAGGAACTCGCTCTCGCTGCAGGTCCTTCTCGCGCTCCGCTCGGTGAATCTCTCTGCGTGAGCCGCGCTTCCATCCGTCGCCGATCACGTCCGAGCTCACGGACGGAGGAGGAGAACTCTGATCCCGGTGAAGCCCGGAATCCTGCAACACGAGAGAGTGGATTTGAAAGAGTTTGACTCTTTGAATCAATTCAAACTTGATTCAATTGATTCGAATCGGTTCAAACTGTGATTTGAATGAACGCATCATGCATTAAGCAGGTAAATGGGTTCATTTTGATGTTGATTCCCACTCTCACCAGTGACATATTGCTGGATTTGATGTAGGACTCGACTCTCCGTCTGCGCTCTTTTCTCTCCTCCTCTATGTCTCTCTGCTTCTTGCCGTTTCGCTCCGGCCGGTACGAAGGGTAAATGGCGGGACGTCCCAAACTATCGTATTCTCCGTCTACATGTCTGGCTTTCACGTCACTCAGCGTTGAATGATCCTGCAGAGACACAGACGTGTTTATTCTCCTGATATTAATCACACACACGTGTGCTGGAGTGAAAAACTCACCTCCACTGATAAAACACTGCCTTTTATCACACTGTCTGCATGAATCAGTGAATTCTCCTCCGTCTGCAAACAACAAACACACACAGAGGAGCTACTGTAAATCACATTACTTCAAAAAGCGTAACAAAAACATTTAAATCCATTCCAATCAAGATAATATTTGAAAATTTGAACTTTTTGAAAATCTGGAATCTGAGGGTGTACAAAAATAAATAAATAAAAATCTAAATATTGAGGAAAATCACCTTTAAAGTTGTCCAAATGAAGTTCTTAATGCACATTACTAATCAAAAATTAAGTTTTGATATATTTATCGTAGGAAATTTACTAAATATCTTCATGGAACATGATTTTTAATATCCTAAAGATTTTTGGCATAAAAGAAAAATCGATCATTTTGACCCATACAATGTATTTTTGGCTATTGCTACAAATATACCCGTGATACTTAAGACTGGTTTTGATGTCCAGGGTCACATACAAGTTTAGGATTTTTTTTTTTAGTTTTTTATTTATTTAAGTTTTAGTTATAATATAACTATAGTTTTATTAAGCCTATTTTTTAGAGCAATTTTTTGAAAACATTTTCAATCCACAATTTTATTACGTTACTTCTGAGCTTATGGTTTTTATTTATTTTTATTATTACTGCCAAAGACGTTTCTGATCAAAATAAAAAGTATTGTAACACAAATATTTTTACAAATAAAATTTGCATTTTTTAGCATTAAAATTTATGGTTAGTTAGTTTAGTATTATTATTAGTAGTAGTATTAGTATTGTCAGATGTTTCTTATCAAAATAAAAATAGTGCAATACAAATATTTTTGCAAATAAAATCAGCATAAATTAAAGGCAGCATAATAAAAAATACTGCTTACTTGCATTATGGCAATGAGAATATATGAAGCTTTTTTTTTTTTTTAATTATCATGATAATAATGTCAATGTAAAAAAAAGAAGCTTTTTATGCATGCAATAGTATGACAACTAAGAACAACCTTAATTTTGAGTTTTGTTATTTGTTATTATTCCCAAATATGATTTTCATAAAAAATTCAACTGATCTATTTTTAATAAATGAGCATAAATTAAAGGCAAAACAATAAACTCTAACACATAAATACTTTACATTTTCTGCAATATTCCAATGATAATACGAGTCTTGATTTTCATGAAAGCAATGCAAAAAAAAAAATCTAAACGCTTTTTTCTTTTGATTTTGTGTTGAATCACAGAAATGACAGAAGTGACACGTAAATATTAAATACAAATAAGTCTATTTTTAAGGACTTTTTTGCATTGTGAAATTATTTTAATGACAATTATGAATATTTAGCATCCACAATCTTCATTATGTTTTTTTCTTTGTAAAATAAAATAAAACAAAATAAAAACACTGCAATATGTTATATTATGATGATTTAAAATTAATAGTACTATTTAATTCATACTGATTTATATATTTTTTTAAATTAAATCAGTATGAATTTAATTTTACAATAATAGTAACTAACATTATAAATACTAACAATACAAACGTTGTTTTTTTTTGCATTATGTTCATAAAAACACAACACTATAATGAAAATAATGGCAAAATGCAAAAATTGTGCGACAGTACTAGTGTGATGTCATACCGCTGTCCTGGGATCACCGTTGATGGAGTTGAGTCTCCTCATGGACACCTGTCGTGACAGACTGATCATCTCCTCCCTGAGGCACAAACACGTTCACGTTGCATTGAGATATTTTATCCAAACTTATTTCTAAGGTCAAAGGTCACAGACTCACGTTCTGGCGCTGAGGGCTCGTTTCAGCTTCCTGTTCTTGCGTCTGAGGTGACAGTTGACAAAAACAATGGCGATCACGATGACGATGATCAAAACCCCGGCGACAGACGCTCCTACGATGATGAGGAGAGACTCTGACGTCCTTCCGAAAACGTGTGCAAATGCAGTCGTGTCTGTGTGTTCTACAAAATAAACAACAAGAACGGCCAAAGACAAAAATTGTGTTTTTCATGCAACTTTGCTTCTGTAACGTCTTGTTTCAGACTAGTGAAAAAAGCATCCAATAATCTAAAATAAAATAAAATAAAATAAAACTAAATAAAATAAAAAATAAAATAAAATAATCTAAAAGAAGATAAAATAAATAATAAAATAAGTTAAAATAAAATAAAATAAATAAACAAATAAATTGTTTCAGACTAGTGAAAAAAGCATCCAATAATCTAAAATAAAATAAAATAAAAATCTAAAAGATGATAAAATGAACAATAAAATAATCTAAAATTAAATTAAATAAATAAACAAATTGTTTCAGTCTAGTGAAAAAAGCATCCAATAATCTAAAACAAAATAAAATAAAAAACTAAATTAAATTAAATAAAAAATAAAATTAAATAATCTAAAATAAAATAAGATAAAATAAAATAAACAAATAAATTTTTAGACTAGTGAAAGCATCCAATAATCTAAAATAAAAACTAAATTAAATTAAATAAATAAATAAAATAAAATAATCTAACATAATATAAAATAAAATTATCTTAAATAAAAAACAAATAAAGAAAAATATAAAATAAAAAAAAATAAAATACAATCAAATAAATCTAAAATAAAATATAAAATAATCTAAAATAAAAAAAACAATAAAATAAATAAAATACATCCAAAATAAAATAAAAATACAAAAATACAAAAAATAAATAAAATAAAAATAAAATAGATCTAAAATAAAATAAAATAAAATAATCTAAAATAAAATAAATTTTAATTAAAAAATAAAATAAACCACATGGGGGCAGCAGAATCACAATGTTGACAAACAACTAAATTAATGGAAAGTTTTTCCACTGAATGGCCGTAGCGTTTCAATTGTTTTCTGAGTCACCTTTGACTGTGATTAAGATCTAAATTTACTCCATTGTGCAAATCATTATGAGGAAGTCATAGAAACTTGGGCTGTGTGGCAACAACCGTAAAAAAAGACAGATTCAGAGAAAAAAAAAATAAAAAAAAATGACGAGATGGGCCACAAACACAAAAACAGAAATGTTTCCAGAATCAAACAGCCTCTTGGTTATTTTAAGCACATTTTCTGCTGCTGCCAACAGAGCTGATGTTTGTTCTGCTATTTTTACTCACATTTCCAATCTTCACTTTACGCTGAAAAGTGTGTAAAATGTGTGTAAAGAAACATAGGAGTAATCAGTGATGCTAATAATAATCTAGATAACTTACCATAGTAAATCCTGGCACAGCAAAATAAATAAATAAATAAAAATAATTAATTAATTTAGAAAAAAAATCTAAAATATTAAAAAAAAAAAAATATTACATTTATATATATAAAAATAATACATTTAATTCTCCATTTTATTTTCTGTATGAAATGAAAAGAAATCTTTTAAGCATGGACTTTAATAGAATGAATCAGAACAGCATAAATAAATGAATGAATTCATTCTGTAATGATCATTAACATGATGAAACTCCCATAGAAGGAAATCTTAGAAAAGGTCTGTGGGAAGCCCCACGTGGTTGTGTTAATCAGTCAGTATGACGATCGGCTCTTTTGTCATTAGTTTGTTCAGTAGATTCAACACCTACTTCCGATCTCCACTTTAAACTCGGCTTTAGCGATTCCCACGCCGTTTGCTGTCTGGCAGACGTACACGCCTTCATCCGTCACGTTTAGAGGCCGAACGAACACCAGCGCATCCCCCTGAACCGACACTCCCGCTGGCAGACGGCCGTCCTTCCTGAACACACACATACAGAGACAGACGTCAGTGGATGCACTTACCTGTACTGTTCATTAACAGAGTTCAGCTGATGATCTTTCAGATATATTAGAAACCCTTTACAGTTGAATGCATTTACTAAATCTAACCATTAAAAAATAATATAAAGTTTATAATATTAAAATAGCTGTTTTCTATGTGAATATCTGTTAAAATGTAATTTATTTCTGTGATGCAAAGCTGAATTTTCAGCGCCTTCAGTGTCACATGATCCTTCAGAAATCATTCTAATATGCTGATTTTCTGCTCAACAAACATTTATGATTATTATCAGTGTTGTGCTGCACAATATTTTGGTGAAAACTGTGGTACATTTTATTTTTCAGGATTCACAGATGAATAGAAAGTTCAAAAGAGCAGCATTTATTTGAAAGAGAAATCTTTTGTAACATTATAAATGTCTTTACTGTCATTTTTGATCAATTTCATGCATCCTTGATTAATAAAAGTATTCATTTCTTATTGACAACAAGCTTTTTCCACAAAAATATTGGGCAGCACAACTGTTTTTAACTGATCAGAAAAGTTTCTTGAGCATATTAGAATGATTTCTGAAGGATCATGTGACACTGAAAACTGGAGTAATGATGCTGAAAGTTCAGCATTGATCACAGAAATAAATTACATTTCATAACATATTCATATAGAAACCAGCTATTTTAAATTGCAATAATATTTCACATTTTTATTGTATTTTTTTATCAAAATAAATGCAGCTTTGGTGAGCAGAAGAGACTTTTTTCAACAAGAGACTGCTGAAAATTCAGCTTTGCATCAGAGAAATAAATTACATTTTATAATATATTCACATAGAAAACAGCTACTTTAAATTGTAATAATATTTCACATTTTTACTGTATTTTTGATCAAAATAAATGCAGCTTTGGTGAGCAGAAAAGACGTCTTTCAACAAGTTAAATCACTAAAAATTCAGCTTTGCATCAGAGAAATAAATTACATTTTATAATATATTCACATAGAAAACAGCTACTTTAAATTGTAATAATATTTCACATTTTTACTGTATTTTTGATCAAAATAAATGCAGCTTTGGTGAGCAGAAAAGACGTCTTTCAACAAGTTAAATCACTAAAAATTCAGCTTTGCATCAGAGAAATAAATTACATTTTATAATATATTCACATAGTAAATAGCTACTTTAAATTGTAATAAAATGTAACATTTTTACTATATTTTTGATCAAATAAATGCAGCCTTGGTGAGCAGAAGAGACTTCTTCTAAAAAGGGAAATCGCTGAAAATTCAGCTTTGCATCAAAAACATAAGTTACATTTTATTATATATATATATATATATATATATATATATTCACATAAAAACAGCTATTTTACGTTGCAATAATGTTTCACAATTACTGTATTTTTGATTCAATAAATGCAGCACTGGTGAGAAGAAAAGACATTTTAATTATTTTGAAACTTTTTTCAGACCTAATATCTTATGCATATTATTTTGCATCTTAATCTAGATTTAAGAATGTTCTGTATATTTGTACTGGCAAAACAAACAGAGAGAGGAGAAAAATCACTTTTTGAAAGACTGCATTTGCAATCCACATGCTTCAGTTTAAATGTGCATGACAGTAGTTTTCTCCCTTCCTCCATCAGTATCTGTGTTAAATCTGCTGTAGGTGGCTTTAACCCCTCAGACAGGTGTGATTTAGGACACACCCCGATACCGACACACACACACACACACACACAGCGCATTCCTCCGTCCGATACCCCACAACATCACACGGCTGTAGCGACGCCAAACACCACATTAAACGGATCTCAGGTTTCGGACCTTTGCTGTAATTATCATCCGAGTATCATGTGACTCCTGCAGCCTGTTAGCAATTCACTCCCCAGCACTACCTGAATGAAAACACCTCTTCAGCAACTGTTGGCATGCAAATATGACCGACACAGCATGCAACCTAAATAAAGCACCATCACGCATGATGTGAGGACTCGTTCTCGTCTGGAGAAGCATGCATGACGACGCACACTGGATGCATCAAACGGCGTTAACTGCAGTTAAAGCGCAGCGTCTTTAATCCAGTGCAAAGCCTGTGTTTCTGCTTCAGTTAAAACAATCATTACAGGACAGGAGGGTTATTTAGGGCTTAGCGTGTGTCTCGATACACCCCACCCTCATCATTTAGCATCCTGCTCTTTTTCTCCCTCTCGTTCTCTTTCTTTGCTGTCCCGTGCATGAAAAGCGCCCTTTTTGGTTCGTCGCTCTCAGGTTGCAACGCGACACTGAAGCTTTTATTTTACTCTGAATGGAGAATGTGAATATGCATCGCTGCAGTTCAGAGGGCTTTGTGATCGTGTGCTAAAGAGAACGAAAGGAAGAGGAAAATAAAGAGAAACACAAAGAGATAAGGGTGGAAAACTAGCGTTTCTATTTTGATGTGTCACTAGTTCATTTCGAGGCTCGTTCATGCAAATAAAGCGGCTGAGTTTAAATAACGGCAGTAAGTGAACTGACAGACAACAGTGTATTAATCAGACGTGTGGTTTACAGTCACGCCTACAGACTGATGAATGTGGCACACAAACAGAGTGTTTGCCAAAATCACTAGCGATAATCTGTGATAACCTTCAGAAGTCAGTTAGGGCTGGGTAATACATAGCTAAAAATATATTAAATACTAAAAAATAAATACTACATAATTGTACAACAAAAATAAGTACTAAAATAAAAAAAACAAAACCAAATGGTAATAGTAACAGTAATAGCACTAATACTAAAACAGTTAAATAAACAAACTTAAGTACTAAAATAATTACTAATATTAAAGCAGTAAAAAAAATAAAACATAAAACTATACTAAAATACTAAAAACAGTAAAATAGTAAAAATAAATAGTAAAAATAGTAAAAATACTAAATACTAATAATGAAACTGTAAAATAATAATAGTAATAGTAATAATAATACTAAAATAAATATAAATACTAAAATATTAATAACAAAAAACAATAGTAAAAAAATACTATTCCTAAAAAAGCAAAATAGATCAATTCAACATACTAAAAAAAAAAAAAATAATAAAATAAATATACTCCAAAACAGTAAAATAATAAATAAAAAAAATACTACAATTAACACTAATACTAAAATCACTAATACTTAAAAGAAAAATAAGTACTAAAATAAATACTAAAACAGTAAAATAGAAAAAACAAATACTAATACTAAAATAGCAAAATAGCAAAAAAATAATTAAAACAAATACTAATACAAATACTACTAAGTAAAACAATAAAAAGTACTACAATACTAATACTTAAATAGTGAAAAAATTAAAACAAACTCTAAATGCTAATACTAAAAATAGTAAAATTAAACAGTAAATATTAAAAAATACTAAATATTAATACTAAAATGGGGAAACACTATAAATAAACGTTGAGTACTAGTACTAATACTAAAATAAATATAAATACTAAAATAGTAAAAAAGTAGTTAAAAATGAATACTAATCCTAAAAAAAGCACAATAGTAGATCAATACTAAATACTAAAATAAATAGCAATACTGAAATAGTAAAGATAAATATTAAATATCAAATACCAAAAAAATAGAACAATTGTTTAAACGTAGTTAAAAAGCAATTCTCCCACCAAATGATTTGCCTAAAGAGGATTTTTACGTAATTTACATTTGTATGCACCAAATTAACAATGCATGCCACAATCAGCAATATTTAGGGAGCTTAATGGCTATTCAGATCTAGTAAAAAAAAAAAAAAAAAGATTTTTAATGATCAGAACAGATGCAGTATATTGAGCCTTTTTAATTCTGTAAAATACTTTTGGATGGACAGAAATTCTCATCACAAATTCTATATACATGTTTCTTAGATTTTTCCATAGCAGTCTATTATTGTGGTTCGATCTATTTCAGATGTTCATCTGCCCCAAAACAACAGGCAAAAGCAAAGCTAACTGTGGTTAGTCACCACAGTCAGTCAGTCTGCATCTTCCTGTGCAAGTGGGTGGTTTTTGGTCAGAATAAACTACAGATCTTCCAAAGTCTGGCTCTGTGTTACCTGCTCCATGTGACATTTTGCGGCAGAGGGTTTCCTTTAACCGCACATCTGAGCTCTGATCCCGTGTCCCCGATTCTCCAGGAACCAGAGCCAGTAATCGCTGCATCAGGAGGAACTGCAGCACAAACACAGGATCACATGAGGGTTATCATCACTAACTAAAACCAAAGATATTTTATTACTTAAAATAAAATGTCTGTTAAATGAAATAAAATATATACTATTATATAACTTATTTTTAGGAAACATGTCACATTTTCATTTAATTTAACTTGATGTACTAAAATAACTAAAACTGAAATAAATAAATAATAAATAAATAAACAAAAACTACAGACACACAAAAAAGAGACAAACAATTTAAAATTACTACGATTTTATTAAAAATGAAAATAAAAAATGAAAATATAAAACCCAATTCAAACTATTATCAAAAATTACAATAGTATATAGTTGAAATAAAACATCAAATAAATAAAAGTAAATAAATAAAAACCAAAAGTTTCAGATAGATGCCACGGCATGCAACTAAACTAAACTTAAAATTACTAAAAGTAAAACTGTATTTATTTTTTTTTTAAAAACTATACAGACATATGAAAAAAAAAAAAAATTTGTATCAAAACTAACAAAAACTAAAACTAAAAAAAAAGGAATCCAAATATTAAAAAAAACAAAAAAAAAACAAACACATTTTCTCAAAGAAAAGAGCAGCATGAACATTCTGCAAAATGTTTCTTTTTGTGTTATGCATAAAAAAATAATTTTTGGGTGATGTATTTAAGGATAACTCACAGTGCACGATGAGCTCGTTGCTGATTCTGTGCGGGGCGTCCAGAGCCGGATGCCACACCAGACAGTCCAGACGGCGTTTGTTCATGCTGCGCAGCGGATGCAGGGAAAACTGCGAGGTTACGACTCCATCCTCTCCGGTCCGGTTCTGGGACTGCCCGTGAATGTCCGTGTCCCAGGACAGGCGCGGTAAAGGGTGTCCAACCGCACGACATGAGGCAGCCACGCGGAACGACTGGCCTTCCTGCAGGATCACCGGCTCCAGAGAGGAGATCGGCAAAACTAATGAAGGAGAAAGACAAATGAAGCACTGTATTAAAGCTTAATAACACTGCAAACTAGAACACAGAGTAGAACTACAGTACTTCAAAGTGAAATATATTTGCAGTAACACAATATTAGGTCAAATAACCTGTGTTATCTTATCATCTTTGAGATGCTATCAAAGTTTTTGTTAATACTTCAAAAATTAAGTTTATATTTTTATATTTTCAGTTAATTTTAGTTAAAGTTTTAGCAAATGTAATGTGTGTTGTCATTATTATTTTTTATTAAAAATAAGTAAATATAGCTTTATATATAGCACAATATACAGCTTCTATATTTTATAACCATATATTTTATAGCAAGACACTAGAGTCAAACAGAGTTTTGACTAATAGATATCAGAATACTTACAGGATTATTAATCACAGTTTTTTTTTTTTTTAAACAAGTTTTCTAAAAAATATGCAAATGACACATACATCATTTAAGATGCACTCATTTTTATACATTTTCTTGAACACTGGATAAAGCCAGGATCAAATTTTTGTTTATTTTTGTTGACATATTAGAGATAAAAGTTTTTACAGAAGGGATTTTGGATTTCTCTTTTTAAATCACTGCATAAATCAGAAAATACTGTCAACACACAGAAAAAATTATATGCAATGTATATGCATTTTCGCCATGTTTTAGGAATACAATGTTGTATACATCAGTGTGAATGATATATGAACAAACCCCTCAGTAAGAATACAGAATACAGAAA
The DNA here is from genome assembly GCA_012976165.1 of Labeo catla. Taxonomy (NCBI): domain Eukaryota; kingdom Metazoa; phylum Chordata; class Actinopteri; order Cypriniformes; family Cyprinidae; genus Labeo; species Labeo catla. The sequence goes on from VONZ01000105.1 coordinate 1,105,657, forward strand.
GGAATAAAATTGTAAGTTCTGGTGTATGTAAGTGCTGCTGAAGTGGAGGAAAAAACTCAAAGCCTTTAAAGATATGCATTTTCGCCATGTTTTTAGGAATAAAATGTTATATAAATCAGTATGAATAATATATATATATAAACAAACCCCTCAGTAAAAACCTTCAGAATATAGAGAGGAATAAAACTCTAAGTTTTGGTGTTTGTAACTGTTGCTGAAGTGGAGAAGAAAACTTTTAAAGATACAGATTGTGATGAAAATCCACACACGCAAATAGATAAAGTGCAATAATAAAACCAGGCAAATGAAATATGAACAAACCCCTCAGTAAAAATCCTTAAGAATACAGAAAGGAATAAAATTGTAAGTTCTGGTGTATGTAAGTGCTGCTGAAGTGGAGGAAGAAACTCAAAGCCTTTAGATGATATGCATTTTCGCCATGTTTTTAGGAATAAAATGTTATATAAATCAATGTGATCAATATATGAACAAACCCCTCAGTAAAATCCTTAAGAATACAGAAAGGAATAAAATTGTAAGTTTTGGTGTTTGTACCTGTTGCTGAAGTGGAGAAGAAAACTTTTAAAGATACAGATTGTGATGAAAATCCACACACGCAAATAGATAAAGTGCAATAATAAAACCAGGCAAATGAAATATGAACAAACCCCTCAGTAAAAATCCTTAAGAATACAGAAAGGAATAAAATTGTAAGTTATGGTGTATGTAAGTGCTGCTGAAGTGGAGAAAAAAACTCAAAGCCTTTAGATGATATGTACTTTCGGCCATGTTTTTAGGAATAAATGTTATATAAATCAATGTGATCAATATATGAACAAACCCCTCAGTAAAAACCTTAAGAATACAGAAAGGAATAAAATTGTAAGTTTTGGTGTTGTACCTGTTGTGAAGTGGAGAAAACTTTAAAGATACAGATTGGTAAGAAAATCAGATTGTGACTGCATAAAATAGAAATAGATGCAAAAATAAGAATGGCAAAATGAAATATGAACAAACCCCTCAGTAAAATCCTTAAGAATACAGAAAGGAATAAAATTGTAGGATTCTGGTGTATGTAAGTGCTGCTACAGAGGGAGGAAGAAACTCAAAACCTTTAGATGATATACATTTTAAGCCATGTTTTTAGGAATAAAATGTTTTATAAATCAATGTGATCAATATGAACAAACCCCTCACTAAAATCCTTGAGGAATACAGAGAAAGGAATGCTAAAGTTTGGTGTTTTGCACCTGCTGCTGAAGTGGAGAGGAAACCATTATAAAAAACAGATTGTAATGATGAAAATCTGGGCATAAAACGAAAACAAATGAAGTGCAATAATAAAACCAAGTAGTAATGAAAATTTTCCAGAATATAGAAGGGAATAAACTCTAAGTTTGAATTGTTGTAAGTGCTGCTGAAGTGGAGGAAAAACTCAAAGCCTATATAAAGCACCTTTTACGCCATTTTTTAGGAATAAAATTATGGATAAATCAGTATGAATGATATATAACAAACCCCTCAGTAAAAAAACCTTCCAAGAATATAGAGAGGATAGAGCTCCTAAGTTTTGGTGTTTGTAGAGCTGCTAAAAATAGAGAAAAAAGATAAAAGTCCTAATGGCTTATTTTTACATGTTTATTTTAGATTTTTCCTTTCCAAAGTCTAATGAGTAAGACATTTTTACTTATGGAAACAAAATTACAAGTAGCATTTTCAATGATTTAGTTTGAGTGGACAACTTAAAACACAAAATTACCAGTACTTAAAAACAATGACCTGTGTTAAAATAACACTAAAATAATGCTATAAATATGAACTAAATAATAAAAATTGCAACCAAAAACCCCTAACATACATTACTAACAAAGAAAGGTTTGGAAAAAAAAAAAAGTATATTAAATATAATAATACTGTTTCACACTTGGGACTTAGGAATGTCCATCTACTGTTTTTTACCATAAAATACGATAATTCATAGTTTTTATTTTAAAAAAACGCTATAAAATTCTGATATAATGCATGTGATTTTAATAATGGTATATATAAATTTACATATAACAGTATCTGTACCTCATAGTTACTCAATTTGTGCAGGGTAACTTATAGTTAATCAGTTAACAGTTTTTAATGGTTAAAATGTATTTATTTACAGTGTATTACTTCCTGGAATGCTGACACAGAAACAATTACAAAAGCAGTAGTTATTTTTTAAATAGGTTAGTTTCACAGAAATACACAGATTTTTTTGTACGATACAACAGATTAACTTTTAACAGACCTTCCTTTTTGCAAACAAAAGTTACATGAAGCTTAAGAGAAATCAATTGAAATGTGTGAAAGGGGATCTTACTCCAGGCGGTGAGACTGATTTGTCTCGAAAGATTCGGAAGGAAAGGTGAGTGATGTGTATGTGGCCTGATGAGGCCTTCTTAGGTGTTCAGAATCAACAGCGTGAGTCTATGAGTCAGTTCGGAGCTCGAACTGAACACGATTGAGAAAATCAGGAAATACTGAAATAAAACAACAGAAGAAAAATTTAATTCAATTAGGGAAATTCTCAAAAAACACCACAAAATAAACAAATGGTTGTCTTTTTTTTCTCTTCCATTTCTGGTCTTCTTTTTGAACATCCTATCTGGAAATCACAGGCAAACATCAGCATCTGTGATATCACATTGCTGTTAGAGTAAATGTCAATGTAATAGGCTCCACTGAAACAAATTGATTCTCCTGAGCTCTTATCTTTTCATCAGAGTCCTGTTTCATCATAAAGAGACTCACGGGAAGACTTTTTGCTGCTATACTAAAGCTCAAGTTCAATCAAATTACAGGTGACTCGTAAAATCCTATCAACATTTACACACCCTCATGTCCTTTCAATCCAGAGTGACTATAGTTCAATAAAACTCAGAGTAAAATCATAAAAAAAAATCACTTGAAAATAAAATAAACTTTAACTGAAATAATAACTATATATTTTATTTGAAAACAAAACAAACCTTATTTAACTATACTTTATTTCTCATTTTCACTTAGTATTACTTAAATGTAGTAAAATAACTGAAATTAAAATAAAATCAATAAATATCTATATAGACATTTAAAAAGAAATGACAAAACAATAACATTAATAAAATTTTAAAATTAAAAAGAAAACAGAAAATCTAAAAAAAATAAAATAAAAAGCAATTACAGAAACATTGTATTTTGGCTTATTTAATTTCTAATTGTCATTTAGTTAAACTTGCTGTACTAAAATAAGTAAAACATCACAAATAATTAAAAAGTATACAGACATTAAAAAAAAATACAAATAAAAACACGAAAAGTACTTAAAACTTTAAAATGAATGGGAAAACAAATTACTAAATGTAATTTACTAAAAAATTATATTTTTAAAAAGCAGAACGTTACATTTGAAGAATTTTAAACTTATTTATTTTAATGCATACGCTAAAGTAACTAAAACTAAAATAAAATAAAGTATACAAAAACTAATAAAAATTACAAAACACTCAACAAAATTACTATAACTAAAATTAAAAAAAATAAAATAAAAAAAATAAAAACTAGCTGCAAATACGAATAAAAATTAAAATAGTATATCAACTGACACTAAAATATATATATTTTTGCTTTTATAACGCAAGTTATCAGAATCTGAAAGTTATTCTTTTATATTCGGATAATTTCTTTTGCTCTTTTCCATTCCTTGGTGACCACAGTCACAATGAATACAATGAATAACTTCATAAATTTGGGCCTGTTTTTCACACAGAAGATCACATGACTTCAGATGATGTCTGAAACACGGCGCTTAAGTCACGTCAGCTACTCTTAAGATATTTTATGCTACGAAATATCTTTACCCATTTCGGAGCAACCCCAGACCGCATTTACCGTCATTGTATGCAAAACGGCAGCATGAGCTTCTTTGTTTCACAAAAGGTAAGTTTGAAATGACATGAGTAAATAGTAATGAGTAAATAATGACAGACTATTTTGTTTTTTGCATTAATTTAAGCAATGCACTTCAACGCAGGTGGCAGACAGGACTCGGTTCAGATAAAAGAGCCAAAAACAATGCACCATTGAAAATATCCGTCATGACCAACGTCTCTAGGTGACAGACGCCCGTCTGAACACAATGCGTGTGACACGGTTTCCATTTAACAAAACTGCTGGGGGGAAAATGTTGTTTGTGTCTGTTTGTGCTTCTTTGAGTAAAAGGAGATTTAATGACAAAAGGTGAATGAATCACCAAAACACACCAGTGTTATTTTACTATCACTGAGATACTATTATAGTTGTTATTAATATTTAATAAATATTTTAACATATTTGTATTGTTAGTTTACTAAATAAATATTATGAATTTGTGTTTTTTTTTTTCCAATTTTCATTTTAGAGTTTTAGTCATTTTGTAATGCATTTTTGTCATTTATTATTATATATAGTTTTCACTGATTTTTATTTCAGTTTCACTTTTAGCTCTTTTAGATCCATACTAAATGAAAATGTTGCCTTGGCAACTAGCACTAATTAAAAAAAAATAGAATTTTAGAAATATAAATAAATTCAAGTGTTATTTTAGTATCATTGAGATACAATTATAGTTTTTATTTTGAATTAGTTTTTATTTTTATGTTTAGTATTAAATTAAACAATGAAAATTACAAATATTGTAACTAAAATAAAATAAGTTTAAGTTTTGATTTTATTTAACATTTATTTACTCCAGTTACTCCAAAGATGCTGTTCTATTTTAGCATCAGAGAAACTATTATAGTTTTTTATTATAATTATGTTTATCATTATTATATTTTCTGTTTTAGTTTTAATTAAGGTTTACATCATTTTGTTGAGTGCCGTTTTATTAGGGTTTTTTAATATCTCCATGTAGTTTTTATATTTTTTTATTTTTATTTCAATTTTAGTATCAAGTTAAGGGATTTTATATATTTTATTTTATTTCAGTAAAGATTTTTTACTTCTAGTTCAGTGAACTATAAAAACCCAGAACACATATTCAAGTCTCACACACAACACGTTAGAAAAGAAAATGAAGCCTGTTTTGAGGACCATTAAGATTTTCTGCATTGCGAAATCTGAGCCAGACATGTTCCTAACAGGTTTTGTGAGATTCACTCAACTAGTTTGTGTTTGTTAATGGCACAAACACACACACACACACCTGTAGGTCCTTCAGTAAAGTGTCCTGTGATGATGTGTTCTTGTTCTTCTCCTGGTTTCTGTCTGGACCAGGTCACTTGCACCACCTTTTCTTCACCCTCCACCGCGAACCGGCAGGGCAGCCGCGTCGGAGTGCCAGAGAACGAGCGCAGGGCCAGAGACGCAGACGGCTCGATAAACTCACTGTGAACACAGACTGACACATAAAGAGACCGTGTGAACATCCGCAAACAGCACTGAATCGGTTTATTATTAGAGATGAGGTGAGGGTCGAGGACGGTTAATAATAAACCCACGCTATCATGATCCATCGCTCTTGCCCTACAAACATGTCACAAAAAAACAAGGACGTTCCCATGCAGGACAACGAGAGAGTTAAACAGAGTTACACATACGTGAAACGTAAACGTTAAAATACATTCCATATCAATTATTGTTGAGGTGCAAGGATGTATATACACTAATACAAACATGCAACTTCTGGTGATTATGCATGAACAAAATCATACATTTTCAGCCTATACGCCATGCTAATCATTGTGCATACAGTTGGGTTTGATCTTAAAGACTGATATATGAAATAATCTAATGAAAGCTTGCACATACGTTTTATGTCTGGTATCATATTTAGCTTTTATGGCTCATAGAGTCTGATATAGTGGAAAAATTAAGCTCAGTTTTAATCAGAGACTCAAACTGAGCAAAAAATGTACATTTATATGCATTTATATGATGAAATTCTGATGCTTTGTAATGCAAATCAATGAGATTTTTTTAACAGTACAGCAAATGCTGACATAAAATGATGTGAATATCAGTGTTGACTCTATATGTCCAATAACACATTAGTAAGATGAGATTGAAATGATCCAAACATATAATGCAACGCAATCCAATGATGATTGAGAGATGAACAAACGTTCCACAAAAGATTCTGATGATCAGATTTGACACTCACTGATTTTTCTACAAGTAAAGCCAAGCTGCTTCAGTCCAGTAAGTGTTCATCTGCCAATATTTCTACAGTTATTCTCACGTTTACTTGATAAAAGTCAGAGATTTGACAGCAAAAACACACATGAAGCACCAGCTAAAGCTGGACATTTGTACTAAAAAAGCTTTGACCCAAAAAACTCTAAAAAAAAAAATATTTTTGAATGGCTTTTACTTATAAATCATGTCATTTGTACATTGGTTTTCTTGTTGTGGTGAAACATTTTTAGTTTTGCAGCATTGCAACAGTAGTTTTACATTATTTTATGATAAAAACACAGTAGTCTACTCGTCATCATGACTATACTAGGCACTTAAAGTACAAAAAAAACGTTTCTGTGTGTAACATGGTAGCACTGTGGTATTGTTGGAGTAGGCCTACCTTGTAATTCAACCAATTATGTTAATCATTCAGTGTAATTACAGCATTGGTGGCTTATTTTGCCATTTTAATTCAATTGGTAAATTACATATTTATACACGAGTATGAATAGTATGTTGCTCTCTCCACAGCGGTCACACTTTTTGTTGTTGACTAGCTTTTTTTTGACAGATGTCAGAGGTTTGTATGACTGGAACGGTTTTTAATCATAAAATGAGACAAAATTTTATCATGAAATAAGTGTTGCAGTGCTGCAAAACTAACAATTTTTCACCATGAGAATAGCAATGCACAGTGAGAGAAGTAGTAGTAAGTAGTCTTTCTGTCTTCAGTCGTAAAGAAATTATGTTTTTTGAGGAAAACTTTTCAGGATTTTTCTCCATATAATAGACTTCATTGGTGCCCTGATTTTGAACTTCCAAAATGTAGTTTAATGCAGCTTCAAAGGCTCTAAATGATCCCAGGCGAAGAAGGAGGGTCTTATCCAGCAAAATGATCTGTCATTTTTTTGGGGAAATAAAAATGTGTATACTTTAAGCACAAAAGCTGGTGTATCACAGGCTCTGGGAAGTGTGTTCACAACGCTACGTACTATTGAATCACGTCGAAAGGTCACACAAAACTACAGACCCAGTGTTTACTTAGCAAATGCGCAAAGACTAAGAAAGTGCAAGTAAGTCAAACACTGTTTACAGACAAAAAGGTACAATGATTCTGAAGTTGTAGGAGAAAATAAGATGGAGTTTTTGAAATACTCTACCTTTTTGAGCCGGAGTACACAGACAATTTCGGATCATTTTACCGACTCAGACCTTTGAGTCTCGTTCAGCAAAATGAACAAATCTTTTTTTGAGTCATTTCATTCATTTTAGCAAAATCAGCATCACTTGACAGCCCCATAAGATGAACGAATGACTCGAAAAACCAGAAGACTCAAAACAGGTGAACTAATTGCGTGACTGAACGAATCACTCCCCGACACGACTCGTTCTTCCCGAGTCACATTAAGGATTTGTTCAAAATGAACGAATCGTTCAAGAACGACCTGTGAACGCACATCCCAGAGCCTGTGCTACACAAGGTTTTGTGCTTAAAAAGTATACACATTTTTATTTTTCAATCGTTTCGCTAGATAAGACCCTTCTTCCTCGGCTGGGATTGTTTAGAGCCTTTGAAGCTGCATTTAAACTACATTTTGGAAGTTCAAAATCGGGCACCAATGAAGTCCATTATATGGAGAAAAATCCTGAGATGTTTTCCTCAAATACAATAATTTCTTTACAACTGAAGAAAGAAAGACATGAACATCTTGGATGACAAGGAGGTGAGTACATTATTTGTAAACTGTTGTTCTGGAAGTGGACTTCTCCTTTAATATATTAGTCAGCATTTACACTGCATAATACACACCTGTTTTGAAAAAATCAATTTTTTTCCTAGTCAATTGCTTATCACTACAGTGTGTCGATTACTACAATTTAAAAAGTAAATCCCGCATTTTTATGAGGGACACAGGATATGTCACTCTGCTTTACTGCATGTACAGGGTATGTGGCTGTTGGTCCTGTAAGCATCATGAAAATCAAAACTTGTATTCAAATTCTAAATGAATTATATCTAGCCAAGAAAGCGAACAGATAGTGCTTCCAAATAATCACTACAAAGCTGTCACTCACTTCACTTTTTTGCAATCTTGCAGTGTTCTGTTATAATCAATGAATGTCTTAGTTAAATAGTGTATACACTTTGTTACAATGAGAGGAATCACAAACATCCAGGAAAGAAAAATCCAGCATTGAGTAACATCTGACTAATTTGAATGCTACAAAACGCTAGTGCAAACTCAATATCCTCTGACTACAGTTTTAACTGAAATAGCTATCAATGTGTGAGAAAATGTTTGTGTGGCATGACAACAGGCAGCCTTGATATCAAATTAGCAAAGCTATCTATCTATTCATCTGACTGTGAAACTCACACAATTGACACTCTCTGTTCTCACGCTCTCACATCAATTATAACAGAACATTGTGAGAATGCGAAAAAGCGAAGTGACCACTTTTCAGTGACTTGCTCGCTCTTTAGGCCACAAATAATCCATTCAGAATTTGAATAAAAGTTTACATTTTTGTGCTGCTAACAGTACCAACGGCCACATACCCTGTACAAGTTTTTCAGAAGTGAGATATGTGGGGGGAAAAAAAAAAAAAAAAATGGAGAAAAATCGCCTTTAAAGTTGTCCAAATGAAGTTCTTACCAATGCATATTAAGTTGTGATATATTCACAGCAGGAAATTTACAAAATATCTTCATGGAACATGATCACAAAAAAAAAATTTGATAATTTTGACCCAAACAATGTTCATGTCTTTCTTCAGTCGTAAAGAAATTATGTTTTTTGAGGGAAACATTTCAGCATGTTTCTCCATATAATGGACTGATATGGTGCCCCGATTTTGAACTTCCAAAATACAGTTTAAATGCAGCTTCAAACGATCACAAATGCGGTTGTAAACGATTCCAGCCGAGGAAGAAGGGTCTTATATAGCAAAATGATTGGTTATTTCCATAAAATACATACTATTTATATACTTTTTAATGTCAAACGCTCGTCTTGTCTTACTCTGCCTGGACTGTTTTTGTTCCAGTTCATGACAGTTAATGTATGTTAAAAAACTCCCATCTCATGTTCTCCCTCAACTTCACAATCATCCTATATCACTGTTTTTTGTTAAGGGTGTTTGATCTTCTTTGTAAACACTGTGTCTGTTCTTCTGCAGTGATGTAGGAGGATTTTGAAATGATTTTTGAAGTTGAGGGAGAAAATACGATTGGAGTTTTTCGACATACACTAACTGTCTTGAGCCAGAATACACAGAGTCCAGACAGAGAAAGACAAGACGAGCGTTTGAGATTAAAAAGTATAGAAATTATATTATTTTTATTAAATTAACCGACCGTTTCGTCCAGTCGATCCTCGGCTGGGATCGTCTACAACCACATTTGTGATCGTTTGAAGCCGCATTTAAACTACATTTTGGAAGTTCAAAATCGGGGCACCATATCAGTCAGAGAAAAATCCTGAAATGTTTTCCTCAAAAATCATAATTTCTTTACGACTGAACAAAGACATGAACATCTTGGATGACAAGGGAGTGAGTACATTAAATATGAATCTTTGTTTTGGAAACGAATGTCTCCTTTAAGACTGGTTTTGTGGTCCCGGGTCATATATATCCTCAACCAAAGCCCCACCATGGAAATTCTCACTCCCAAGTTGAACTCAAAAGTTGTCAGCCCTGGATTCAGATAAAAGCACATTAGATTCTAGAGGGAAACCTGCGCACATCAACTTTGTCTGAGATATTTTTATATTCCTAAAAAACAAATAGTCACTAGTTCACATCCAGTAAAAGTATAGTGCTGTAAAAACTAATGTAGAGCAGCTCAGATGATTTGATGAGAAAAACTGAGTTTGTATTGAGATCTCTGGCAAACTTTAGTATCTTAGCAAATCTGAGATTCACACTTGACATCTCTTCTGCACTTTTATAGTCAGGTATTGGGTTTGGCTTTGATTTTAAGGACATTTCTGCTCATTCTGCATGATTGTGAACTATTCTGGGCCTCTGCTTCGTGTCCAATGTAAAATCATCCTGAATCAAAACCAGTTATGAAACTCTCTACCAGTCACCTGTCTTTCAAAGTCAACAAAGTGAGACAGAAAGCAGAAGAGAGTGAGACATAGTGAGAGAATGTCAACTTGCAGTTCTGGTTATTGTTTGTCCTCGTCTCAGCCGACAGAAACACTCAACACAAACACACTGACACGCCACACTTTTAAAATAACAATACATACTTACTCATACACACACTCACGCACACACACTCACATTCACATGTCTGGTTTATTATCCTTGTGGGAACTCTCCATAGGTGCAATGGTTTTTATACTCTCCACACTGTATTTTCTATCCCCTTACCCTAACCCTACCCCTAAACCTAACCCTTACAGAAAACTTTCTGCATTTTTACTTTCTCAAAAAAACTCATTCTGTATGATTTATAAGCTTTTGTACCCATGGGGACCTCAAGCCAGTCCCCACAATGTCAAAAATTTCAGGTTTTACTATCCTTGTGGGGACATTTGGTCCCCACAATGTAGCAAAAACAAGTACACACACACACACACACACACACACACACTCCTGCACTTATTTCCTCCATGTCAGTCATAAATTAGTGAGTAATGGTTTTTGAAGCTGGTTGAACTTTAATTACAGTAGAAAATGTTCTTAAAGAATGTCACTGTACCACATAACAGATCAATCACACACCCACACAAACTCACAAAATCTCTACTAACATCTCAATACAAGTCATAATCAGCTAATATACTGTTTTTACTCACCTTTTACTTCACTAGATTACTCAAATGAGACTAAAAACCTACAAACTAGTCTAAAACGCACACAGCAATAAACATTAAACACAAGAACATGGAAAAAAAAAACAAAAAACAAATGATTAAACTGAACGTACCAGGATTCTCAAACACTTGTTTTTCTTACCCATCAATCTGAAGATGATCACACTGATGCAGGTCAGTAGTTTAGTCATGTTGCTGGTTTATTCTGTCAGTGTATTTCTCTGTTATTCCTCAACACATCTCCTCATGTTCTCATGCGCTTCTTTTCTAATCCATCTTAAATAGTTCTTAAAATCCACCGTTTGTCAACATTTGACGGAATAAAATAAACAAAGTGTATAAAGTTGCAGTTCTGTCACGAAGCATGAGCTGAATGTCTTCTGAACGATCCCGAGGTTGATAAACTCATGATTAAACTGTGTTTGAAGTAAGCTCACGCGTTCAAACGCACTAAGGTGTGCGTTCACACACCTGCGAGTTTGCGTAGGCTCCACCCACCACTTACGGGCACGCGCACGCCCTCTTTCACACCGGCGCACACACTGACCTTTGGTTTAAGCACTGAACTATAGACGATTTCTTATTATATCAGAAATGACTGTGGTGAATTTCTAGAAAAGTATAAAAAGCTCAACTCTCCGAACGATTGGCGAGGTGTGAAGTTTGTGGAATTAGTTTTGCTGGGTGTTTTATGATAGAGAAATAAACAGGACAAACCGGTTTGGATGCAAATTCCTAAAATTTCTGATGGACACAGTCAGCATGCAGTCAAAAATGTCAACCGTAACGAAAAGAGATAAACAGAGTCTGATTTTACTTTTTAGTAAAAGAAAACTATTATCAGTATAACAATTATTATTATTATTTAATAATTAGTTTTTATTTTATTATTGATGTAATCTTAACACTTTTTAAATTCTATGTATATGCATGTTAATTTATATGTATGTGCAATAGTTATTTCTGATGTTTTGATTTGATTGATCACGTGGCGTTTTGGTTATAGTTTAACTGTTCTGGGATTTTCACAGTTTGTATGAGAGAAGCAGGAGTTTCTGTAGTTTTGACCGGAGCGAGTTAATTATTGAATTTATTTCCCAGGAAACAATTGTTTTATAGCGCCATCTGCTGGTTCCCACATTTGACATTGAAAATAAATTGCTAATTGTGTATAGATATGAGCTGCATTAATTTACCAGCTAAATATTACCTTCTAAGAACGTTCTCTGAACGTCTAGTTTTATAAAACGTTATTTTTTGTTACATAAACGTTAGCGGAACATTCCATTTTATTACTGTGCAAACATTAGAATGTAACTTTGAACGTTCTTAACGTTCTGAAATCAGAAGTTGCATTTAAAAAAAGTTTCAAACGTTTGATGAACGTCCAACTAAAGTGTTTTAGAACAAAATAATGTTTTGTCCTTGAGAATGTTATTAAAGACCAGATAAAGTCGAACGAACGTTATGTTATTATTATTGGTTCGTAACTTTGAGAGTGTTTCTTGTTAGCTGGGTTGTAGTTAAGTTGTTTTATTTAGCTTAGTTTATTTAGTTCTTTTATCTATATATTTTTATGTGTTGATCATGTTGTAAAATTAATTTTAATATCCTTCTTATTTCGCAACGCATACGTAAGCTATTTACTTTTGATTCATTAGCCGCTATAGATAAATATAATTAGGCTGAACTGTAAAACCATTTTCTCTACAACCCTGTTTTTTTATAATTATGATGATTAATTAAAATAATATGATAAAAAATACCAGTATGCAAAAATCAAGCAGCATAACAACCGGCTTTGCACCGCTAAAAATAACCGAAAGCAAATGAGGCCGGAAGTCGCGCACATTCAACCAATCCGCGTCATGCCATATATGGTAACACTGAAACACACTATTAATCTGTCCCAGTTAAAAATATACTTTTATTATATTGAAAGCCTTATACATGTATTTTATATATTAACTGTGACGTTTGTCTGAAAGACACCTGCGAACAATGACAATAAAGCAGAATCTCTGCTAGTTTGCTTATTTATAAACAAAGCAAAAATACACATTTTAGGACTGTATTGCACACCAACACCAAATGAGCTGCACGCTTTGAGACATTCTCAGGCCAGCGGCTTTTTCTTCCCCTGATGAAGTGTGTCATAAGTGTCCGCATCTCGCCGGCCCAGATCCTGACGAAAGCAAAAAACACGTAAAAACACTGCACACTTTTGCATTATTGACACAGTATTGTCCTATTTAATGCTGTAAAGTTGCTTTGACACAACCTGATTTGTTAAAAAGGCGGCGTATAAATAAACATGACTTGACTAGTAACTCACTCATCACACAACATAAAGCTCAGAAACAGCACAGTACCTGATAAATGTCGGCGTCTCCTTTCTGAAAAACACAAGAGGACAGTGAATGGGAGAAGTGACATTTCTCAGAAGACTCTTGCTCAAGACCCTGCTGTTTGTCCTGAAGCATTAGTCAACACCGATTCCGCTTTCTGTTCCTCTTTATGCTCTCATCCGCCTCTTTATTCCTTCATTCTGTCTTTTCAAAAAACTTTGAGAACTTTTTAACAGATAAGATAGACATGAAAAAGAGGCAGGCCTACTAAACCTCAACAGAGCATGTTTATCTAACTGTTTATTTTTGAGGGCCTCACAAATATAGTAAACATTTTCAAATATATTTGTGCTTTTGTGTGCGTTTAATTATCTATATTAGGATAAATTTATGGCCAGAAACTGAGCACGTCCCATCTAAGTAGTTTTATTTCAAAAACAATAGTGCGTCCTTATTTAGTTACAAGAATGTTACTTGTTTCAGAACATTAAAAAACAAATAATCAAATGTAACATTTTCATAATGTTTGGAATGTTTGGAAAATGGAATGTTTTCAAATTTCCAAGAAAAATGTTTTTTAAAGATGTTTAGAAATAACGACTTCATAACTTAATGGAAACGTCAGTAAAACGTGTTTGTTAGCTGTGTGTGTACTGAATTTTTACCCAAACAGGAACTAAATCTGACAAAACCTCTTTTGAAGACATCCTCATTTGCAAAATTGGCATAAAAATAAACTGTTTTTCGCAACACTTGATATGAAACCGTTCTGAATAATGCATTATAAAAGTATTCATAATGTACATCATGAATTATGAATAATGTATTATACATAAAGGCTTTAAGTGTTATTTTTATAACTGAAAATGCATAACGTTTTCTGTCAGTGTTTGGTTTTAGCATTTATATCTAGCTGCATATAAAATAATAGAACTCTATGGAATATCCCTATTTAGATAACTAAGTAAATGTGTGTGTGCGTGTGTGTGTGCATGTGTGTTTTTAATAGCTCTCTGTGGTCGGCTGAAGAGCAAGAAACAGAAATGTGACATAGAATCAGCAGAAACAAACCACAGACATATATGAACCCACCTCTGAGAAAGCTTTCTTTCCAGATGAACGCATCTGAAAACAAACGAAGAGTAAACACAAAGATCAGTTCAGACGCTTGAACACGATCAGAAAAAACCAAACAAACGCAACATCAAAAACATTTTCTGTTCACATCTTTAAAATTTAAACGCACAGCGAAGGCCATGTTACAAACTTGAGCTATTTCAATTTGATCCTTCAAACAAAGGTTTGGGATTTTAACAAAGTTCAAATAAGCAGGTCAATGAGCTCAAATGAAGATTTGGCATGCAGTACATTTAGGGGTTGTGCAACGTTCAGAACTGCACTGAGGAACTATTTAAAGTGCAATTTAATTACTACATTTAAATTGAATATGTTCATGAAAACATTCATGAAAATTGATGCTTGAAGTTGACACCGATAGATTTATAAGATTATTTATGGAAGAAAGATATAGAGAAGTTGAACTGTCAGATAGAAATTACCTTTCAATATTCTGTTTATTTAAATTAGAGGCTTTTTATTATTTATTTTTTCAAAATAAAAATAAAATTAATACAATTGCCAATTCTGAAAACTGTCTATAAATGTAAATATATTGCTTAAAGGTCTTTGTGCTCCAAGGAACTATAAAATGCAAGGAAATAATGTTTCTGATTAAAGGGTTATTTCAGTTTTCAGTTTTAAAGAAAATGTTGCTGTATTTTCTGTAAATCTCATTTCTGTACAAAAAAAATAAATGTATTAATGATTAGATTTAGATTTAACCTTTTAACTGTCACTCCCTATCTTGAACAGACACGAAAACGCACTATCCAAAGTTAAATTTTTTATAATTCATAAACAAAAACATTTTGTAATATGATTTTGATGTCCAATTTCCATGGTAATGCAATGTCTTTATCCATTTTAAAATGTCAAAGGATGAATTTTGATTATTTCTTAACGTTTCTATTGCACGATAGGGGAAAAGGCAATGAAGAAAGTGTTTCTGTGACAAAGGTCAGAACTTCTGTTATGATGTACATTTTTTGAGGTGCACTCTTGTTAAAAAATATTCTATTACTTTTCCTGCTTTCCGTAATTTGTAACACAAAAGGTTGTTAAAATATCTATTTAGGAGTCTTAGACCTTCCCAACGATATACAGTTTGTCACGATTAGATTAGGAATTATTTGTAATATGGTGAAGTAAATTTAGGCGTCCCACAGAGGGGACGGTGATAGTTACACGGTTAACTAGTAAACAAAAATGTTTTAGCCAGCACAAATGCCATATAATCTCAAAAAATAGGTGGAGAATAACACTAAATGTTTTGATCATACAGTACATAAAGATGTGAGGTTATAGAAATGAAGTTTCACCTTTAATCTGCAGTAAAGGACAGTCAACACAATGCCATAAACAATCAGAATCCCATCCAGAATGTAACACACTTGTCCATTGTCCTGTGCAGCTGACAAACAACAAGATATTTAATCATTTAAAACAATTAAAAATGTGTTTAAATGTTTAAAGCAATATATTATAATGTTTAAATGTTTAAAACAATTATACATATGCTTAGATGATATATATTTAAACATTAAAATATATTATACTTTTTAAATATTTAAAGCAATTCTGAATGTTTAAATATTTAAAAGTAATAAATTATAATATTTAACTATTTAATAGAATTACAAATATGTTCAAACATTTAAAGCAATCAATTATAAAGTTTAAATATTTAAAACAATTCTAAATGTTTAAACATTTAAAACAATATATTATAATGTTTAAATATACAGTTAAATGTGTTTAGATGTTTAAAGCAATATGTTATTTTGTTAAAGTTTTTTAAAGAATTATAAATATGTTTAAACATTTAAAGCATACAGTTTTGGTACAACCAATTCAAAAAAGGAATTTAGTTTTAGATTATTTCATTAAAAACAAATCTAACTCACTCTAATTAGTAATTTAAATTGAAATTAAATTCACAAATTCTTATATGTATGTTGACAAATTATATATGTATGTTGATTAAGGGGGAACAGGAAGAGGTGGTTTAATTTGACCTTTCCTAAACGAACTTTTACACTTTTCCGTAGAAGCGTTACAGATGAATCGGTCAGGATTTGTCGGACGACTGTGTGTTGGATAAAGTTCGATTTGATCTGATCTTACCGACTCGCCTGGCGTTGAGCAGGAGAATCAGACAGACGTCCAGCAACTGCATCTTTCCTCTGAAATGACAGGAGGGAGAGTCAAGCAGAGATGTGTAAAGAGGAAGAGTGAACCATGGCAGTGACAAAAGAGTCATTTAACAGGAAACTGTGGGCTGAGACAAAGTGTCCGAAATACACACGCATACACACACATAGATGCAACTTCACACCAGCGTCCTTTTTTTTTTCTCTTTTTTTACTTCTCGTGCACACACAACGCTGAAACCAGAGCACAAGTCCTTCCTGTTTCTCAGAGAGGTGAGGAGGGTTTCAAACAAATAACTGGAAGAGAGCTGCTGAGGTCAGATGATGTCTAACCTCTCCAAACAGATGACTGCAGAAAGTCATGCTCTTCCTCACTATTTGTGTCTTGTTTTCCAGTACAAATATCTGAACATTCTTAAATCCGCCATAGAGAACTACCAAACTGAGTTTAAACTGAGAAATATAAGTGAAAAATATCTGCCAGTGGGCTCAGAAACGTACACGTCATTCAAAGAAAAAAACTAGATGACTTTTCTCACCCCGTTGGCTGATATATGTTCTCAATTTAATTTCCTCAATTTTTCAGAAAACAAGCCTGCTTATTATCGTCTGTCATTTCAAATGTTTTGATGATTTAATGTTCAGATATTTGCACTGGAGAAAAAAAGACAAAAATACTGAAGAATTTAAAATTTTGCAACAAAATATCTGTTTTCAATGTCAGGGAGTTGCTACGGGGTTGCTAGGGTGTTCTGAGCAGTTGCTAAGAGATTGCTAGGATGTGGGTGGTTGTCAGGGAGTTGCTATGAGATTGCTAGGGTTTCCGGATCATTGCTATGAGATTTCTCGGATATGGGCAGTTGTCAGGGTGTTGCTATAGGGCTGCTAAGGTATTCTAGATGGTTGCTATGAGGTCGCTAGGATGTGGGTGGTTGTTCGGGTGTTGCTATGAAAGTGCTACAGTATTCTGGGTGGGTGGTTGCTATGAGGTTGCTAGGATGTGGGTTTTGTCAGGGTGTTGCTATGGGGTCGCTAGGGGGTATTCTGGATGGTTGCTATGAGGTTGCTAAGATGTGGGTGGCTTGGGTTGCTAGAGTGTTCTGTGGTTGCTATGAGGTTACTAGGATATGTGGATTGTCAGGGGTGTTGGTTGCTAGGGTGTTCTGGATGGTTGCTTAGGATGTGGGTGTTGGTGTTGCCATGAAAGTGCTACAGTATTCTGGGTGGTTGCTATGAGGTTCTAGGATGTGGGTTTTGTCAGGGATGTTTTGCTATGGGTTTGGTGTTCTGGATGAATTGCTGGATGGTCAGGTAGGGATGTGGGTGTTGTGTGGTGTTTGGGGGGAAACGGTGTTCTGTTGCTGAGGTTGCTAGGGAATGGTGGATGGTTGCTAGGATGTGGATGGAGTTGCTAGAGTGCTCTGGGTGGTTGCAATGAGGGTTGTCAGGGTGTTGCTAGGGTGTTCTAGATGGTTGCTAGGAGGTCGCTAGGATGTGGGTGGCTGCCAGGGTGTTGCTATGAGATTGCTAGGGTTTCTGGATCGCTATGAGGTTTCTAGAATGTGGCCAGTTGTCAGGTGTTGCTGGGCTGCTAAAAGTATTCTGGGTGGTTGCTAGGGATGGGTGGTTGTCTATGAGTGTTGCTATGAGATTGCTAGGGTTTTTAATGGTTGCTATGAGGTTTCTATGATGTGGGCAGTTGTTAGGGTGTTGCTATAGGGCTGCTAAGGCATTCTGGGTGGTTGCTATGAGGTTGCTAGGATGTGGGTGTTGCTATGGGGTTGCTAGGGTGTTCAAAACCATCCTTAGGTCTCTGTGATGT
The DNA here is from genome assembly GCA_012976165.1 of Labeo catla. Taxonomy (NCBI): domain Eukaryota; kingdom Metazoa; phylum Chordata; class Actinopteri; order Cypriniformes; family Cyprinidae; genus Labeo; species Labeo catla. The sequence goes on from VONZ01000105.1 coordinate 1,124,096, forward strand.
ACTCCTCATTTCATCAGCTGTCGGCTGAAAATCACACATCTAATCACTCACTAAATTAACACCAATAATGACCCACAATCCAAAGATTTACAGTAATTCACTGATATTGATAAATAAATCACATTAACACAAACTCACACGGTCATTCATATATCACTGTTGTGAATACAGCAGGAAAGCTAATGTACGGAGTAGTCTTGTGTGTAGTTCAGCTTTAAGACAGATCCACACTGCCCTCTGCTGCCGATGTTCATGTATCACACACTTTATGCAAGTCCACATGAAATCATGAAATGTCCATACCTGACAGTTTTTAGAAGATCAGTCTAACAACTTCAAATCCAAGCTGCACTGAGCAGGTTAAATGCTGGATGCGTCTCTGCTAAATCAAAATAAAACACAAGCACTAGACATTGAACCAAAGACATGAAGATCAAGTCATGTTAATATTTGCTCGTGTCATTCATGTAGACTATAACCACATTCATTATTTTGCAGATTCTCTGTTCATAAGATGAAAGTCAACAGACAAATAATTAATTATGTATGCATGAATATCCAGAAATGTCCTGGTCATATTTCATAACAAAAAAAAAAACAAAAAAAAAAACATTTTTTTGAATATTTATTATGTCCATAATATTCAAATTTCACATGCACATATTAAATACATATATCACATTTATGAAATACAAGCGTGAATTCAGGTAAATTTTGACACTTTTTGCCATTTAAAATGCTGGGGAAAATGTCCCAATTAACCTAAATTCACCCTAAATATTAAATTATAAATATTTTAAAATATTAATATTTTAATTTGTTGTTTTGGTTATGATAATATAATATAATATAATATAAGTGAAATATTGCAAAATATGTAAATGCTTGAATACTGCATTTGTTTTCAGATTTTATTTGATTGGATATGAAGTTAATGAGCTTAACGTTTACTTTCAGTAATCATAGTAAGAATAATAATAATAATAATAATAATTCACTTCATACTTTAAGCAGTCAAAGCAGCATACAACTCTGGAAAAGAAAGTCATGTTTATTCAGGTTCTCAAGGCATCAGTTTCTCAGAGAAAATAATGACATCATTGATCAAACAGCTTTCATTCAACTCGAGTTAACAAACAAACGCAGTTAATTTGGTTGTTTAAAGCTCCACGTCTCTCGACTGGAAACATGATAAGAGATTCATTAAGGACAGTCTGTGTTTGGAGTTTATTTGCGCTCGTCGGCAAATCGACTCGCACGTCCTGCTCGGTTACGACCGAACGGACAGTTTTACATTCCCAAATAAAAAAAATCCACAGAGATGAAGTTTAACTCAGTAAGCTATTGCACATTCTCACTGCATTTATATTCACACACACAGATCACATCAACATTCACTCACACTCATTCTCATCATTAAACACTTAAAATCAGCTTTTAGTTTTGTGCCCATCCATATCATGATCAGAAAAAAACATCTGGAATTATAAAACAAACAAACAAAAAAAATATGAACAACTTTCCAGGAAAGTCCAGACCAGTTCAGACCAGCCCAGCTAAAACCAGTGCAGCAAAACCAACAAGAATCCCGTCAGGTTTGAATAAATTACTCGTCAACTGAAGTGTTTCTGTGTTGAAGGGAAATGAATGAATCAACAAATGAGCGGCTGGAGATTCTGGACTCTGGTTTTGTTTAGTAGGTCGTAGTGGGTGTTTCACGGGCGGAGCTAAACAGAAGCTCCGCCTTCGAGCTGATGAAGTACGTCACCAATAGAGACAGCAGCAGCACGGCCACGCCCACCCCCAGTGTTAACATCTACCAGAAACAAACACACAGAAAAATAAATAAATAAATAAATAAACCAGAACAGAGCCAGATCGCATTTCACCTCAAAATCAGAGGAAAAAAATTCGAAAATTTTATAGGTTTTTATACATTATTTACATTACAATTAAATATTATTGTATTTACTGTACCAAGAATATGCCAATATTTTTTATTCAAAATACACAGGTTGCATTTCACCTCAAAACCAAAGGAGGGAAAAAAAGAGAGAAAATTTGACAGATTTTTGCACATTATTTACATGACAATTTAAGACATTTAACCCCAAATTCTCAATATTGTAACACAGAAGATTTGCATGTCGAGGAGGAAAAATAAAATATATTTGCATTGAGAAAATAATGTTTATATTGTATTTCTAGATTTACTGTTCTAAGAAAACTTTAGATATTTTTTTATTAGACATAGATCGCATTTCACTTACAAAAAGGACAAAAAATATGTATTTTGCATAAGTAAAATAATGCATATTTTAGGTTCATTAAGATTTTTGTGCAGTGCCATTATTTAAATGACAGTTAAACACATGAATTCTTGATACTGTAATGCAAATGTTTCCATGTCAGACTGTATTTACTGTACTGAGAATACTGTGGATGTTTTTTTTTAATCCAACATGCTCAGGTTGCATTTCACCTTAAAATCAAGAGGAAAAATAAGCAATTTTTTTTGCATAAAGTAAACAGCATATATTTTCAATAAGATTTATATTTATTATGACATTATTTACTTGACAATTAAATTTTACTGTATTTATTGCACCAAGAATATGCAGATATTTCTTATTAAAAATACACAGGTCGCATTTCACCTCAAAACCAAAGGAGGAAAAATAAGAAATTGTATTTGCATGATGAAAATAACACCTATTTTAGGTTAGCTAAGATTTTTTTACATTGTGATATTATTTACATGACAATTAAACACATGTAAACCCAGCTTTTCAATACTGTAATGCAAAACATTTTTCATACTATGGACATTTTTATTGAAATCAGCATACTGTAAATCAAATAGCTTATAAAATACCAGTTTAATTGTAATGTGAAATATGACATGATTTTGGTAGATTTCACCCCATTATAAATGTACCATGAGAGTTTTTAGTATAATATAACGCTATTACAGTTTTTATTAACATTTAGAATTTTTTCTAAATATATTTTTTAAATTTTCATTGAAGTTAATTTTTAATCATTTTCTTGTGTTTTTGCCATCATTATTATTAGTAATATTTGGCAACTAGCTGATTTTTATTTATTTATTTTTTTATATATTTTATTTTCAGTTAAACTTTATTTTATTTTAAGCAAGAGAAATGTTATTTTATTTTATTTTATGTTTTAGTTAACTCTAATAGGCCTGAAATCAGTGGGAGAGCTAAATTACCTCAAGTTCTCTGCTGGCCACCAGAAAGATGCGCGCTCGGATGCTCTTCCAGCGAGACTCGGTCCATGTGGAGTAATCTCGAGAGCCGTACTGCAGCAGCTCGAAGGCAGGAGAGACGGCTTTGGACAGACGCACAGACGCCCGAACGCAGAACGGCTCTTCGGTGCCGTTCACCGACGCCGGACCCGACACCCAGAAATACGAGAAAAACTGAGAGAGAACAGACACAGAGCATTTTTAAAAATTATTTTAGCAATTTTCATTAGTCAGCCTTCTTATTATACATATGTCAAACATTACCATGTGCATATATAAAAATCTACATTTGTTAATTCAAATAAAATAAATAAATAAATCAACAAAAATAAATGGTTAATTAAAAATAATTGTATTATTAAAAATTACTTATCTCTTTTTGTCCACCACCTTACCATACGTATATTCAACTTTAACTGTATACATAAACGCTCATTAAACCAAAAACCATTCATATAAAAATAAATAAAATAATTAATTAAAAATAATTGCCTTTATCATTTTTAATTTTCCACTATATCCGTATATTCAATTTATGCACATACAAAGAAGAACATAAAAACAATAAAATAAAAAATACATATTTTTTAAATAATTGTATTTTTAAAAATTACTCTATTATTTTTTCATATGTTAGTATATGTATATCTGACTTTATCTGTATATATACACAGTACCTGTCAACAGTTTTTGAACCGAAAGATTTTTTTTTTTTTTTCAGTCTCTTCTGCTCACCAATCCTGCATTTATTTGGTCCAAAATACAGCAAAAACAGTAATATTGTGAAATATTATTACTGTTTAAAATAACTGCTTTCTATGTGAATGTATTTTAAAATATTATTTATTTCTGTGATGCGCAGCTGAATTTTCAGCATCATTACTCCAGTCTTTAGTGTCACATGATCCGTCAGAAATCATTCTAATATGCTGATTAAATTATAGAAATGAATACTTTTATTTAGCAAGAATGCTTTAAATTGATCAAAAGTGATGATAAAGACATTCATAAGGTTAGAAAACATTATGTTTTCAACATAATAATAATAAATGTTTTTTTGTCAGCATATCAGCATATTAGAATGATTTCTGAAGGATCATGTGACACTGAAGACTGGAGTAATGATGCTAAAAATTCAGCTTTGAAATCACAGGAATAAATTACACCTTAAAATATATTTAAATAGAAAGCAGTTATTTAAAATAGTAAAAATATTTCAAAATTTTACTGTTTTTGCTGTACTAGGATTGGTGAGCAGAAGAGACTTTTTTAAAAACATAAAAAAAAACAAAAACTTTTGACTGGTAAAATAAAATAAAATAAAATAAAAAAAATCAAAAAATAATTAACATTATTTAACATTAACATATTAACATTAAAACACCACAATGTTTTGATTTCACTCATATTCTCATGATTTCATACTGAAAACCCCTTCGTTTGCTTACGTCTTTGTTCTCAGTGTGGACCTCGCTGGGATTCTGGCACTCGCTCTCTGTGAGGTTGGTGACGCTTCCCGTCAGATTAGCCAGAATGTACTGAACGAAGCGTGTGACGCTGTGAACGGGGCCGTGGATGCGAGGACCAAGACCGATGTAGAACTGAGGAGGACCAGAACCTACAGACCACAGGAGACGCAGTCAGAAACGTGCTGATACTCTTCCAGCTGGACATATTCAGTCTGTTCCTCATGTACAACATGAATGATGATTTATTTTCATATTTGGATGAACTAACCGTATTCATCCTCAGAAGATGAGGGACATGAGTGACATATGATTTATGTGCTGTGTGTTTATGTGTGAGAATGGAGTATAAACACAGACAGACTCACTTAAAATGCTGTTGTCTCCTTTCTTGGTGACCTCAGGAGGCAGCAGAGACCGAAACCAGCTGTTATTCTTCTGAACTAGAAAACCATACAGCAACTGAGCGACCTGAGAGAGACAAACAGACACAAGTCATCACACAGCATGTCTTATTTATTTTTTACATTTAAATGTGATATATTTATATGCGTGTCGTATAATTAATATATATACATACATTTTTTTTTTACATTTTATATTTATATTTAAAAAAAAAAATATATATATATATATATATGTGTGTGTGTGTACATGTATAGTGTTATGCACATTTATAATAAAAAACAATTTTATATATTTTAAATGTCATACCTAAGAGTTCATATGTATTTTTTACATTTAAATTTGATATATTTGTATGTGTGCGTAAAATTACAAAAAAATACATATAGATTTATTTATATGTAAGTGTGTGTGTATATATATATATATATATATATATATATATAAAATAATTAAATAAAGATATTATATGCATAAACAAAATAAAAAGTAAATAAACAAACAAATAAAAAATTATATCTATAATTTGTTTAATGTTATATTTATATATAAACATTATTATTATTATATATACACACACATACACAACACTGTACATACCCATATATAATAAAACAAAATATATATATTTTAAATTATGTCATATCTAAAACAGTTTATATGTATTTATTTTTTTCAATTTACATTTAATATATTTATATGCATGTGTGTGTATAAAATAAATAAATAACTACTTATATATACACATATGTATATATATTTATACATTATATTTAATTTTATATTTAGAATACGTAAATATTATCATTATTATTATTTATACACATATAACACTATACATACACATATATAATAAAATAAAATGTTACATATTTTAAATAATGTCATATCTAAAAAATAGTTTATACGCATTTATTTTTTTAATTAAATTCTATATATGCATGTGTATAAAACAAATAAACATTTATATATACACATATGTATATATATTTATTTATTTTATTTTACATTCATAATATGTAAATATTTTATATATATATATACATAAAAGTTTTAGATATTCAAAAAAAAGTTCTATTTTTTTTCTTGAGTGTTTACTGTTTTCATTTTGCATTATCGACACACTATTTTATTTAATACTGTAAAGCTGCTTTGACACAATCTGTTTTGTTAAATGCGCTATGTAAGTCAATTTGACTTGTCTCTTGTTTTCATTAATTTTTTGTGCAATAAATGCTTTGGAAATATTATATGTAAACACAATCATGTCCTTAAATACTTGAAACAGAGAGAGAGATTTAATTCAGCTGAACAGAATGAGTCACATGTGATCATGTGACTGTGTGTGTGTGTGTGTGTGTGTGTGTGTTGATCATGTGACTCACAATCTTGGGGTCGGCGGTGATGCTGCTCAGGCTTTTGTTTTCTCCTCCTGCCTGCATGTAAAGTGAGCGAGCGACCAGCGTGGCCACTTCAGCCAGAGACTGAAACATACAGAACGAAGAGCTCAGATGAGTTTGATGGCACCGACACTGATTCAATCACAGTAAACACATCCGCAGCAGTTACACACCTTGGCCGCTTCAGTCTCGTACACCAGCTGCTCGTCTGGACTCAGGTTGGGCGGATATGTGACGTTCATGTTCTCTGCGTCGTCGTACATACTCTCATAGTGTCTGTTTTAGGTACAAAAACACAAAATGTGGCTTCAGACGCCCAATGCACATGACAAGAGCTTCTCTGAACATAAAGGGTTCAGTCATGTTAAAACACACACTGATTCAACAACGTTTGTATGCACACAAAACAGCAAAAATAAAAAAAGCACATGCAAAGTAGGCAATAGGACCATTTTTCTGGCAGCAACAGGTGTGATACCAATTTTAAAATCTATAATTATATTATATACAGTCGTATACATTAAAAGCAAGGGCGCAGGATTGATTTTGGCATTGGTGGGGACACAACAGCAGACAACAGACATTTAATTGATCTAAATTATTGCAAAGGACATGTCATAACATCTCTACTAACTTCTACACCCTTAAAAATCATAACAAGCGATGTACGACTTTGGAAACTATAGTTCTCTCCTTACATATGAAGAAATCAAACAGATTCATGAGTCCAAATTTCACAAAAAGCTTATGGATGTAAATATATGGATGTAAAACCACAGTTCATTTTCTTAAGGGATTTGTATTTGTGTATACGATCTTTGTTTTGTTTTTATAACCATAGCCTTAATGGTTTGATGTTTTGTACTGTTTAATTAAAAAAAAAAAAAAAAAGAAAGAAAGAAAGAAAAAAAGATTCACGAATTCGCTCCGAAATTCTGGACTGAATCAAATGATTCGCAATCCACGCTCCAAAGTCCCGCTCTGAATAATGATTTGTGAACTATCATTCCAGATCAGGAATCGGAGTGAAGATTGTGAATCATTCAGTTCACAAAATGATTCATGAACCTGCTCCGAAGTTCCGATCTGAATAATGATTCGTGAACCATCATTTCCGATCAGGACTTGGAGTGAAGATTGTGAATCATTCAGTTCACAAAATGATTTATGAACCCGCTCCAAACTCCCAGTCTAAATCAAATGATTCGCAATCCACTCTCAGAAGTCCCGATCTGAATAATGATTCACAAGCCATCATTTCAGACCAGGACTCAGAGTGCGGATCATGAAACATTTAATTTGCAAAATGATTCATGAACCCGCTCTGACGTCCTGATCTGAATTAAATGATTCGTGATCAACTCTCCGAAGTACCGATCTGAATAATGTTTCGAGAACCATCCTTTCAGATCGGGACTCGGAGTGCGGATCGTGAATCATTCAACTCGCAAAATGATTCACGGACATGCTCCGAAGTTCAGAACAAAATCAAATGATTCACAATCCACTCTCCGAAGTCCTGATCGGAATAATAATTCACAAACCATCATTTCAGATCAGGACTTGGAGTGAAGATTGTGAATCATTCAATTCGCGAAATGATTCATGAACCTGCTCCAAAGTCCCAATCTGAATCAAATGATTCGTGATCCGCTCTCCGATGTCCCAATCTGAATAATGATTCGAGAACCATCATTTCAGATCAGGACTGGGAGTGCGGACCGTGTATCATTCAATTCACAAAATGATTCAGAATCAGATGATTCTCGATCCACGCTCCAAAGTCCTGATCTGAATAATGATTCGTAAACTATCATTTCAGATCAGGACTTGGAGTGCAGATTGTGAATCATTCAATTTGCAAAATGATTCATGAACCCGCTCCAAAGTCCAAGTCTGAATCAAATGATTCGTGATCCGCTCTCCGAGGTCCCAATCTGAATAATGATTCACAAACCATCATTTTAGATCATGACTGGGAGTGCGGACCGTGAATCATTCAATTCGCAAAATGACTTGCGGACGTGTGCTGAAGTTCTGACCTAAATCAAATGATTTGCGATACATGAAGTTCTGATTTAAATAAAATGATTTGAAACCTGCTCCACTGAAGTCCTGATCTGAATCATATGATTCACGATACGCAATTTGCACGCCCAATCTGAGTCAAAAGATTTGCGATAAGCAATCTGATTGGAGCACTTCGAAAAAGTGAATCATTTTAGGATGCAATGGTTTAACTGATTCTGAGTTTTTGAAAAACTCAGGGGCGTTATAAAATAGTTTAAAGTGATGTTGAAATTAAAAAATGAATGGCTCTTTTAATTTGATCTGTTTTTTGCTAGTGAATCACTTGAAATGACCTAACTCACGAGTTTAAATCAATCGGAGCAGTTCCAGCGTAATGACTCACTCAACTGATTCGGTTCAACTGTTCCTCTTTTTGCGTCTTCAGCCATGTTTACACAACACTGTCAGACTCAGTACTATTACTGGCTTAGCTAGCACCTAAAAATCACGTCAGAAAATGATGTGACGGATCAGACTAAGTTATGATTATGAAGATCATGCAGAGAATCAAGACTCTTCAACTTCATCAGCAGAGATCAGTCGTGATTACAGATCATTTCTAAATTAACACCTGTTGTTGAATGATCCCTTATGGTCTGCCAGCACGAGGCCTGGGATCTGTCTGGCCCGCAGGAAGCGCTGGAAAGATGAGGGCGGCAGCGGCTGACTGACCGACGGATGACCCAATGTGACATTCAGACCAGCAGAAGCAGTTTTCAGATTCTCCATCAAAGCAGACACCTGACAGAGACAGAGAGAGTGAGGGCGAGCGAGATAACAGATGAGATAGAGAGAGAGTTTTCTCTCCTCCTCACTCACCTCTGCATCCACGCTCGTGTTGCGGCGGGACACGGGGTCAGAGTGCATCCAGAGCTTCTGCCCATGACGCAGGCCGATCTATAAACACACAGGAAACCTGTTATTAACATGCAGCATCTCAAACTCACAGAATGAACTCAAATCAAACAGACAGCTGCCACATGACAAAAGACATCCAAACCATTAATGTGTTACTTCAGTGGGAAACGAATGACAGATGTGAAACATTAGGCTAAACACATTCATGTGGCTTTTTTGGTTCCTGAAAAACTAAAGCCATATAATGGCTTTTTTATGACATATAATAATAATACATTTCTGATTATTTAACCTTTTGTATTATGGTTGTTTTAAATGTGCTATATAAATAAATAATATTTATAAACATATAACAAATAAGTAATAACCATAATAAAAACATAACAATAATATTTTTCATAATAGAATATATATCATCATAATAAACAACACTGTTATTGTCATTATTATTAACAATAATAACAATAAAAGAAAATAATAATAATAGAATATAAACAAAATTGACAACAGCAGTAATAATAATATTATTAATAGTAATATTATATTATTTGACATTCAGTAACATGCCTTTTAAATGATATAATAATAATAATAATTATTATTATTATTATTATTATTATATTTCACATTTTTGTACGTCAACCTTTTGTACAATGGTTGTTTTTAAACGTGCAATATAAATAAATATAAATATGTAACATAAATAAATAATAACCATAATAAAACACAATAATATTGTTCATAATAGAATATAAAATCATCATAAAAACATAATAATAATAATAATACTAACAACATAATATAAATAATACTGTTGTTATTATTATTAAAAATACTAGTAATAAAAAACATAATAATAGAAAATAAATAAATTGACAGCAGTATTATTATTATGAATAATAATAATAATAATAATAATAACCAACTATCAGATCAGATATTTGACATTCAGTGACATGCTTTTTAAATGATATAATACAATAATAATAATAATAATAATTTTACATTTTTGATTATTTACTTTTGGTTGTTTTTAAATGTGCTATATAAATGAATAAACATAAATTTATAACAAATAATAACCATAATAAAAACATAATAAAATTGTTAATACCAATATAAATGATCATAATATAAACATAACAACAATAATAATAATAATAATACTAACAACATAATATAAATAATACTGTTATCGTTATTATTACCAATAATGACAAGAAAATAATAATAATAGAATATAAATAAATTGACAACAGCAGCAGTAACATTTTAATAATTATTATTAACAGTAATATTAAAATGTTATTATTATATATAATATTATTACAATAAAAACGAACGATCAAATCAGTTATTTGACAAATAATACTAATACTTAAATAGAACCATAATAATAATAATACAAATAAATATTCTAATAAAATAATATAAATAAATGTTAGTACCTGCCCAATTTCCAGCATGGAGTGCACATTGTTCAAATTAATAACAAAATCATTTTTTTCCATGTCGTACACCATTTTTGAGCTGCCAATGTAGTCAAAGGCTTCCTATGAGAGAAAAAGAGAGTTTGTAAAAATATATAAACTGTAATAAAATACATAAACGGATGCCTGCTGAATACTTCTACTTATACAGTATTTCCACTGTAGTGATAATGCTCGTGCACAGTATAAACTGCATGATGTGCACTATTTTTGTAACAAAGAGGTCACATGACCTCATTATGTTACACGTGTAACAGCGAGTGGTTACAAATGTTATCTGCGTAATGTTAAATGCAATTTTGTATCAAAACATCTTCACTTCACAGTCTAATCCAATAACGATTCAAGACAAACGTGAACATCAAGAATACAAATGGTCATGATGCAGGCGTCACACACACTGACCCCTTGGAAAAAGGTGAAGAAGATATTGCGAGGGGGCGGAGCTTCCTGAGTGACAGGATACAGCACTTGAATGGCGGCCAATAGGGTGACGATACCAGACACGGTGCCTTCGGCCGCCGGAGCCTGTTCCCAGAAAAACGACCTGCCGTCCAGCTGAGACAGAAAAACGCACACAAAAAGACAGTGCTCAGGTTATAACTTAAAAAACCTCTAGCGGACTGGAAGACTTAGGTAAAACATCTTGAGGGTATTCCTCACCCGTGTCGCTGCGATGACGACGCTCTCGTTCGGCGCGTGGCCCTTGGCGCTGCTGTTGAGGGGCCGAGTGGACGTCCAGACGTTAAAATCGCTCAACGGGTCACACAGGACCTCTGATAGGAGGCAGAGAAACAGGTAAAGTAAATATCATTCAGCAGATGCTAATAAACAGTGTCTTAGACACAAAACTACACCTGAACTACACGTGTAGATGAACAGATTTCCTCTGGTGGGTCTGCTATAATAATTAACAGAAATTAGCAGTGCCCATAGATTAAAATGGGTAACTAAAATAGTAATAATGAAATAATAATAGTTAATAAAATAATAAAATAAAATATAATAATAAATCAGTTTTAATCAGTTATTTTCTGGATAAGGATTTGATGACAAGGATTTTTTTAATATAGTAAAAATATTTTAATCACAATGTCATAAAATATTTTAGAGCTTGAAATAAACAGAAAAATGAATATTCATTATTAAATGCTCTTTCTGTTTTAAAATTGTATTAATTTCAAGACTTTTCCAGGTCTAGAAATCTGTTATTTTAGTACCACTGATATACTACAATTTTTGTTAATATTTTTGATTCAAGCTTTTAAAAAACAATTTTTTCCTGTTTTCATTTTAATTTAAGTAACAGTTTTAGTATATGTACAGAAATTAGCAGTGTCTATTTATAGCTATTTAGAACTAGAACAGTTATAATTAAAACATAATAATTAATAAAATAATAAAATAAAATAAAATAAAAAATTATGCTGAATGTTCTTCAAGGTCCCTGCTCTTCTTAATCAGTCATTTACTGGATAAGGATTTAAAGACAAGTATTTTTATATAGCTCAGAGCTTGAAATAACTAGAAAAATAAATATTTATTATAAAAATGCTCTTTCTGTTTTAAAATTGTATTAATTTCAAGACTTTTCCAGGTCTAGAAATGTGTTATTTTAGTACCATTGAGATACTACTATAATGTTTGCTAATATATTTTTAAAACGTTTTTTTCCCTGTTTCTGTTTTAATTTAAGTTAAAGTTTCAGTAATTGTAATGTGCATTTTTGTTGTAGGTTTTATTAGTTTTTATTTCAGTTTTGGCCACTTAAGTACACCTTCACCTGTCAATAAAAAAGATATATGAGAAAACAAGACTTATCTTTTGTTATTTTGCAAGGTGTTTTGTCAGGTGTTCTGTGTCTGATGTGTGTGTGTGTGTGTGTGTGTGCGTGTGTGTACCTGGGTTGATGCTGAATCTGTTCTGCAGGTCTGTGCGTCTCATGCACGTCACGGTGTCGGTCACGGCGTGCATGTGTGAGAAGAGCTGCATGGCACACAGCGGATACTGAGGAGCGCTTCCGTTCACACGCAGGTTATGATCCTCATAACACTGCAAACACACACACACACACACGTGTCAAACAGCGCTGTAATGAACACATGCACACACCTACGAGAAAAACACACACCTTACGGATGACCTGAGTCTGATTCTCATCTTTCAGAGCAAACACAGGGAAAGCAAAATCTTCATAGGACAGCCCGTTCCCCAAAGGATTCCACACGGTCACGTTACAGTTCGCCAGCTCAGGGGCGTTATTCTCTGAATACACACCTGAAACATGAGAAAACAATCATACACACTGAGCTTCACATGTATTTTTATCTCTATTTCATCCCCTTCTTTTCTCCACAAGTTCATCATAAAACAATGTAAGATCAGATTTCCACACTAAGTGTTTTTGTTTTGTTTTCCAATGCAAAATATCTAAATATTCTTAAATCACAAAATCACATAAGAGATGAAGTATCAAAATAATGTGAGTTCATGCTTACAGTGGTAATTCAAAGGGAAAACAAAATTATTTTTCTTATTTATTTCTTATTATATATTAAGCATAAACCCTCAATTAATGTTCATACATTTCTCAGAAAACCCCACATTTAGCATCTCATGTAAATATACCTTTTTGATTTAAAAATTGAATGTCAAGAAAATCACTTTTTGCTGTATAAAATATTATTCAACATTTATATAAACACTCCTAAATCAAGATATATTTACATGAGATGCTAAATATATTTAATCATATTCTATGGTTTTTAATGCTGTAAATCTCTTTCTGTAATGTGAATCACATGGTGTGAAACTGAATAAATGTGCAGGAAAATAGTTTCACATTTACATCCTGTTTTGATCCTGATATGCACTATTTTCAAGGAGGCTTAAGCGATTACAAAAAACATTTAAAATGGACTTTGTGTCTGTCAGTGAAACTCAGAAATTAGGAGTGCCCATAGATTATATTAAAATTAAAATTAAAATAAATAAATAAATAAAAAGTAAATAAAATAATTATAATTCAGAAAATAATAAAATAATAATACTTGCACTTTAGCATTCCAGAAGTATCCTTGAGATACTATTATAGTGTTTTATTAATATTTACTTAATAAATATTAACAAATATTTGAAGACTTTATTTGCAAAAACAGATAACTCATTTTTTTAAATTTCAAAAAACGTGTTTTTTATTATGTTATCATGTTTTTGTGTTAGTTAGTTGTGTTAGCTGTTTTTTTTGTTGTTATTTTTACTTAATCAAAATAACCCAACTGCAGTTTGATTGAGATTAATTGGAATGAAAAAACATGATTTTTGAAAAAAAAAAAATATATTGTTCAAAACATAGTTATCAATAACCTTTTTTTATGCTGTGATCCTGGTTGTCAACATTTTCAAGAATCTTGAAAGTGATTTAAATATTTTAAAGTCTGTAATATAAATTAACATAATAAAAAACATGATTTTAAGTAAGTAAAATTAACAAAAAAAAAATACAGCTAACACAGCTAACTAACACAATAAAACATAATAACATAATAAAAAATGTGATTTTTGAAAATTAAAAAAATTGAGTTATGTTAAGAGTTATCTGTTTTTGCAATTAAACTCCTATCCTAAAAGTGCAAGTATTATTATTTTATTATTGTCTGAATTATAATTATTTTATTTACATATTTTAATCTATGGACACTCCTAATTTCTGAGTTTCACTGACAGACAAAAAGTCAATTTTAGATGATATACATATACATATACACACACATACACACACACACACACACACACACACACACACACAACACACAACACACAACACACAACACACAACACATTACATCACACACCTGTGTTCTGGTTGGGGCAGGTCGTGTGAGGCGAGAAATTATCAGCAAGGCCTGTTTTTGAGACGATCACAGCAACTCCAGCCACTCTGGATGAGTTCTTCATCCTCATCATGACTGACCTGCAGGACAAACACATGAGATCAGACACACAGAAACAGTCAGACACATGCATGACAGACAGACAGACAGACAGACAGACAGGTGTTACAGCACCTGTTGAAGAAGGCCGTCTCCATGATCACCATGTACGGAGGATGCGGTCCTGAGCTGAGAATCCAGTCCAGGTCGGATTCGGTCTCCAGCACATGAAGGACGCCCGTGTCTCCTGACATAGATGCTGAGAGACAAATAAAACAATGAGGCTGTGCATTACAGTGGCCCTAACACACAGTTTAAAATGTGGGTGGATCAACAATCAGCTGAAATGATGGACTCACACTGGCAGCCGATCTGATGGGTGGCGTTCAGCAATCGGACACACGGGACCGTATCGTTGAGCTCAACATAGATCTTCTGTTCCACTGAGCTGGACGACACACCTACAGCAGCAGAGACACAATCATACGACATACTACTACTCACCTCGAAATACACAAGGTTACAGTATCTATTGAATCTTTAGAATCTATATACAGAATCTCTGATTCACATTAAGTGAACTATTTTGACTTTCTGAAATATACAAAATGTATAAAATATATAAAAAAAATATATATATAAAATGCAAAAAAATATTTTAAATACTTAATAATGTTTGACTGTTTAATTCTTAGGATTTATAACATTAAAATATAACATAAATGAATATTTCCATAACAAAAAAGTAAAGCATGAAAAGATATTTACATACTTATTTTCATTATATATATATATATATGGGTCAAAGACGAAAAAGGGTTTAAGCATAAAAACAGTAAGTTTAATATTGCTTTAAATTGTTGTTGTTTTTCCAAAATAGAAATGTATTGCATTTTTGTTTTGTTTTTCTGAGCAAAAAATAAATATCAAATATAAAATACATTTTTTCCTAATTTACAGAAGACACCCACTAAAATGGCATTCAGTGTAACAATCTTGTCAGGCATATTTACAACAAAAATCAATTTATGACATATTAAAAGATGAATTACTTTCACCCCAAATACACTAATTAGTTGTAATTCTACATTTTTAAAATTTGCCACTATCCTAGGTTTTGCCCATGTGTCAGTAAGAAACACAACAAAATTTAACATGCACCCTTATGCTTTTATATATTTTAATATGCACAAGTCAGAATAAGCATGTTGTTTGAATTTCTACATAAATATTGTCATTCAATGTAAAACAACGTAACATTATTTCAACCAAATTTTGACATTTTATTCTCTAAAAACTTATTTGAAACCTTAAAAGTAGACACTTAACTTACCTTTAGTGTGCTTTCTACAGACATAAAATATCATTTGTAAATTTGTTTTGATGTGAACATTTTAACGTCTTTGAGCCTCATATATGTATATAATTTCATAATTAATTTAAATTAATATTGTGACAAAATTATGGCTGGAATGACAGTGCATTTAAACTAGACTGTACAGCACAGGATGATTCTGATCGAATTTATTTACTTCGATTTCCTGAAATATATAAGCTTTTACAAAATATTTTGTAA
Organism: Labeo catla; assembly: GCA_012976165.1. NCBI lineage: Eukaryota > Metazoa > Chordata > Actinopteri > Cypriniformes > Cyprinidae > Labeo > Labeo catla. Next base: position 1,140,564 of record VONZ01000105.1, read on the forward strand.
AAATCATAAACGTTTATGATGATTTAATTGTTAGGATTTTATATCACAGCCTTAGATAAAATATGAGTCAGTACCAGTCATTTACCATGTTATTTACATGTTACTTCAAGTACTTTAAAGAATATATCGATAATTTATGGTACTCATACATGACACAGGGTATTACCATGGTACTTTTCGTAACTTCTTTGTTAGTGCGATGTAAACAGCTACATTCGCTCAGTCACTAACTCGACACTAGATTAACATCCTCTTACCGTTATTACGATGTTAAATTAACGTGAATGTATTAAAAATACACAATAGTAATTTATACAGGAATATATTTTTATTCCAGGCCCGAGCGAGTAAAGAATGTTTATCATCTCGTGACCGCACAAACACACGATTAAACATTAAAAACTCATATTTATACTCACATGTGTAAAATAAAGCGGCGATCAGAAGTTTAACCCAGTTTATTGATATTAAATCTTCCATCTTCCTCATTCACAGATCAGCAGTATCAAACTGAAGCAGCGCTTGTTTTCTTCCGGTTCCGGCTCCCTTGTTCGGCGCACCAGACTCGCCGCTGCCGCTCCACAGCGACACCCGCCGGCAGCGCCGCGTTATTGCCGCATCTAAAGCTGTTTGTTTTAACCGTCTGTGCGCACACAGATGAAATCAGGCAACGTTTTTTATTTGAAAAAAATAAGTGTTTTTAGGGCCTGAGCCCCTATTGCTTTTCGAAGGATTCTTCTTCTTCTTCTTTATTATTATTTTTATCAAGGTTTTGGGGCCCTTAACATGCTCAAAAACTCTTGAAAATTGGCACACACCTTGGAATCTGCGGCCATTAGGGCCGGGCAGAGACTGGTACATGGGCGTGGCAAGGGGACTCTACAGCGCCCCCTGGAATTTGGAGGGTCATATAGCACACATACTTGCACTTACACATATGAAACTCGGTACACATATAGAACTCATCAAGTTGAACAACTTTCACACTCTATGTCATTAGCTAATCCCAACAGGAAGTTGGTTATTCTGGGTTTTGTCAAAAACGCATGCTCTGGAATTTGATATACTAGTCCTAGGTTTTCTACCCAATTGTCACCAAACTCGGTCAACCTGATCTCAAGACACTGGGAATGAAAAATTGTGAGGGGATTTTTGATATCTCGAACGGTTTGGCCGTGGCGAGGCGTTGAAATTATGGCGAGAAATGAGAAACAGGAAATGGCTAATAACTACTGCACACATTGTCTGATTCGGATGAAACTTCAGCGGTTTGTTCGTTGTATGATGCCGATCACATAGATGTGACTATTAGGAGTCAAAGTTATAGCGCCACCAACTGGCAACAGGAAGTTGTGTCTCTTTTAAAAATGCTTTGATATCACATGGTTATTTTTACCCGATTTGCTTCAATCTTCATCAGAATAATGTCAAAACACAGCCGATGAGAATCGGTAAAGGGGTCGTTGATACATTAAATGCTGTTGCCATGGCAACATGTCAAACTTTAACATTTGTTTCCTGTGTTTTTGGGCCACTTAATAAGCTTAGATTTTCATTAAACTCAACACACACATCAGTATTAATGATAGTTAGACAGTGGCAAAAGCTCATAAATGGGCGTGGAGGAGGCGCTCTATAGCGCGTTAGTCTTAGCTACAGACACCAAATTTGGTATGTATATTGGACTCATCAAGCCGGACAACTTTCTAATTTACATCCATTAGCTGCGACCAACAGGAAGACTGCTATTTTGATTCGAATGTGGATTTTTGGAAAAATCAGGCTATAAATAAATTCATACTCCTCCAAGCAGGAATAAGTAGTTCACACCAAACTTTGTCAACATGATGCCAACATACTAAAGATGTTAAATTGTGAGCGGATTTGGGATATCTTGAACGGTTGATTTATGGTGATTTATTAAAGTAGCAGTAAAAAACATATCCATAATCTTTAAAAGGCAGCATCCAAACACCTCAAAACTTTTTACATACATAGAACTAGTCATTCTGAGAAATAAATGCTTACTTCCATCGATATAAAATAGTCTACAAAAAATAGAAAATTAAAAAACTATTAAACATCTGATCTCACTCTAACTCTGTGTCGGGGGATGGGCTTTTGTTGCTAAGTGTATGTTGTTACGTCCCAGGTCTAGGGTCTAGGAGTAACATAAATAATAGTCTTCACACTGAAACCTTTGATCTTTCGTTCTTTTTTTATTTTTATTTTTTTCAAAATAAGAAGCTAATGAACTTCAGGGTTGGGCCAAGGCCAAAATAACAAACAAAAATTGAAACTAACTTTCCCAAAGAAACTTAATACCCTAAAAGAAAAAGTCAAACAAAAATACAGGGACTAAACTAACTCCCTGACTATTTGAAAAACAGGAGAAAACGAATTTTACAAAAGAAAAAAGGGCACCCAACCCCTACAGCTTCTGTGCGAAAAAGAGTGTATTTACAATATTTACAATAACGGGCAAAAACACAGCCACATTAAAAGAAAGAACAAAAAGAAACAATCGGTGAAAAACTGTACAAGGAAACACTAGGTGGGTAAAGTGACAAAAACTGTACAACAATATTTACACAAATGTCCCAATACAATATTTCATCTTTTCTTTACAACACAGTTTCCAAATAGCAACACCAACAACAACCCACACTCCAGCTCTGCGACGCCTCATTTTTAAAAGACGCGGAGTTCCAGATTCACCCAACCACTGGGCACGTACCGGCACGTTCAATTAGGGCGGGGCCACCTGAGAGAAAGACAGAGAGGGAGAGCGAGAGAGGGAGAGCATGCATGCAAGAGCGAGAGCTATGCATAGAGCACATACGTCTCAACGTAACAATGTGTTGAGCTTGTGCCTGGGTGGTTATGTGTGTGTGTGTTTGTGTGTGAGAGAGAGAGAGAGAGAGAGAGAGAGTGCATTTAAAGTGCATTATCATAACTCTTCACAACTTTTTACATATGAAAAACAAGTCATTCTTAGGAAATATGTCTAGCATGTTTCCAGAGACCGCAAAAACATTTAAAATATCACACTTGTAAACTGGCAGATGAAGACTGTAATACCAAGGATGAACACAAGATGACCTCTTAGAATAAGGAATCTTTTTCAGCTCATTCTCAGTGTATCAGAATGACTTAAAAGCATTTTGATTTTAACCCTTTCATTGCTGTAACCCTTCAATCCAAACTGTTACAGGGATACTGTTAATGCATGTGCCCACTGGGCTCCGTTTTTCTGATGGCACCAGGGTTGCGGATGCGCTGGCGGCGAGGGCCCGTCATCGCTGCTAGCAGCTATATTTTAGTTTACATTTTGCAATAAACACAAGCAATGCTCGTGTTTGAGAAAACAAACATTTCTAATCTATTTTATAGTCCGTTATAGTCTTTTGTGTACACTTAAACATACTTCATTATTATGTATATGTATTATCCTTTTTTTTTTTTTGAGTGCGAATTTGAGATTCATGCACCATCAAGCTTTACCAATCAATTTGGGGAGGCAGTTTAAAAATCAAGACCTGGAAATCAAATCTAATTTTTAAAAATTATTTCATAATGTGATCTTAATATATTAATTGTAACATGAGCTAATACGCCACATAACACAATAAAGTTGAGAGACACAATTCACGTTGTACTGACATTGCACTGCATTACCTTTATTTAGATGAATCAGTGGATACAATCATTAATTTTACAATAAGCAAAATGAGAAGTAAAATAATTAAAATGACTTAACAAAGACTCCATACATGAGTGTGGCTTCTTTTTACGTAGATGAATACTGTAGTTAATGCTGTTTGCTAAAGGAAAAGCACACATTACAAAAATCAAGGACTATAAAAGTCTATTAGACACATTTTAAATGATATACAATTGGCAGGAAATGACTGAAACTGACAAATGGGAAAAAAGGAATCAGAAAATCAAGCAAATCAGGCAAACATCCACAGGACACATGTACATTCATTTATTCATTCGTTCATTTATTCATGCCTCTGGTCATCCTGTCGTCCTGTCGTTTTAGTTGGAGTTCATCTAACATTTTTTAAATGTGTCTACTTGTTATAATGTTTATAGAACATTTAAATGTAGCTAAGATCCCCATATTGTGCAAAATAATAAAATGAAATGTTCCTTTAACTTTCGCATAACCAACCCTTTGAAACGTCTCATAACTTAATGGCAATGTTATTTAAACGTTCTTTGAACATATTTTTAATAGCTGCAATCACTGCTTTTTTTATTTTCATGGCTGCTTTTTAAAAATTACTTCTTTGGCATCCTTAAGGAGGATTATTAAAAACCCAAACTTAAATAACTAAATAAACTGGGGCCTCATTTATTTACAAAGGCAGAAACTGACGAGAAGATTCTTTTGCGTACACTAACTGAAAAGTATGCAAATACGAAGACTACATTGGTAGCTTTATATATATTTATATATAAAATCACAATATGCAGCATAATTAATTAATAAATGATATATGATTTCCAGAAAAAAAAGATTCTTAGTGTTTTTTAAAGAAGTCTCTTCTGCTCATCAAGCCTGCATTATTTGATTCAAAGCACAGAAAAACCAGTAAAATTCTAAAATATTTTTTCAATATTTTAAATAACTGTTTTCTATTTGAATGTATTTTAAAATGTAATTTATTCCTGTGATCACAGCTGAATTTTCAGCATCATTACTCCAGTCTTCAGCGTCACATGATCCTTCAGAAATCATTCTAATATGCTGATTTGCTACTTAACAAACATTTCTGATTATTATTATTATTATCAATATTTAAAACAGTTGAGATTTTTTTTAGGATCCTTTGATGAATAGAAAGATCCAAAGATCAGCATTTATCTGAAATAAAAAGTTTTTGTAACATTGTATGCACTATAACCTTCAACCTTCAAGCTTTAAGTCAGTATATACATTTCTATATACACTAAATTAATTCTTAATTTTATTTAGCAAGGATGCTTTAAATTGATCAAAAGTGATGATAAAGACATTTATAAAAGATTTCGATTTCAGATAAATGCTGTTCTTTTGAACGTTCTATTCATCAAAGAAAGCTGACAAAATTCTACTCAGCTGTTTTCAACATAATAATAATAATAATAATTGTTTTCTGAGCAGTAAATCATTAGAATGATTTCCGAAAGATCATGTAACACTGACGACTGGAGTAATGATGCTGAAAATTCAGCTTTGAAATCACAGGAATAAATTACATTCTAAAATATATTCAAATAAAAATAGTTATTTTAAATAGTAAAAATATTTCAGAATTTTACTGTTTTGCTGTATATTGGATCAAATAAATGCAGGCTTGGTGAGCAGAAGAGACTTCTGTTCAATAACTTTTGACTGGTAGTCTTCTAAATATACGTACTGTTCTTCTTCTAAACCCTTGTGGGTGTTTGTGGTGTTGTTGCGCATACTTAAATATAAACGGATAATTTAGCCAAAAATTAAACCTCAGTTATTGTTTACTCACCCTGGTGTTGTTCCAATGCCAAAACAAGGTTAGGTAAGTAAACAATGACTGGACTTTAATTTCTGGCTGAACTAGCCAAAGATAAGCTGTGATTTACAAAGTTGGATTTGTTTAGGCTCCTGGAGTTGCGAACTCATCTTGATTTTCATTAACGAGCGTCTCACTGGATGGAGCAGCGGGTCAGCGCTGCGGCTTTGACGACTCCAGCGGCCACCCAAACGAACCCCCATCCTTCCGCAGCTAAAAATCTTGACAAAATCGTGGCCGCCAACCCAGTTTCCACTGCTGGAGCTGCAGGGAACAAGAACGCTAAGAGCGCAGGTGCAAATGTCGCCCCGATCCCCAGCATAAACATGGTCAGCATAGTCACAATTTTAATGTGATCTGGAGAAAGCAGGTTCTTCGGTTCTTCTTCGCTCAGTCTCCTCTGCTCCTCTTCTTGGATCCAGATGTCCAGGTCCATCTGTTCTCTCTCTTCTTGATCCTTTCTCTCCCTCTCCTCCTCCATCCGTCTTTCCTCCAGTCGTCCCATGTTCTCCAGCTCCGTCTGCAGAGACGCCGTGAACCGTCTCAGCCTTTCTGGAATCGGTTGCACATTCTGTTCTTCCTTCTTTATATCCGCCTGAATCTGATCAATCCTGCGTTGTATGCGTTTCCTCCTCCGTTCAGTTTCTTGCCTCTCTTCATTCATGTCAGAAAGAAACGCACGCCAACGAACATCAGCGATTTTTCTGACCTCCTGCTTTATTTTCCTCATTCTTTCAGCCGTTTCAGCTTGGATTCTCTCTTCTATTATCCTCTGGGCTTTTTGCATCGCTTCTGTAACTTCATTAGTGAAGTGACGGTTCTCATTCACAACCAGCAGCTCGTCCACTTTCTGCAGGAGTCGACGCACCTGATCTCGGTTTGTAGGGTTTGTGTTGTCAAACGCCACGAAACGCCTTCCAAATCCCTCCACGAGCTCTTGAACCTTTCGATTTTGCTTTGAAACAAACCTTTCAATGGATTCTCCTCTAAGTCTGTCAGCGTGTGTGAATATCAGGATGCTGTAACGGCTGATGTCCTCCTGAAACATCTCCAGAATCATTTGTACGGTGCGCTGCTGCTCCTCCGTAAATCGTTCTATCGGTACGACGAGTAGAAATGCATGAGGACCAGGAGAACACAAGGCCAGGCAGCGAATTGCTTCTTCCTTTAATTGTTCTTCTGTTAAGTCGGTGTCAAAAAACCCAGGTGTGTCTACAAGAACAAGCTCTTGTCCTTCCACCGTTGCACTTGCTCTCTTGCTCTCTTTAGTGACTGAACCCATGCTCAGCTCAGCATCAAAATAATCTTCTCCCAGGATGGTGTTTCCCGTTGCGCTTTTCCCCGCACCGGTTTTTCCCAGCAGGACCAGTCGCAGTTCATTCGGAGCTGGACTTACTGCGAAGGGATCGCTGCCAGGTAAACCAGGTGTACTCATGCGGGCAGGAATCTGAGTTTGAGAGGGTGAACAAACATTTCGGGTGGGTCTGTTTCCCTCATTTGAGCTCCTGTTGGACCACTGCTTGTGGTGACTTTGCGAGTGTGGCATCTTTGATCCTGAGAAAAAAAAGTGTTTGTTGTTGAGAAAAATGACATTACAGTTATATTCCACAATCGTGTAGATTTTAGGTTTCTCTGGTCGTCCCATATACCATTCAATGACTTTGAGAGAATGAAAATAACCTTATTTATGCAATCTAATAACTAATCTAAGACTGGTCTAGATGATCTATTGTGGTCAGACTAACTGATGTTGGAGACATTTATTTAGTTTACCCATTTATATGGGTCATTCCTGGAATTCGGTAACATTTCAATCCCCCAGCGTTTCTAAAGTGGTGATTCACCAAAATTTATTGTTCAAAGCTTTTCACAATACTGTGGTATGCTCATTATAATGAATAAAAATAATTGTTGCAGCATTTTAATATTTTTTTTTACCATAAATTAATGTGTTATATCTCCTAAACCAAGCATTTTGTCATGTCCCAGAGGGACTTCACTGAGTTTGTACTTAGACAATGAACAAAATGTGCATTTTTTGGCAATAATGTAAGATTTGTGTTCCTTTCTTGTGAAGAATATTTCTCTAAAAAACTGTTTTAAAGTTATTTCCCTCAGTCTGAACTCAACCTCGTCACACTAACCATTCTACGCCCATAATTTAGACTCTGCTCATATGTGACACAATTTACCAGAAATGGCATCATTCGGGTGTCTTTAATAGTGGTTAGTAGCATCAGAATTTAGGAGACTTTAGTACATCTTTTCTTTGATTGTCCTTTATCCAAGCAATTTTGGTCTGACCTAGGTTCTTTTATATGTGATTCTGCCAACGTTGTACACTCCTTTAGTTTAAAAGACATTATTTTTTATTATAATAATACTACAAATAAACCCCTGGAACATACTATTAATTTTTTTATTTTATATGGTACATTTTTCATACACAAACAAAAATTCGCAAATAGTTACCCATTCTATCCCCTTTTTAAAACTGAACTAAACTCACTTCTAAAATCTCTTCATCTTATACAGAATAAAAAAACCCTAAGATTCCTAAAATATTTTGCATGTATCCATGTATTTAGATGCTTTCCTTATGTGCGCTTAATCGAATATCCTTGTAAGGTTATTGTAATGTCATTCTCATTGTGGTGTTTTTATCTGTTATTCTTATTTTTATTCATTTATTTATTTTGGTAACCATTTTTTATTTTATTATTAATGTGTAAGCATTTGTTTGTCATTTGTTTAATTTATTATTACTGGTTATTATTTTATAGTTTTGTATGTGATCCCTTGGCTATGTTCTTGTACTGTTTGTTCAAGCATTAATAAAAAAAAAAAGAAAAAAATTTGCATCATAATTTTTATTTATATTTTTGAAGCATATTATAGTCAGGGAGGCTTAGTCAAGCTTAGTCAAGCTTAACAACTCAACCCTGTCACATATAAACAAAAACAAAACAGCGCGATCTGGTGGTTAGTCAAAAATAAAGCAGCCAAAAGCCTGTGAAGCTCTGTCGGAAGAAGCATTCACCACAATTTCCATAGATTGAGCCATGTTACATGCACAAATAAAAGCCTAACCGTGTGTGTGTTTGTTTGTTGAATTTCTGACTCTGATAAATTAATTTACCCATTGAACAGTGCCATTAAATGTCAAGGATACGCAAGTACAGAAAGTGAGGCTTCTACGAAAGGGATTTCTACGTTAATAAGCCTCAAATCGAGGCTTCATCTGGCGTGCCCTTTAACATAAGCTCTGATGTCTTGGATCAAATGTCATTTCACTAGTTGACAGTCATTCAAGATTTAGCGATCCAAACTTGCTAATGATGTGAAAACACAAATTCGAAAAGCATATGTTGCCCATAAGAATGTAATGGCATCTCTCATAAAGGTGTGCATCTTTACAAAGTAAACAATGGTCTAAAAAACATTTAGCCTCTTCGCTAATTAGCACACAAAATACCATTGGTATACTACGTCCGCCGCCTCACCGGAAGTTGTACCCACGTTCTTTTTTACAGTAGCGCCCCCCGGAAACTTGTGGATAGAAACAGGCAGCGTTCGCAAACCCGCGCTCTTGACTGCGCATGCGCATTGGCTGCTCTAGCCTGAAAAATACACCTTTTTAAACAATACTGAAGCATAAGAAAAAACAGTTATGAGGCGGTTGTTGTCAGATTTCATTGGTGATTTCAAATATGAAATTTAATCGTAAGCTTGGTGAACCATTTTATAGAGTTTTATGTTTCCCTATTCAAAGAGAGGCGTTTTGCCTTAAAGGGGTCATCGGATGCCAAGTTCACTTTTTCATGTTGTTTGAACATTAATGTGTGTTGTCAGTGTATGTACAAATCTACCCTATAATGATAAAAACCCATGCAGTGGTTTTTAATTAATCTGTAAAAATAATATCCCCTTTTTCAAATCGAGCCGTTCTCAGATGACTGTCATTGTGGTGTCACACCCACAGTGGCCGCTCCCACAATAGTTGACTGACATGAGCGTCTTACCTCAGATCAGCTGTAACAGTCAGACCTCTTTTGTTTTGATGCCGGAGCAGGGATGTAAGTTAGATAAGAATATGAGCAATTGAGGTGTTGTGTTGCTGGATGTAATAATGAACGTAGTGGTCGTCATTTACTCCCGACATCTGAGCCACTGAAGATGCAGATTACGTTTGTTTGTGAAGGGAATGCACCTCCCGATCTACATATATCCGTCTATGTTCACGCGAATCATTCGTGATCCAGCTTCACTTACAGCAGAAGTGAGTATAAGCGTTTTTTTATGAATCTTTGCGATCGCCTTTCCTAATAATGTGCTAGTTAGCAAGTTTAGCAGCTAAATGCGGCTAAAGTAAACAGGCTCGTCACTCCACAGAGAGAAGAGAGGGGCGGGGCGAGCAGAGCTCATTTGCATTTAAAGCACCCTCGACCAGAATGAGATGATTTTTGCAGAGCTGATTTTGACAAGGTAAAAAGGGTGTTGTTTCACAAAACCATTGAGAATTTATAACCAAAGTATATTATAGACTTTTCATTAAGACCCTAAAGAATCATATAAACTTGTGGAAAATGGGCATCCGATGACCTCTTTAAGGCTTCTAAAACTGTTAATTTATTTAATCTTTTTAATTTATTTTGTTAAAGGTTTTGTTTTGTATTATTTATTTTATTATATACATGTATAATACTGACATTTTTGTACTTTTATGCTTTGTACCTTGGCAATAAAAAAAAACAAAAAAAAACACTGCGGCCCCTGGTCTTCTTCCCATGTACTACTAGACCGGAAGCGTTAGCTTTAGCCGTTACGCTTTTTCAGCTCATGGTTGCAGGCTTGCCATCTAGTGGCTTTGGTTTTAGTTAAACTTCTTAATTAAAAACACTTTTTGCAAAAATAAACAGACCATAAACACACAATTTGTGTTTTTTTAGCTTCAGTCCTGCAGAAATGTGAAAAATATGATAAAAGTTACATTTGTTATCATTACATTGTACAACAGGTACACATGAGCAGTAAAAATTCTTTTTAAACCAATTCCAGTTTGTCCGTTACAGGCTTTAGAAAATAATAAAAGGTCATTAATGCCTCATGGGAAAATATGATTTTTTGGAGGTTTGACATGTGCCTAATGGGATATTAGAAAATAAATCATACATAGCAAGAAATCCCAGGTATCCCTGGGATACCTGGGATTTGGTAACGTTTCAATTTTTTTTTATTTTTTATTTTTTATTTTTTTCATTTCATTTCAAGCATCAACATACCTACCAGCATATGCTGTTTTTTTCCACCAGGGATATGACCCATATATTTAACATAAAAATAGCTTAAAATATACATACCCAATACATCAGAGCTTTTTACAATCAAAATGGAATTACAGAAGAATAACATAAACTGCGCTTGTTTAAATAAATATCATCGTCTGATAACTAAAATGATAATTCAATGCTTAAATACAAGTATTAGTTACAGTTACAGCACCTTGGTTGGACATGTCGTGTAGTTCAGTCTCGAACGGCTCGCTGTGAGCTTGTGGTGAGTTTGTAATGATGTTGGACTGGTATGTTGAGAGGCAGGACTTCCACAGAAACGAAACTGGGCACGACCCCGAACGATGATGCACAGGGCTCTCGAGCCTCACACATTTCAAACAGTTCACTCACTCTTAAGCCACACCTTGTATTTGACACGCTGAGAAGTGAGGAATGACTTGTCCCGATATAATGTTAATGGACGAGGAACTTCTCTGCCGAGTTCATAGCTGTCTTGAAGTAAATGCCGCCTGCCAGCAAATATCAGAAATGAGAATGTGTTGTTTTCGGGTAAATTGCGTGATCCCGCTGCAATCTCGTTCGTCACTCGTCAACGTGGACACGCACACACGGGACGAGGCAAGAGAGAGCTGATGTTAGGGAATACAGCCTATAAAAATACATTCAGTTAAACTAGATAAAAAAGTTCGTCGAGACAAACTTTAAGTTGGCTTGAGAATCCGGAACAGAAAGTTTTAAACAGTTTGAAAAGTTTATGAAGTTTAAAAGGTTAAAGTTTGAATGTTTTGAAGGCAATACAGTCTGTCAGAGATAGATAGATAGCTAACATAAGTAGCAAGTTACTAGCATGTTGTTAGCATGATTAGCAAGTTACTAGCTTGTTTCTAGTATGATTAGCAAGCTACTAGCATGACTAGTTGCTAGGCTAGTTGATAGATAGATAGATAGCTAACATAAGTAGCAAGTTACTAGCATGTTGCTAACATGATTGTAGCATAATTAGCATGTTTTTTGCATGATTAGCAAGTTACTAGCATTTTGTTAGCATGATTAGCAAGTTACTAGCATGTTTCTAGTATGATTAGCAAGCTACTAGCATGACTAGTTGCTAGGCTAGTTGATAGATAGATAGCTAACATAAGTAGCAAGTTACTAGCATGTTGTTAGCATGATTAGCAAGTACTAGCTTGTTTCTAGTATGATTAACAGCTACTAGCATGACTAGTTGCTAGGCTAGATAGATAGATAGATAGATAGATAGCTAACATAAGTAGCAAGTTAAGCATGTTGCTAACATGGATTGTAACATAATTAAGATATTTTGCATGACAAACAGTTACTTAAAGATTTTGTTAGCATGATTAGCAAGTTACCAGCATGTTTCTAGTATGATTAAGTTACCAAGATGACTATTAGTTGCTGGTATTGATAGATAGCTAACATAAGTGCAAGTTACTTAGCATGTTGTTAGCATGATTTCAAGAAGTTACTAGCTTGTTTCTAGTATGATTAACAAGTTTAGGATGACTAGTTATATTAGTTGATAGATAGATAGATAGATAGATAGTTAACATAAGCTTAGTTAATAAAGATGTTGCTAACATGTTTCTAGATGATTGCCAGTTACCAAAATGCATGATTGTAAAGATAATTCAAGACGTCATTAGATTCTGCATATTTAGTTAATAAAGATCTTTGTTAAGATGATTAGCAAGTTACTAGCATGTTTCTAGTATGATTAGCAAGCTACCAGTACGACTCATTGCCAGGCTAGTTGATAGATAGCTAACATAAGTAGCAAGTTACTAGCATGTTGTTAGCATGATTAGCAAGTTACTAGCTTGTTTCTAGTATGATTAACAAGCTACTAGCATGACTAGTTGCTAGGCTAGTTGATAGATAGATAGATAGATAGATAGATAGCTAACATAAGTAGCAAGTTACTAGCATGTTGCTAACATGTTTCTAGCATGATTAGCAAGTTACTAGCATGTTGCTAGCATGATTGTAGCATAATTAGCATGTCATTAGCATGTTTCTTGCATGATTAGCAAGTTACTAGCATTTTGTTAGCATGACATGTTTCTAGCATGATTAGCAAGTTACTAGCATGTTGCTAGCATGATTGTAGCATAATTAGCATGTCATTAGCATGTTTCTTGCATGATTAGCAAGTTACTAGCATTTTGTTAGCATGATTAGCAAGTTACTAGCATGTTTCTAGTATGATTAGCAAGCTACTAGCATGACTAGTTGCTAGGCTAGTTGATAGATAGATAGATAGATAGCTAACATAAGTAGCAAGTTACTATACATGTTGATAGATGATTGCCAGTTACTAGCTTGTTCTAGTAGCGATTAGCAGCTACTAGCATGTTGCTTAACTAGTTTGATAGATAGATGGTAGCTACTAAGTATGTTACTAGCATGTTGACATGTTGTAGCATATTAGCATGTTTTTTGCATGATTAGCATGTTACTAGCATTTTGTTACATGATTAGCAAGTTACTAGCATGTTTCTAGTATGATTAGCAAGCTACTAGCATGACTAGTTGCTAGGCTAGTTGATAGATAGATAGCTAACATAAGTAGCAAGTTACTAGCATGTTGTTAGCATGATTAGCAAGCTACTAGCATGTTGTTAGCATGATTAGCAAGCTACTAGCATGTTGCTAACATATTTCTAGCATGATTAACAAGTTACTAGCATGTTGGATATTTTGATGATTCGAAAATGTACGTTTTTTCTATGTATAAACTGATTATGTAATAAAATATGTTTTCGTAGTTTGTGTTGTCCCTTATCAGTGCATAAAGTATTACAAATTAAAAAGGATTCATGCCAGTATTTTTTTCTAGGGTGTTTCCAAAATTTTGGAGGCAGCTGATTACGTGTGATTATTTTTCTAAATTTCTAAGTGATGTTTTCAACTGTTAATCCTTTTGAAACTTTTAAAACAGGCAGCATTAACCTTACAGTAGCACTCAACACTAATTACTGTCAGAATCCTTCATCACTTGAATTAAGATTATGATCATTTAATATTAAAGCACAGCCACCACAGAATCAGACTTTAGCACTTCTTTTTACTTTGAGACCATTCTGAGGTTAAAAACTGGAAACACTGGCATCCAACAATGCCTTGGGAAAAAAACAGTTAATCTTAAAAAATAAAGCATATACATAAACCCAAATTAATTAGAAATAAAACATTTGGTGTCTCATATTTTAGAGCAGTCAATGCAATTTGGGAAAGAAATCAATCAAATCTGTATGTGTGAAAATATTCAGATGTAATTTGTATTTATAATTGTTAACATTTTCATAAGTAACTGTAATTTATACATTGTTTCTCTCAATAACTGTGCAAATATGGCTTCTCCCCTAACAGATATAATATTTCACTCCAAACTTTTTCTAAACCTTGAGAGCCCTGATGATGCAACAGATGAGACTGGTGCTTACTGAGCTTATGCAATGAAAAAGAATTGCTTTTAGATTTATTTACAGACTTACTTAATGTAAGATATGCACACAAGAGTTTATTTATAACTTTAATTATGTGTTTTTTCCCCTTCGATCAACTATGCATCCACTAGAGGGACACAATGAGCTTGTTTCAGAAATGAACAGACATCACAGATAAATTCCTGTCAATGCTGATTCATTACATATGGTAACGTGTAAAATGCGCAGGCCTTTTACATGCATTTATTTCACTGTATTTTTATGGCTGCAATAAAAACGAAACTAATAACTAAAGTTAAAGACAAAAGGTTGACATATGAAGTATGTATCTTTATTGAACAATAAAAAATACTAAAAAAGTTGATGAGAAATGCCTGTACAAGAGAAGGAAGTATATGACATCATGATCATTGGAAAGGTTTGGACTGTCCAAAAAACATAAAACAAGAAGGGGAGAGCGGAGCACAATTAATTTCACACTTTTCTAGTACAAATATGTCAATTTGTTTCATAATTACAATGTATACGGTTTTCTTTATTTGCCCCAAAAGAATGGAAGTGAAATGTGATAACATGCCCCGTCAGTCATACTGTTACATGAACAAATGACAGCTTAAAATGTTATCTGATCTAAAGAAAAAATATGTTTATCCGTAAAATAAAACTATTAACCTTTTCAAATAAAATAATGACATATTTTAAGAATAAAAAAAAAAAAAATACATTTTTATAATTTTCTTATTTTATAATGTGGTTTGTAATACTTTTGTAATATAGGCTAATATACCTTTGTGGTACAACACAATAAAGTCCAGATGCATGATGTACATTGATAGGCCTTTCCTTTATTTAGATTAATATAGGTAGACATAATTGCAAAACCTAAAATATGTAAAATTAGAAGCAATATTGAAAAGAAGAAATTATATAAAATAAATGAAAAACAAAAACATAAAAATCAAGATGTGGTTGCTCTCTTAACTACACAAACTACACATACAGGTTACTAAAAAACTGAGATTAGATGCTTAGATTCTTCATTACTGTACACAACAATGCCCCAAAACTACATGTTTGATATACTGTAAAAAACAAAAACACACAAATTGTTGAGTCAACTTAAAATCATTTGTTACCTTGCTGCCTTCAGATTTTATGTTCAGTCAACTACAATAAGTTTAGTCAACTTGAAATGTCAAGTTGTACTAAATGACAATTTAGATATTTGAGTTGGCTAAACTCAAATTTCAGTTTGTTTACCCAGCTGCCTTAAAAAATTAAGTTGAATCAACTCAAAAATCTAAGTTGTCACTTAGTACAATTCATGAACAATACATTTTGTAATATGATTTTAATGTACAATTTCCATGGTAATTCAATGTCTGATTTTAAAATGGTTTTCAAAGGATGAATTTTGAGATTTTAAGTTTTCAGTTGATATATAATTTCTTAAGATTTCTATTGTGGGATAGGGAAAAAGGCATCGAAGAAAGTCTTTTTGTGACAAAGGTCAGAACTCCTGTTATGATGTAGATTTTTGAGGTGCACTCTTGGCATAAATTAATCTATTACTTTACCTACATAATGTGTAACACAAAAGAGTGGTAAAATATCTGTTTAGGAGTCTTAGACCTTCCCAACAATATACAGTTTGTTGTTATTAGATTAGAATTTATTTGTAATATAGTGAAGTAAACTTACACGTCCCACAGAGAGGACGGTGACAGTTAAAGGGTTAAAAGCAGCTCCAAAGGGCAAAGGAGGAAGAAAGGTCTTATCTAGCGAAACGATCTGTCATTTTTTTCGAAAAATAAAAATCTATATACTTTTTAAACACAAAAGCTTGTGTAGCACAGGCTCTGGGATGCACGTTCACGACTCTACGTACTACTGAATCACGTTGAAAATTCAAGCGGAACGTAGGCCGAACTACAGACCCAGTGTTTATAAAGTGAACGCCCAAAGTGCAAGTAAGTCAAACACTGTTTACAAACAAAAAAGTACAGCGATGTTGGACGATTCTGAAGTTGTAGGAGAAAATAAGATGGAGTTTTTCGACATACTCAGTACACAGACGATGAACTTAGACGTGATTCCGTGCGTCGTGGACGTGCATCCCAGAGCCTGTGCTACACAAGCTTTTGTGTTTAAAAAGTATACACATTTTAATTTTTCGAAAAAATGGCCGATTGTTTCGCTAGATAAGACCCTTCTTCCTCGGCTGGGATCGTTTAGAGCCTTTGAAGCCGCATTTAAACTACATTTTGGAAGTTCAAAATCGGGGCACCATATCAGTCCATTATATGGAGAAAAATCCTGAAATGTTTTCCTCAAAAACCATAATTTCTTTACGACTGAAGACAGAAAGACATGAACATCTTGGATGACAAGGGGGTGAGTAAATTATATGTGAATCTTTGTTTTGGAAGTGGACTTCTCCTTTAAGGAGGAAATGAGTGAGAAAAATACTTCAGACCCAAGACTGCTGATGAAGTGAGCATTCACTGTGATTCTCTTTAAAGTCTGTGAAAAAGCTCACTAATAAAGCTCAATCAGTAGAGTTACTGAATGCAGCAGTTTGTCATCGATGCCAACTTTGCAGACACAGCATTCATCACAATTCCAGCAGCCTTTGCAATAAACCTCTCACTTTCTGCACCTAACAAGTTGAACAAAAACTTAAGCGACAATCCAGTTTCCGTTGCTGGAGCTGGAGGGAACAGAAACGCAAAGAGTGTAGGTACATACGAAAATCCAAAGCTAGCTGAAACAGAGGTAAGCACAGTCAGCATATTATGTGAAGAAAATAGACTCTTCTCCTTTGCTTTACTTAGTCTCCTCTGCATCTCTTCTAGGATCCAGATCTCCTTTTCTTTCTCCTTTCTTTCCATTCTCTTCCTCTCCTTTTTCATTTCTCTTTTCTGCAGTTGTCTCATGTTCTTCAGCGATGCTTTGAACCGTCTCAACCTTGCTGGGATCAGCCGCACATTCTGTTCTCCCATCTCAATCCGATCAATCCTGTCCTGTATGCGTTTAATTTTTCTTTTGGTTTTGCGCCTCTCTTCACTCATGTCAGACGTGAACGCCTGCCAACGAACGTCTGCCGTTTTCTTGACCTCCTTCTTGATCTTCTTCATTCTTTTATTCATTTCAGCTTGCATTCTCTCTTCTATTATCCTCTGAACTGTTTGCATCGCTTCTGTAACTTCATTAGTGAAGTGACGGTTCTCATTCACAACCAGCAGCTCGTCCACTTTCTGCAGAAGTCGACGCACCTGATCTCGGTTTGTAGGGTTTGTGTTGTCAAAGGCCACGAAACGCCTTCCGAATCTCCTGACAAGGTCTTGGATTTTTGCATTCTGCCTTGAAATAAACTCTCTAATGGTTTGTTCTCCAAGTCTGTCGGCGTGTGTGAATATCAGGATGGTGTAACGGCTGATGTCCTCACGAAACATCTCCAGAATCATTTGTACGGTGCGCTGCTGCTCCTCCGTAAATCGTTACGACGAGTAGAAATGCATGAGGACCAGGAGAACACAAGGCCAGGCAACGAATTGCTTCTTGCTTTAATTGTTCTTCTGTTAAGTCGGTGTCAAAAAACCCAGGTGTGTCTACAAGAACGAGTTTTTGTCCTTCCACTGTTGCACTTGCTCTCTTGCTCTCTTTAGTGACTGAACCCATGCTCAGCTCAGCATCAAAATAATTTTCTCCCAGGATGCTGTTTCCCGTTGCGCTTTTCCCCGCACCATTTTTTCCCAGCAGAGCCAGTCGCAGTTCATTCGGAGCTGGACTTACTGTGAACGGATAGCTGGGAGAATGTCCGGATGGAGAGTTTTGAGCGGGTCTCCTCCTCACATTTGAGTTTCTGCTGAAAGTCTCCCCATTTGCGCCTAAAGATAACGTGATCATGTCAAATCAAAGTATCAAGCAAATGATGATGATAACAGCTTGCAAAAAAAAAAAACACCTAATATTTTAAATAATTGGATGATGCCGAGTCGTAAACAAACTGTGTTTTTTGAGGAAAACATTTCAGGATTTTTCTCCATATAATGGACTGATATGGTGCCCCGATTTTGAACTTCCAAAATGCAATTTAAATGTGGCTTCAAACGATCACAAATGCGGTTGTAAACGATTCCAGCCGAGGAAGAAGGGCCTTATCTAGCGTAATGATCGGTTATTTTCATTTTTAAAAAATACAATTTAAATACTTTTTAATGTCAAACGCTCGTCTTGTCTTTCTCTCCCTGAACTCTGTGTATTCTGACTCAAGACAGTTAGGGTATGTTGAAAAACTCCAATCGTATTTTCTCCCTCAACTTCAAAAATCATTTCAAAATCATCCTACATTGCTGCAGAAGTACAGACACAGTGTTTACAAAGTGAACATGCAAAGAAGATCAAACACCCTTAACAAAAAAGGTAAAACAGTGATATAGGACGATTTCGAAGTTGAGGGAGAACATGAGATGGAAGTTTTTCCACATACACTAACTGACATGAACCGGAACAAGAACAGGCAGAGTAAGACAAGACGAGCGTTTGACATTAAAAAGTATATAAATTGTATTATTTTTTTATTAAAATAACCAATCGTTGCAATACATAAGACCCTTCTTCCTCGGCTGGGATCGTTTACAACCGCATTTGGGATCGTTTGAAGCTGCATTTAAACTACATTTTGGAAGTTCAAAATCGGGGCACCATATCAGTCCATTATATGGAGAAAAATCCTGAAATGTTTTCCTTAAAAAACATAATTTCTTTATGGCTGGAGAAAGAAAGTCATGAACATCTTGGATGACAAGGGGGTGAGTACATTACATGTAAATTGTTGTTCTGGACGTAGACTTCTCCTTCAATCCACTTAATCAATCAAATATCAAATGTTTCTATTTTAATGACAAAAAGAAGTATTTATCTTACAACTTACAACCCGTAAGGAATGGAAAAGTGGAAATCAGGATGAGTCATAAAATAACTGGTGTCATTAGTGGTTTCTGTCATCTTGTTTACTGCTTTGTTCATTAAGTATTTCCTCTTGTGTCTCTTCGTCTTGTTCATTAAGTACTTCCTCTTGTGTTTAGTTGGCGTGTTATCATTCAGTGTTTGCTTTCAGTTTTATTCTGGTATTGTCAAGATGCATTCTTCTCTCCTGTACACCTGCTCACTTTTTTTATACATGTGACAGCTGAACAAATAGCTATAATGTGGCTCAGATTCAGACAGGAATCATGTGTGTGTGTTTTTCTGATGATTAATGGAGAATGCCAAACTTTTCCAACACACAAATGATTGTATAAACAAAAATGCAACAAAAAATATATCATATTGCAGCTCAAACATATTTTCATTACGCAAATATGATGAAGTGCGATTAAATGTTAATCAAATTTTAGCCTACAGTTGTAATTTAGTTGACCGTGAATGATAAACACATTTACAGCAAAAACAACCTCCTTAAAAAGCCTTTCCAAACACACAAGTCAAGAATTATGAATAAATACAAAAAGAATGTAATAATGCACCTGCTATAATTAATAAATGATCTTTAATTACCTTCGTTGGACATGTTTTCCAGCGGAGCTGTTCAGTGCGTGTGGTTGTCGTGTTTTTGTTCGTGTTGTTGGGCTGCTTCTTGGTGGGCAGGACTTGATGAAACTGAAAGTGAAACTCAACTCATTGTTGATGCATCAGACCTTTGCTGCTGCAGAATGATGTTCATTAGCTGTATAAAAATGCATTGTTATTTACTTGTTTAAACATGTTTAATGTAAGATACGCGCATAATGGTTGATTTACAACTTTACATGTTTTTATATGTTTACATGTTTCCTTTGAGACCAGTTGATCCACTCGAGGGACACATTGAACCTGTTTCAGAAATGAACTGACGTCACTGATTATTTCCATACAGGTCTGATTATTTAAATACTCTATCATATGCAAAATGTGCAGACTGTTTCACGCATTTATTTATTTGTTTACAGATTTGCTGTATTTTAATGGCTGCAATAAAAACACAAACTAAAGTAACATAAAAACAAAAACAAGGTTTACACTAAGTAGGAAAGAAGGACAATGTGAATGTCATGGATATTATTTGTAGGGACAATTTGAGGAACTTATATTATATTTGGATGGAAAACAGGGCTCCACTGTCCAAAAGCATAAAACAGAATGTAGGAAAATTACAGAAGTACAATGTCAATCCAAGAAAAATGTTGGTACGGCAACAACATCATTTTATATTGCATTGAAGCAGATCATAGAAACAACTATGAAACACAAAGATTGAAGTGCAGTTTCAAAGTTTTTGGGAAAAGTGCTGTTGAAAGTCAGTAAAACTTCAATTCAGATCATAAAACTGACACATAAAACACCAAAATACTCAGTAAAATATAATTTACTTTCATGATATAATATCACTGTAGCATGAACTTTTAACATTTTCTATAAATTTTACCCAAAAGCCAAACTACTTTTTGTGATTTCTTTTTATTCAGTTCTGAATTTATTCTTGCAATCAACACAAGCCATGCTTGCCTTTGTGACAAGTTTAGAAAACAAACATTTATAGTCTATTAGTCATTTATAGTGTAACAGGCTCACAGACGGAGTCGGAGGCGTAGGATCCATTTGCGATGCGTTTATTAGCGTAGTCAGGCAGGCGAGGGTCAACAACAGCAAAGGAGAACAACAGAGATAATCCAGAGCGAGAAACGATAGTCCAGGCAAACAAGTCCAAAGGCAGGCGGCGATCAAGGCAGGGTGAGTAAACAGTCCGGTCGGCAACAAAATAACAATACAAGGAAAAACGCTCGGAATTGATAGATAACTAGTCAAAACTGGCGGAAGGCAGGAGGTGACCCGGGAGACCCGGAACCGGAAGTGGGGATCCCAGGTACGGGGCGGATGGGAAATGTCAAACTAAAAGTCCGGGGATGGTTCCCGCTGACGGCGGTTAGAGGGAGCCACAGAGGCCGCCGTGGTAACATATAGTGCATTGTCTACACTTAAACTATGAAACACTTGATTGCAATGTATAAATCATATTTTTCTAGGCATGAGGCCAAAATTCATATATCACAAATAAGCTAAACCAATTAATTTAGAAAAGTAGTTAAAAAACCTATAACCCAGAAACAAAACAGATGCTTTTTAAAAACGTTTTTCATAATGAAATGAATTATAATTAAATATATAATACACTTCATATTACACTGCACAATACAGAAACTCCATACACGTTCTACTTAGATTAACATTTTAGTGTTTATAGCGCCACTTTGTGGTCGAATGTCACAATATTATATTCTTTCATATGCTTTTTCCCTTCAGATCAAATGATTGTCATGTTGCGATTCATCTCAGATCTGGTTGATTTGGTTCATGGTTCAATACTTTGAAATTCATGAGGAGGAAAAGAGAAAAACACTTTAGACTTAAGACTGCTGATGAGGTCAGTAATAAAGCTTGATTTGTAATCTTATCTTGGTTAATCATTAATTAATCACTGAATGCAGGAGTTTATGTGCAACTTTTATTGCAACTCCAGCTCTGAAACTTAAGATGACCAAAAGCCTAGCTGAGAATCCAATTTCAAGTGCTTAGAATGCTAGCGATGAATATGAGTACAATTCCAAACGTCATCAAAAGAATTTTAGTACAAGAATATGAAGAAAATGGCTTGTTATTTCCCTCTTTATTCAGTCTCCTCTCCTCCTCTTCTTGGATCCAGATGTTCAAGTCATTCCTTTCTTTTTTTTGTCTTTCCATTCTCTCTCTCTCCTCCCACATCCCTCTTTCCCCCAGTCGTCTCAGGTTCTCCTGCTCCTTTCGCAGAGATGCTGTGAACCGTCTCAGTCTTGCTGGAATCGGTTGCACATTCTGTTTTTCCTTCTTTATATCCGTCTCAATCTGATCAATCCTGCCTTGAATGCGTTTCCTTTTTTGTTCTGTCTCCTGCTTCTCTTCATTCATGGCAGCAGTGAACGCAGACCAGCGAACATCAGCCATTTTCCTGATTGCCTTCTTGATTTTCTTATTTCTTTCAGCCATATCAGCTTCTCTTTTCTCTTCTATTACCCTCATGGTATCCTGCATTACCTGTTTAACTTCAGTGGTGAAGTGACGGTTCTCGTTCACGACCAGCAGCTCGTCCACTTTCTGCAGGAGTCGACACACCTGATCTCGGTTTGTAGGGTTCGTGTTGTCGAAGGCCACGAAACGCCTTCCAAATCTCTCCACGAAATCTTGAACTTTTCGATGTTGCCTCGAAACAAACTTTTCAATGGATTCTCCTCTAAGTCTGTTGGCGTGTGAGAATATCAGGATGGTGTGATCAGTGATGTCTTCGTGAAACATCTCCAAAATCATTTCTATGGTGCGCTGCTGCTCCTCCGTAAATCGATCTATCGGTATAACCAGTAGAAATGCATGAGGACCAGGAGAACACAAGGCCAGGCAATGCTGTATTTCCTTAAGTGTTTGATCTGAGTCAACAAAGTCAGGGGTGTCAACAAGAACGAGCTGTCGCCCTTGCACTGTTTCACATTTTTGCTTGCACTCTTTTGTGACTAAACCCATGTTCAGTTTCTCATCAAAGCATTTGTTTCCCAGGATGGTGTTTCCCGTTGCGCTTTTCCCTGCACCTGTTTTCCCCAGCAGAACCAGTCGCAGTTCATTCAGAGCTGGAGAGGGTGAAAGAACAGTTTGCGCAGGTCTTTCATTGCTCTCAATACTCTCATCGGAGTTTCTGTTTGACTTTTGCCTCGTTGCACCTGAGAAAAAAAAGTGAGCTAACAATCATTATTTGGTTTACCGGGTGTGAAAAATACATAAAATTACAGCATATACAATACAAAACAAATCCTGAATTATTACTAAATAAAGGAGTAACAATGTTTAAATTAACGTAGCCGACAAATTAATAAATGATACTGTTAAATGATCTTGAATTACCTTTGCTGGACATGTTTTTTTGTTGTTGAGTTTCTCAAGGCGTGTGTTTGTACTTTGCAACCTGCCTCTAGTCTCGTTGGACTGTTTGTGATGGGCAGGACTGAAACTGATCACGAGTCAATGATATTCATCGGTTGTATAAAATGAAAAATAAATAAATGCAATTGTATTTATTTATAAACATATTTCATGTAAGACATGCACAGAAGGGATTATTTCTAAATTGAATTATTTGTTTGGTTTTTATTTGAGTCCATACATCAAGTAGGGACACAGTGAACATCAGAAATGAACTGACGTCACTGATTAATTGCATACAGCTGATTACTGATGATTCACAGTATATTCAAGGTTAAGGAGATACATTATACAAGCCTTTATAAAATCTATCCTGTTCATTTGTCCGTTTCTGATGTTGATGAGTCTTGCTCGTTTTGCGGTTTTGCTGAGGAAACAGCTGCTGATTTGTTATAACATTATAACATTTGTTCTTAAGCACTCATGTTTCTAGCCTTATAAATGTGACCCATATCTTTATCCTCAATGATGTTATTTTTTATTATGAAAATCCAAAGTTATTATCTGCTGAATATGTTGTTAATTTTCTTATGCTGACTGCAAAATTCTTCATTCATAAGAAAAACTTGCTTACATTTTCTTTTGGCTTTTAGCCTTTTTCTTGCTGAATTTGATTCTCTTGTTTCATCTCTTAGACTTACTGAAAAAAAAGAGTGCCAATTTTTTGATGCATTATAACTTTTCTAAAAAAGTGTCATTAGGGCCCGAGCCCTAAAATTGTTTTTCTAAGGATTATTATTATTTTTTTTTTTTTTTTCAATGTTTTTGGTGGTTTTGGGGCCCTTAACATGCTCAGAAACTCTTGAAAATTGGCACACACATTGGAATCTGCGGCCATTAGGACGTCGCAGAGACTGGGACCCGGGCGTGGCACAGGGGTTCTACGGCGCCCCCTGCAACGCAGTCAGAAAACTTGATGTATAGCTCACACATACTTGCACCTATTCATATGAAACTCAGTACACATATAGATCTCATTGAGCCGAACAACTTTCACACTCATATCAAAGGCTCCACCCAACAGGAAGTGAGCTATTCAAGGCTGTTTAAAAAGTGCATGCTCTGGAATTTGATATACTCCTCAGAGGCCTTTATTCCGACGGCAGCCAAACTCGGTCAGCATGATCTCAAGACATTGGGGATGCAAAATTGCCAGGGGATTTTTGATATCTCGAACGGTTTGGCCATGGCGAGGCGACGAAATTATGGCGAAAAATGAGAAACAGGAAATGGCTAATAACTATTGCACACATTGTCTGATTCTAATGAAACTTCAGGAGTTTGTTCGTTGTATGATGCCGATCACATAGATGTGACTATTGAGAGTCAAAGTTACAGCGCCACCAACTGGCAGCAGGAAGTGTGTTGTTTTTGAAATGCTTTTAAATCAGACTCTTAGTTTTACCCGATTTGCTTCAAACTTCATCAGAATAATGTCAAAACACGGCCGATGAGAATCTGTAAAGGGGTCGTTGATACATTAAATGCTGTTGCCATGGCAACTTGTCAAACTTTAACATTTGTTTCCTGTGCTTTTGGGGCACTTAATAAGCTTAGATTTTCATGAAACTCAACACACACATCAGTATTAATGATAGTTAGACACTGGCAAAGGCTCATAAATGGGCGTGGAGGAGGCGCTCTATAGCGCCACCTTTTGTCAAAAGTTGGGGGGTTAGTTTTAGCTACAGACACCAAACTTGGTATGTATATTGGTCTCATCAAGCCGGACAACTTTCTAATTTACACCCATTAGCTGCGACCAACAGGAAGTCTGCTATTTTAATTTGAATGTGGATTTTTGGAAAAATCAGGCTATAAATAAATTCATACTCCTCCAAGCAGGAATAAGTAGTTCACACCAAACTTTGTCAACATGATGCCAACATACTGAAGATGTTAAATTGCGAGCGGATTTGGGATATCTTGAACGGTTGATTTATGGTGATTTATTAAACTAGCAGTAAAAAACATAACCGTAATTTTAAAATGCAGCATCCAAACACTTTAAAACTTTTTTACATACACAGAACTAATCATTCTGAGAAATAAATGCTTACTTCCATCGATATAAAATAGTCTACCAAAATTAGAAAAATAAAAAACTATTAAACATCTGATCTCACTCTAACTCTGTGTGTGTGTGTGTGTGTGAGTGTGTGTGTGTAAGTGTGAGTGTTGAGAGTGGGGGAGGATGGCTTTGAGAGAGAGAGAGAGAGAGAGTGCATTTAAAGTGCATTATCATAACTCTTCACAACTTTTTACATATGAAAAACAAGTCATTCTTAGCAAACATGTTTATCATGCTTTCAGAGACCGCAAAAACATTTAAAATATCACACATGTAAACTATCAGATGAACACTGTAATACCAAGGATGAACACTAGATGACCTCATAGGATAAGGAATCTTTTTCAGCACATTCTCAGTCTATCAGAATGATTTAAAAGCATTTTGCTTTTAACCCCTTCATTGCTGTAACCCTTCAATCTAAACTGCCACAGGGTTACTGTCAACTAATGTGCCTGCTGGGCACCGTTTTTCTGATGGCACCGGGGTTGCGGATGCACTGGCGGCGAGGGCCCGTCATCGCTGCTCGCAGCTATATTTATTATTTTTATTTTTTTTTTTTCAATGTTTTTGGTGGTTTTGGGGCCCTTACCATGCTCAAAAACTCTTGAAAATTGGCACACACATTGGAATCTGCGGCCATTAGGACGTCACAGAGACTGGGACCCGGGGGTGGCACAGGGGCTCTACGGCGCCCCCTGCAACGCAGTCAGAAAACTTGATGTATATCCCACACATACTTGCATGTATACATATGAAACTCGGTACACATGTAGATCTCATTGAGCCAAACAACTTTCGCACTCATGTAATAGGCTCCACCCAACAGGAAGTGAGCTATTCAGGGCTGTTTAAAAAGCGCATGCTCTGGAATTTGATATACTCCTCGGAGGCCTTTATTCCGACAGACACCAAACTCGGTCAGCATGACCTCAAGACATTGGGGATGCTAAATTGCGGAGGGATTTTTGATATCTCGAACGGTTTGGCCGTGGCAAGGCGACGAATTTATGGCGAGAAATGAGAAACAGGAAATGGCTAATAACTATTCCACACATTGTCTGATTCTCATGAAACTTCAGGAGTTTGTTCGTTGTATGATGCCGATCACATAGATGTGACTATTGAGAGTCAAAGTTATAGCGCCACCAACTGCCAGCAGGAAGTGTGTCATTTTTAAAATGCTTTTAAATCAGCCTCTTAATTTTATTCGATTTGCTTCAAACTTCATCAGAATAATGTGAAAACACGGCCAATGAGAATCTGTAAAGGGATTGTGGATACATTAAATGCTGTTGCCATGGCAACGTGTCAAACTTTAACATTTGTTTCCCGTGATTTTGGGCCACTTAATAAGCTTAGATTTTCATGAAACTCAATACACACATCAGTATTAATGATAGTTAGACACTGGCAAAGGCTCATAAATGGGCGTGGAGGAGGCGCTCTATAGCGCCACCTTTAGTCAAAAGTTGGGGGGTTAGTTTTAGCTACAGACACCAAACTCTGTATGTATATTGGTCTCATCAAGCCGGACAACTTTCTAATTTAAACCCATTAGCTGCAACCAACAGGAAGTCTGCTATTTTGATTTGAATGTGGATTTTTGGAAAAATCAAGCTATAAACAAATTCATACTCCTCCAAGCAGGAATAAGTAGTTCACATAAAACTTTGTAAACATGATGCCAACATACTGAAGATGTTAAATTGCGAGCAGATTTGGGATATCTTGAACGGTTGATTTATAGTGATTTTTTGAAATTAGCAGAAAAAACATAACCGTAATATTAAAATGCAGCATCCAAACACTTTAAAAAAATTTTCATACATAGAACTAGTCATTCTGAGAAATAAATGCTTAGTTCCATCGATATAAAATAATCAACAAAAAATAGAAAATTAAAAAACTATTAAACATCTGCTCTCACTCTAACTCTCTCACTCTAACTCTGTGTCGGGGGATGGGCTAAAGTCTGTGTATGTGTGTGTGTAAGTGTGACTGAGGTAGTTGAGTGGCTGTGTGTGTGTGACTGAGAGAGAGAGAGAGAGAGAGAGAGAGAGCATTTAAAATGCATTATCCTAACTCTTCACAACTTTTTACATATGAAAAACAAGTCATTCTAAGGAAATGTGTTTTCAGAGGCTGCAAAAACATTTGAAATATCACACTTGTAAACTAGCTGATGAAGACTGTAATACCAAGAATGAACACAAGATGACCTCATAGGATAAGGAATCTTTTCAACTCTAATCCTATCTCATTCTCATTGTGTCAGAATGACTTAAAAGCATTTTGATTTTAACCCTTTCATTGCTGTGACACTTCAATCCAAACTGGTACAGGGATACTGTTAATGCATGTGCCCGCTGGGCACCGTTTTCCTGATGGCACCAGGGTTGCGGATGCACTGGCGGCGAGGGCCCGTCATCGCTGCTTGCAGCTATATTTTTATTTTTGTTTTCTTTTTTCTGTATGGATAATACCACAATTTAATGTACTCAAATCTATTCGTTTTTTGTCCTTATTTTTATGATTACTTTTTGTACACATCAGTGTCTCATTTGCCAGTTCTGCAATTAAAAAACATAATTTATGCATTTCTTTTTATCTATTGTTCACAGCTTGTTACTGAGTTTTAGACTATTATTTATGCTTTCTGGTTAGAAACATTTGACAAGCGTTTCTGATAAAAGAATGTTACGCTCCCCTCTAGGGGTTTAAGAGTGGAAGTAGTAAAAGAAAAAGCATAAATAATAAAGAAAACAGCAAGAACACACTTCAGTCCTCTGTCCCAGAGTGAAAATGACACCACTTCAGATGCATACAAAAGTGGAGATTTATTTACAAAAATAAAAAAAGACAATACGTCTAACATAAGGAGACAGGGAGCAATGGCTTGGGAGAGAGCAAGGCCTAAAATAACAAACAAAACTAATTTTTTGGGAGCAACTAACTTAATAAGATAGCATAAGGTGTGTTCAAATGTAGGAATAATGTAGGAAAATTGCAATGTCAAACTGTTGGTAGAACAGCATAGTGTTTATTGCGATTAAGCAAATCATAGAAACTCTGAAACACAAAGCTTGCAGTGCAATTTCAAAGTTCAGCTAAATAAAATAAATGTGATGAAAGTGCTGAAGTAGCTATACTTGAACATAATTCAGTAAAACAGACAGCAGGCATTTAAACACACAGATATTCCACCACATAATCAAAAGACCGAACAACAATAACAAGCACTACACGAACAAGAAAAATAATTCAAATAAGAAGTATTATAATAAAAATGATTGAATGACAAATGATTAAAACACTTGTAAATGTTAAAAAGTGAATAAATGCATAACAAAGCCAGTGTCATTTTAGTATTGGCATACTATTATAGTGTTTATTAATATTTTGAATATTTTTATATTTATATTTTACATTTAAAAGTAACCTAGTGGGCAGCGCATATAACACATTTGTGCTACGTGTGTCCCGAGTTCGAATCTCGGCTCAAGGGTTTTAATCGAATCCCGGCTTTCCCGATTACACCCCCATTCTTTCTCTCTTTTGAGCAGATCATCGACAGATGCAGATTTAATTGCAAAACTCACCAAAAAAATCCTGTTTTCTCATAGTTTGACTGCTGAGAAGGGAGCATATATGCTATGATCAATCCTAACATAACCCCCAGTATTAAGATGAAAACCCCATTCTGTTTTATTCTATTGAAATATGAAAGAAGTGGATTGTTCTGCCTTTCTTCCCTCAGTCTCCTCTGCACCTCTTCTTGAGCCCAAATTTCCAGGTTCTTCTTTTCTTTCTTTTCTCTTTCCTTCATCTCCACCTCCTCTTCAGTCGCTCTTTTCTTTACCTTTCTCAAGTTCTCCCGCTCCTCCTGCAGAGATGCTGTGAACCGCCTCAGTCTTGCTTGCAACGGCTGCACATTCTGTTTTTTCTTCTGTATATCTGTCTGAATCTGATCAATCCTGCTTTGTATACATTTCTTTTTTCTATCGTTTTCTTGTCTCTCTTCATTCATGGATGCAGTGAAGACACACCAGCGAACATCAGACATTTTCCTGACATCCTTCTCTATATCAGCTTTTCTTTTCTCTTCTATTATCCTCTGGGCTTCCTGCATTTCCTCTGTAACTTCAACTTCAACAAAATAACATAAATTGCTAAAATGAGTGTAGTTTGCCTGATGAATAAATGAATAAAGATTAATTACCTTCGTTGGACATGTTCTCTAGTTGATGTGTGTTTCTAACCTGTTTTTAAATGTCGTTAGACTGGTTTGTGAGGAAATGAACAGAAATGAAACTCAGATTAGACCTCTGTTGCTCACAAGATATTTGTTAACGGATGCCCATTTTCCACAAGTTGATATGATTCTTTAGGGTCTTAATGAAAAGTCTATAATATACTTTGGTTAAAAATTCTCAATGGTTTTGTAAAACAACACCCTTTTTACCTTGTCAAAATCAGCTCTGCAAAAATCATCTCATTCTGGTCGAGGCTGCATTATATGCAAATGAGCTCTGCTCGCCCCGCCCCTCTCTTCTCTCTGTGGAGTGACGAGCCTGTTTACTTTAGCCGCATTTAGCTGCCTTTAGCCACTAAACTTGCTAACTAGCACTTTATTAGGAAAGGTGATTGCAAAGATTCATAAAAAAATACTTATACTCACTTCTGCTGTAAGTGAAGCTGGATCATGAATGATTCGCGTGAACATAGACGGATATATGTAGATCGGGAGGTGCATTCCCTTCACAAACAAACGTAATCTGCATCTTCAGTGGCTCAGATGTCGGGAGTAAATGACGACCACTACGTTCATTATTACATCCAGCAACACAACACCTCAATTGCTCATATTCTTGTCTAACTTACATCCCTGCTCCGGCATCAAAACAAAAGAGGTTGGACTGTTACAGCTGATCTGAGGTAAGACGCTCATGTCAATCAACTATTGTGGGAGCGGCCACTGTGGGTGTGACACCACAATGACAGTCATCTGAGAACGGCTCGATTTGAAAAAGGGGATATTATTTTTACAGATTAATTAAAAACCACTGCATGGATTTTTATCCTTATAGATTTGTACATACACTGACAACACACATTAATGTTCAAACAACATGTAAAAGTGAACTTAGCATCCGATGACCCCTTTAATTACCAGTTTGTTTGAGTCCAATCAATCCACTAGACTAGAGAAACAGTGAGCCTGTTTAAGAAATGAACTGACCTCAGATTATTTGCGTACAGGTCTGATTATTTATTATACGTTTCATCATATGCTAAATGTGCAGACTGTTACATGAATTCTAACATGAATGTGCTTACAATATTAAAGTCCCCCTGTAGTGAAAATGTTTTTTTTTATGTTGTTTATTTGTCTATGTGGTGTTTTTAATATGTTTTTTGCTACGTCACAAACTTCAGTAACCAATCACGTCAAAGGATAGATTCCTATCGTTAGCATGCAAAATATACCAATATGATTATTAGCACAAAACCAAATATTAAATAGAGCATTAAATACCGCTAACTTGAAAAATAACCCGCGGCAACAGTGTAAAAGTAGCCCGGAGTCAGACGCACCTCTCCCGCATCGCCGTCTGCACTTTACTCGCATATGCTCGCGGGCGCGAACTGGAATCACAAACTAGGCTGCATTCGAGCCTTCAAGCCATATTGATGACACAACGTCGTCAAGTAAGTAACTTTAACAAATGTTACAGTATCCACTGTAGTTGTCCGCTAGTAAAAACATAGTTTTATCAGTCATTATCTGTGTTTCGCCATTATATCGCGTTTACTACAGTTCAGTTCAGAGGCTCTGGCTGGTGAGACTGCGTGGGGGCGGAGCTAATTTACATATTTATAGATCCGCGTATAGTAAATAAGGCAAGGGGGTGGAGTTACATCCAAGATGTTCTACAAGAAAAAAACATTTAAATATGTCATCAGAAGATCAGCTTTAAGGGATAAAAAATTTGACTACGGGATAATATCTATTTATAAAAAGTATGAGAAAAGACAATGTAGCCATTTATGGAAAAGAATCAATGTGATGTCATGGAAATTATCTGTAAAGAGAGTTTGAGGAAACTGCAAATGCTTGGATGAAAAACAGGACTCCACTGTCCAAAAAGCATAAGACAGGTTCATATCTCAGAATTATGAAGGAAAATGACAAAAGTACAGTGTCAAACCAAGAAAAATGTTGGTACAACAAAATCATTTTTTATTGCATTGAAGCAGATCATAGAAACAACTATAAAAGCTTGCAGTGCAATTTCAAAGTTCAGGTTTATAAAATAAAAGTTTTTGGGAAAAGTGCTGGTGAAAGTCTGACACATAAAACACCAAAATACTCCATCGTTTAGTGCAATTTAAAACAACTTCAAAAATTTGACAGTTTAAGTGTACATAAATAGGTCACATAAATACAGTAATCTTTCACTTCAGTACCTCACAGTGAATTCAGTAACAGTTTTTTAATTTTTTTATATATATTTGAAAAAATAAATAACCAAATTTTCTTCATTACTGGACATGTTTTATGTATTATTTCCCACTTGTTTGACTTAAGTTTTAAATAAACTGCGTTTAAGACGTTTCGACACAATAAATAGATATTAAAACAGAGATACCATAAAACAACTTTGGCAATGACAGGAGCAGTAGTAAAAGATTGTTTGCTGGAATCTCTCCATTCATCATTCTGGTTTGTTTGATGGCAAAATGTTCCCTAAAACACTTTGTCCCTGAATGTAAACATTGTAAAGGAAAATCTATGACTAATATCTGTAGCAAGCGGTCTAGCGGTCTGCGTGCGGATGTGTTCGCACAATCACTGACAGGCTTTTAGTGTTTTGTTGTTTCGGAGCTCCATGCGGGACACCGCGGTGGAGACGAGCTTCTCCATCTGCTTCGCTCTCAGCTCGCCCGTCTGCAGGACCTCCTCGTGATTGGCTTTCCTCTCGCTGTCGTAGTCCATCACCGCCTGGTTGGTGATCAGAGACAGAGCCACGACCCTCATCCCGCAGTGACGCGCCACGATCACCTCGTGAACCGTGCTCATGCCTCAAAACACACACACACAAAGATCCTTTTCTATTGACTTTATTCTGTATGACATTGATGCGTTTTCGAGATCTGTTGCTTCCTAACTTTAGTGTCCATTTCCACTGGATGTTTTACCCTCCATCATTATCACTCAAATGTTCTTGGTTTAAATTAAGTTCAACACAACTTCAGTACATATCACGCAGCGCTGAATCATTCAGAATAGATCAGAATCACGTGCTGAGAAAGTTTTTTAACTCACCTACGGCGTCGGCTCCGAGGATGCGCAGCATTCTGCATTCGGCGATGGTCTCGAAGGACGGGCCGCCCAACACGCTGTACACGCCTTCATGCACGAACGATGAGTAATCCAGCTCCGCCGCCACCGAATGAACCAGCTGCTGCAGATCGCGGTCATACGCGTCCGACATGCACGGGAAACGCACGCCAAACCTGACAGAGAGAAAACGCGAGGAAAATAACACCCTGTCAATAATAACACCTCAAAAAACAACAACAACAAAAATGACCAGTGTATTATTTGTACATTTATTATTATTGAAAAGCTTAGATTTTAGTCATTTTTAGTCAGCGCTTTTGCTTTTTTATTATTTTATTTTTATTTCAGTTTCAGTTGAGCTTTTTATCATTTATTTCAGTTCGGCACCAAGGGAACATCTCTAACTTTTATTCATGTTTTTTTTAAGTTTGGTCGTTCATCTAGTATTTATATTTTATTATTAACTTTATTTTAATTATAATAATTTTAGCTAATAATTATTACAGAGCTTTAATATTTATTTCAGTTTTAATTGTAATGATTATCGATTTATTAGCTTTTTTATTATAATTATTTTTATTTCATTTTAATTTTAGAAATTTTATGCTTTTATCATTTTATTGTTTATAGTTTTAAATATTCATTTTATATCAGTTTTTATTTTAAAAATGGTATGTGCTTTTATCATTATATATATATATATATATATATTTAAGAATATTCTATATTGCTTTAATTCATTTTATTTAGATTTCATTTTAATAATTTTGTTATGTGCTTTTATCATTCTATTAGCTTTTTTATTATTCTGTATAGCTTTAATTAATTTTTATTTAATTTTAATTTTAGAAATTTTGTGCTTTTATCATTTTATTACTTTAAATATTCATTTTATATCAGTTTAAATTTTAGTAAATTTTATGTGCTTTTATCATTTTATAATTATTTAAAAATATTCAATATAGCTTTAATTGATTTTTAAATATATTTCTATGTAGCTTTAACGCATTTTATATTTTATTTTTTTATATTTTATCATAGTTTTTCATTTATTTTAGTACTTTAACTTTGCTGCCAGGGCAATATTTCAAATTTTCATTAAAGTTCTTAAGTTTTAAGTCTTTCATTTATTATTTATAATTTATTTTAGCTTCATTTCAATTACCAATATTGTTTCTGATGTTATATTTATGTGGCTTTAACTAATTTTATTTTTATTTAATCATAGCTTTTCATTTAATTTTAGTACTTCAACTTTGCTTAAAAGTTAAGTTTAAGTCTTTCATTTAATATTTATAATTTATTTCCACTTCTTTTTCTATTACTAATATTGTTTTTAGATAACAATAACAGCACTGCTCCTAATCAAACATGTTTGAGTGGCCTGTCTCTGCTCTTATTTATGCAGTAAAGAATGGATCAAATTATCATCAGATCAAATAAACACACTCAGAATCAGAATCAGAATCTCACCTGTCGTCATTTGTTCCCACTAGCGGGTTGTTTCCAGCGAATCCAGGAATATTGATGTGGTCCTTTATGACCATGATGTCGCCCACTTTAAAGTCCTGGTTGAGTCCGCCGGCGGCGTTGGTCAGGATGACCGTCTCCACTCCCATCAGCTTAAACACACGGATCGGCATGGTGGTCTGCAAAAACCACATCAGAAATAACGTCTGAGTCACATTTCATACACACTAATACACACTAGCATCTGTAGGCTAATTAGGCCTTTTTGCACTGACATTATTCTCAAAAGAGCTGAGCTAGAGAGCTGGTTGTGTAACTCACATTTCACACATGTAAAGTTTGCTTTGTAATAATAAAGACATTGTAAAAACGCCACTAATATTTACATTCGGCAAATATTGATAAGACATGAGCATCAGCTGTTTAACAACAGTTCCTCCTCAGCTGACAGAAAAGGATCTCAGCACGTTCTGTCAACATTAGGAACATGCTCTACCTGTAAATATTTGTTCAAAGTTCTCTGGTTTTTAATAATGTTCTCAAACATTAGCAGTTATACTTTGGGGTTTTTCTGCAAATGTTTCAGTTGGATAACCGTCTAATGTTTTTTAAATGTTACAACTTGTTTCAGAATGTTTAAGGAATGTTCAAAAGTAACATTCCCTTTATGATACAAAATGATACAACTGTTGCAAAATGATAAAATGTAACATTTCATCCATTATAATGAACTAAAACTAAATCTAAAAACATAAACGAAATCTTTTTACTTGAAATAAAAAAACTACCTTAAATAAAATCAAATATGAAGAAATTAAACGTACTTAATTGTCTACTTTGATGTAGTTTAACTTAATGTTTTAAAACAAATAAAACTAAAACTAAAATAAAAATGACTGAAAATTATATCGATATATAAATAAAACAATAAAAGGTAAAATTATTTGAATTCAGCAGCATTTCTAATTTTCTATAATTTTCTTTTAGTTTAACTTGATGTTCTAAAATAGCTAAAACTGAAACAAAAATGAATGAAAAATATCTATAAACATTTATAAATTAATTAATTAAAAAAATTAAATAAAAAATAACTAATAAAAAATGTACTAAAATTAATTTTCAAAACTTAATGGAAACATTAGAAGAACATTAGCACGCATTTAGTTAGCTGGGTCAATTTCAGATGGCCTGTTAGTGTGTTAATCACCTTCTGAATGGGGTATCCCTCATACAGATGAAACCTGCCCTGCATGCAAACACACGGCTTTCCTTTAAGCGTGCCGAACACCAGCTTTCCAGCATGACCGTGAACTACAGAAAACACGGTTAGAACGAGCAGGAGTCAGTCTGGAGACGATTACAGCACATCAAAGCGCTACAGCACATCGTCTGAACTCACCGGTGCTCTGAGGGAAGTTGGGGATGTCACTGTACTTGATCACCAGCTGATCTTTCAGCATTTCTGCCAGTCCACCGAGACCAGAGCCGCACACGATCCCCACCAGAGGGCGCACTGGAGCCTGAGCCAGCAGCCAATCAGCTGTGGCCTTACACTCCTCATAACTGTACCTGGAAGGGAGAATGAGTCATGAGTTTTAGTGAAATAAGTGTTTATTTAATCTCATCTGCTATCGTTAGATTTATTAGAGAAGCAAAATGTGTACGATAAAAAGTTAACTAAAACTAAAAACAACAACAACAACAAAAAATCAATTACTTTAAATAAAATTAACATTAAATGTAATAAAATATTAAAAGATTACAGAGCCAAACATTTCTCATTTTCATTTAGTTTAACTAAAATAAAACTAAACTAAAAATACTACAAATAATTTCTGGATAAAGTTAAGGATATTTTATTTCATTTTAAGCTTTAATAGGTAGTGTTTTACTCTCAAACATAAATAGCACTGTTTTTAAATCAACCTACAAATGCCTTATACGGACTTAGACGGACTGAAAGAGAAAAGTACTGTATTTATGACTGAAACAGTGTCTGCCTAAATCAAGCATGAGAGTTTGTGTTGGAGTCTTGCTGTCTGCCTTTCCCATGTAATGTTTTCATAACAACAAATCATGTGTTCAGTCTGACTTTATCATCTGAGCTCAGTGTGATGACATAAAAACTCTGGGGACTGTGAAATAATGGCAGGATTAGTCTGATTCGTGTGCAAATGACTCCTGTGAATGGAAGACTTGAATGATTCACACAGGAAACTCCACGAATCATTTAAAGCTGTCGCTGAATCAACCTCTGACATGACTCACTCATGACTCATGCATTAAAGAAAAAAAAAAAGTCATATAGGGTTTTATATTTTTTTTTAAAAAATACAGTGATATCAGTTTTGGTCATACCACCCAGCACTATCAGAACGTTTTGAGAACGTTATTTTATGGTTGAAAAAACTAAAAGAACATTGCTTGAATGTTGTCATTTGGTTCCCCAAGAAACTAAAAGGGAACCAGATAGTAACACTGCATGTTTGCTGGGTTTCTGAATGGAAAGCATCCCATCTAACAAAATATGTTCAAGGAATATTTTTTAATGTTACATTGTTACAAAAAATTTTACTTCTGAAAGTGCACAATGTTTCAAAACATTCCATTGTATCATTTTGCGAACATTATGAGAATGTTATTTTTCAAAGTTCCCTGGAAGTTCTGAAACTAGTAGTTACATTTTAAAAAAATGTTAGATGAACTACCAACTAAAACGTTTTTAGAAGAAAAAGTTAGGCTACATGAACGACTTGAAGAGCGTTACTGGAAGAACATTTGTTCAAGAATGTCATTTGTTCTGGATTATTACAACATCTCTACTCCTTGTGAAAAATGATTGTAATTGCTGACTGACTGGTCGTATGTAGTCTCAGCCTCAGACGTCACGCCCATGGAACGTTGGCTAAACGTTGGCTAGCCGTCAGTCTGAAGGTCTGGCTACGCGAGACTAGGTCGTATGTGACCCTGGACAACAAAACCAAGTCTTAAGTAGCACGGGTTTTTTGCACCCTCAGATTTTAGATTTTCAAACAGCTGTATCACGGTCAAATATTGTCCTAACAAACCATACATCAATGGAAAGCTTATTTATTCAGATTTCAGATTATTTATAAATATCAATTTCAAAAAATGGACTCTTATGACTGGTTTTGTGGTCCAGGGTCACATATAATAAATACATAGTTGATGATACATATTTGTAAATGTTATAACATATTGTGAATATTTCTAAAAAGCACACATGCTTTTCTTCCATCATCATCATCATCATCAGCTAACGATTTCTGGTTTTCAGAATGTTGTGAAAATGTTATTTTATGGCTGCAAAAACTTAAAGAACGTTACCAATAAAAAAAAAAAAAAATTCAAATCAATCAAAATCATACAAAAAAGGGAGATATTAACATTCTGTGTTTGCTGGGTTACTAAACTGAAAGCACCCATCTAACAAAATATGTTCTAGGAATGTTACATTGTTACAAAAACGCCTCTGAAAGTTCAGTGGAAGTTCACAATGTTTCAAAACGTTTTGTTTTGTTATACGAACGTTAAGGGAACATTGTATCATTTTGCGAACGTTATAATGTTACTTTTGAATGTTCTCTGGATGTTCTGAAACTAGTTACATTTAAAAAAAAAAACTTATAACGTTTTATAAGAAAAACGTTTTACGAACGACGTACAAAAACTTGCTATTTATAGATAACTTTGAACAAACGTTCTATTAACGTTATTGGAAGAGCATTTGATCATAATTTTGAGAGAACGTATTGCTCGTGAAAAATGATTGTAATCGCTGACTGATTGGCTATATAATAAATATGTAGTTAATGATGCATATTAGCAAACAAAAGTTATAACATAGCCAGAGTATGTATAAAAAGCACAGAAGCTCTCCTCCCCTCAACATCATCATCATCATCATCATCATCAAGTGTCTGATCGCAGTGATACGTGCTGAAACCCACGCGACACGTACCGGGGTTCCCAGCATCACACAATACACGCACACGTGCATTTCAACACGCGGGATTGCATCTTACTACTTCCCTTTTCACCATTTGAGCTTTAATATCTATGTATTATATCTAACTGTCTCAAATGTTCAGGTTCTCCTACGTCACCTTTATTCATGTGAAAA
The DNA here is from genome assembly GCA_012976165.1 of Labeo catla. Classification (NCBI taxonomy): domain Eukaryota; kingdom Metazoa; phylum Chordata; class Actinopteri; order Cypriniformes; family Cyprinidae; genus Labeo; species Labeo catla. The sequence continues at coordinate 1,178,949 of VONZ01000105.1, forward strand.
CATCATCGTAATGTGGCACCTGAACGCCAGATATGAAATATAAGCTGTAAAACATGTTTAACAAGTTTTATCACTATCTATTCTAATTTGAAATTCAGAAATGACGAGGATACAGCGCTTATTATATGATTTCTGATGTAACAGCTAATGCTGATGACGTCACCGACACTAATATGCCATTTGCAATATGAAGCTAAAATCATCCACATGACTTTTCTAGACTGATTAGAGTATAAACCTCCTATAATGAGCTGTTTTAAACTCACCCTGTAGTTGAATCAGGAAACATCGCGATGGGTTTGTGAGTTTCAGTGAGTGAAGAATGAAGAAGCAGCAGTCGATGGGCTCTTATATGTCTGTAGTATTCCGTTGAACTCGTTCCTCCTGCTGTAAATGTGTGTGGGAATGAGAGAATGACCTTATAAAATGCGTTTCCTCCTTCATCGCAGTCATGAGGCGCGCTCTCATTGGCTGAGCGCTCGGGTGTGTGTCTCTGGAGAAGGATGCGTGCGTTTCCTGTTGCGCGGTGCTTTGTGACGTCACTCGCCGCACAAACGGAACAGCTACAAATGTAAAAAAAAAAAGCGCTATTGTTGAATACATTTACCTTCACTTTTGACCATTCAATTTCACATTCATACATACGAGTTTCTAATAAAAACCCAGCTTTGTGATTTTGTGGACTGCGCATATTTAGACACTATTAGATACGCTGAATAAGAAATCTATAGAGCGATTGCAGGTCGATTAAGTTTGATTGTACTGTGCTCAGTGGGTTTGCACTTTCAGAGCATAATTAAAGGCACGCTGTTTCTCTAAATGATAAAATAATTTTGGTTGATGCAAGATGAAACTGGTGGGTGTGGCCACAACTCAGAAAAGGACTGCGTCATGGTGAAAGGCAGAAAACCCTTTGACATAAGATTTTAATTTCTTAATCATAAGGTTGCCCACTAAATGGAAACTATTATTGGGACAGCTCCTGCTGGTTTTGTTTCCACAGTTAACGGTTATAGTCACATTTTTAACATATTGTGTTATATATTTTAGGATTTGTTAAATATGTTGTTAAATATGTTTGCCTGATAATAAATCACATGTTTTTAATTAAGATGCAGAATCATTTGTGATAAATAAAGGATGGCCCACTTTACCTGAAAATATTTTTTTCTGGCGTGCATGATCTAAAAATGTTTATTGGTATATACCATGCAAATAACACTTTATGAAACATATTCAAATTGAAATATTATAGGACATGAAAGTTAACAAAAGTAATAAAGAAAATAAAATAAAAAAACATCTATGTATCTAAATTGCATGTTTTACAAAAAGTGGCCCACTTTACCTGCAAAGACTTGAAAACTTTTTGAGCTATATGTTTATTTATTTATATTTTATACCCAATTGTACACTTATTTTTATATAATTGTAAAAAAAAAAAATTAATCTCAGTATTTATTTTTGTAGTCGCTTTTCTCTTTCTTCTGTTTTACTGTATAATGTTCAATGTTTGTATTTGAAGAAATGTGCAAGTTGTATGTTAATATTCAGTAAAAAAAAAAAAATATATATATATATATGTATATAAATAAATAAAAATATATAATATATAAAATATTATAAATATATAAATAAAAAAATAACATTGTGCAGAAATATGTTTACAGGTTGCATAGGAAGTATTGCAACACAAATTACATTATTTATTTATTTATTTATTTAATAGTCTTGGATATTATATATGTGACCCTGGACCACGAAACCTAATTAAATAAGCTTTCCATTGATGTATGGTTCGTTGGGATATGACAAGATACAACTATTTGAAAATCTGTAATCTGAGGGTGCAAAAAAAATATATATATATATATATATATATATATATAGACAAAATCACCTATATATTTACAGCTGTTAATTTACAAAATATCTTTATGGAACATGAACTTTACTTAATATCCTAATGTTTTTGGCATAAAATATAATTTTGACCCATGCAGTGTATTTTTGGCTATTGCTACAAATAAACCTGTGCTACTTGAGACTGGTTTTGTCATAAGTGTCCTGTAATATATGAAAGATACTTTACAATGTATACAGAATAAAAATGTAATATATAGAAAACAATAAGTATTTTTAATGGAGTGACATCTAATATATTTAAAACAGTCAAAAGGAAACATATGAACATCACAGCACTTGAAATGTTTAAAATTAATATTTACATGAACTACCAAAAATGAGCATTTTAATTTTTAATATTAAATGTTTGAAGTTCAGAGACTTGGATTTTATTACATATGTGTTCTGTAATATATAAAAGAGAATTTAATTTAATTCTCTTGAACATCTAATATATTTAAAACAGACAAAAATTAAGACATATTATAAACATTATATCTAAACATTAAATAACTGAGCATTTCAGGTTTTGATATACAATGTTTTGTGTGTGTGTATATATAATGACAAAATCTAATTATCATTTAGAAAATACAATAAATTCATTTAAAATGTTCTATAAAGTACAAAGCGAGCTTACCAGGCAGCAGTGGTTTCAGTGTCACAGCGCCTCCTGCAGCTCACAGTGTTTACCAGCAGCAGCAGCAGCAGCAGCATCACTCAGTCATTCTCTCAGTATTCTCTCCTCCTGCATCTCTCATTAATGAAACGCCTCGTCACTCTGGAGTTCTCATTCCTCTCACGGGCTCTTTTGTGAGCTGCTGTTCTCAGGATGTTCTGTTCCAGCCCTTCACAAAAACCACTGACATCCACACGTGTAGAGGAAGTTTGTGCAAAGTGCCTGAATCAGAACAAAAACCCCCAAATGAAGACAAATACTGAATGAGAGCGTGGAAGAAAAGCCCTTTAATTCAGCTTCAGCTTTCACACCAGCACTAAAGCATCAAAGCATCACTGGAATATTAGATTTTTACACCAAAGAAAGATTTAGGATGCATTATTTAGATTTTTTTATTTATTTATTTTTCCATGTAAAAAAAGAAGTTACAGCACACATCTGATTTCTTTTCAAATTAAATTTTAAGAAAAAAAGTACTAAAAATAAGCTGCCTTCATTTTAGTATTCAAAAATTTGTTTTCTTATTCATATGTCCTCCTCAGATTTTGGTCACACATAATTTTAATGTGCATATTAAACATAAAATATTACCCAAATTTTACTGCCATCCAAATATAAATAACAAAATAGGTTATATTTAAAATAAAATAAAACATATGTAATAAATAAAATAAAATAAAATATATGTTGGAGTTGTTATTGCAAAATGCACAATTTGTTTTAGTAATGGCAAGATTTCATCTTAATCTTAATTTAACCTATTTGTTGTCACTAGTTTATTTTAATTTCTTAAAGTGCAAATATTCAGTGTACTTTGCTGTTTAATGAGTTCATAAAGCCTGCATAATAATTAGAAAATAATAAAAGACTAAACAAAATGCAAAATCCGACGTATAATAGTTTTAGCAGAACAAATGTGCTGAAAGAGATGAAAGAAGAGAAAGAGAGAGAGAGGGAGAGAGAGAAAGAGAGAGAGAGAGAGTCCAGTTTATAAAAGCATGTCATTTGCTCCTGAGAGCTTCAGTCGTTCTGCAGAGCTTCTGTTTAGTAACTTTTTAAGTAAAGTTAACATTTGTTTACTGAACATCAACATGTAGCTTAGATCAGCAAACCTGAATGTAGAATCTGATGAATTGCAGCATCTGAACACCTGAGCGTGTGTGTTAATAGACAGCAGCCTCACAGCTATCAAGGTAAGAAGCTGGATTTCACATGCACTTGTGCAAGCTCAACTTTCTGAATGAGTTTGACCAAACTCCTGATTAATAAGTTCAGAATTTGGCGTGTCTGATTAAACTTTTGCACAACAGGTGCTGCACACATTATGCAACCTGCACACATTCATGTGTTTCTCCTAAAAGCTAGATTTATTTTCTCATTACACTGAAAAAAACTGGTGTGGAATTTACTTTGAAACAATTTTCACTCAGAAATGATACATTTCAATGTAATGATAAGAATAAGAAAGTAACACACTGAATTTGACATGTAATTGTGAAGTAGAATGACAAAATTGTATTTTCTTTTAAAACATACTTCAATTACAAGTTTTATTTACAATTTCAAAAATCATTCTTTACACCGCAGTACTGATTTATGCATATGCAAAAATAATAAGGTGATACATCTTGTAGTTGCAACATTTGTAACATTTGTAACATTTGTAACAAGTACTTCAAAGACATGAAAGCTTGTTAGATGTTGCAGAAGCTGTTTGCATTAATACATTTGGAAGATACTTTTATCCAATGCATTTTTATTTTTATTTTATCATGTTCTGGGAAACAAATGCATTACTTTAGTGTTGCAATGCAATTATCTACCAGATGAGCTCAGATTAGGAAAATGGTGAAATCTATGTGAAAACTTATTAAAATAGCCCTGAGTTTGATCCTGTGTGTGTTGTTGTGTGCATTTAAAAATGTGAAAGAAAGAAAGAAAGAAAGAAAGAAAGAAAGAGGAAGGAAAGAGTTTGGAAAGTGCGACTGCGGGTTGAGATTTGCGGAGGGGGGATCGTTATCCACTTTGGAATACTAATGAGCTGCTATTGTGTCGCACACACACACTCAAACACACTCACACAAACACGCACACACACACACACAAAGATATGTTTGTCAGTGGTCGGTTTTGTCTCGTTGGTCAGTGTTTCAAACAATACATTCCTTTGTACCCGAGAGAGAGAGAGAGACAGTTTAGAGAGAGACAGAGACAGACAGACAGAAACGGGAAGTGCTGATAAGGTGGAAGCAGAGAGACTAAAACACATTAAACACCTTCAGTCATAATAGACTAAATGCAACAGCATCATTGCCAGTGTAAAAGCATAATAAATGATATATGTGATCTTTAAATCATGCAAAACACTTTTAGAACTTCTTTTCCTTTTTTGAAATAAAATGTTTACAGTTTTACTGATATAGAAACTGTCTTCACTCAGAAATTTCTAGTAAATTTCACAATTACAACGAAAAAGCAAAAAACTAAAATTCTGAAGTAGAATATCTGAAATAGTAGTTTCTTGTAAAATGTGCTCCAATAATCTTTGTTTTATATTTACTACACTGAAGAATCATTTTACACTACAGTGTTTTGGAAGAACTATGGTTATTGTGGTACATTTAAAAAAAAAAGTAAGGATACGGCACATTTGACACGGCGTGAGATCGGATAATGTATGTGAAAGGATGGTGATCCATCAAATTACATAACACTGAATAGAATTAATGCTGTTATATAAGTGCTCTGCTAAGAAAGAGAAGAGAGACTTTGATTTATTTCACATTAGTGCATTTAAACGTGTTTGGACTTGAACATTATGTACAGATATTAATTTATATTCAGATATACAAGTTTATATTCAGATATTACGTTTTGTTTTCTGAAAAGAAAAGTATAAAAATTTGAGAGTTTATGGAGTTTGTTTGTCATGAACAAATACTGCTAATGGGATCAGAAAAATAAACTTACTTAAAGGGAAGACAGTATGACTTTTCTGACCCTATTAACAAATATTTAGTCTTGATTTAAGCATAAATTCAATTAATTTATTTTAATTTAGCTTCTCTAGCAAATGTGTCTTGTATTAAGAATACATTTAGATATTTACACTTAAATACTAAAGAAGAAAATCATTTTTTTCAGTGTGGTGGATGAGGAGAGACAGTCTGAACTTTTTTTCAAATGCCCTCATTTAGTCTCTTTCAGCTCATTGTTGGTTAAAGTCTCTCTCGTGTAAAATAATCTGGTGTGTTCACCTGATTAACCAGATAAACTGTATTCAACAAGCTCTTCTCCCTGCAGACTGAAATCTACACCACAAGACAAAAGTACTGCAAAAAAAACACCGAAGGCCACTGAATGAGCTGAATATCATGGCATCTAAATGTGTATATTTGTTTTTCAAGCAGTAAAAGACATTGCGTTTGAGATGTGGCTTATTAGTCAATGCAAACACTGATATAATGAACAATGATGCATGTAATGCAGCCTTATATCTGGCTCAATAGCCAACAATTTAATCACTTTTCTCATTCTTTTCCATTATTTTTTACGGTCTCATTGAAAAAACATTGTTTTTTCATGCACTGGTCAATTTTTGAGACAGAACGCATCCAAAATACATATTTAAGTGTGAATTTTATTGCACTTTAACTATATGTTATCTATATTACTATATGTTTCCTAAAAATGAGTTAATTTCTCTACTACTGTAAAACTTACATACACCAGGCTTAGCAGTTTTATTCCTATCTAAAATGGAAAGGCAATGAGTTTTTTCTCCACTTCAGCAGTACTTACAAACATCAAAACTTAGTGTTATTTCTCTCTATATTCTGAAGGTTTTTACTGAGGGGTTTGTTCATATATCATTCACATTGATTTCTATAACATTTTATTCCTTAAAACATGGTGAAAACGCATATTTTTTTAAAAGCTGTGAGTTTTTTCTCCACTACAGCAGCACTTACAAACACCAAAACTTACAGTTTTATTTCTCTCTATATTCTGAAGGTTTTTACTGAGGGGTTTGTTCATATATCATTCACACTGACTTATACAACCTTTTAGCCCTAAAAACGTGGTAAAAATGGAAAGGCAATGAGTTTTTTCTCCACTTCAGCAGCACTTACAAACACCAAAACTTACAGATTTATTCCTTTCTATATTCTGAAGGTTTATACTGAGGGGTTTGTTCATATATCATTCACATTGATTTCTATAACATTTTATTCCTTAAAACATGGTGAAAACGCATATTTCTTTAAAAGCTGTGAGTTTTTTCTCCACTACAGCAGCACTTACAAACACCAAAACTTACAGTTTTATTCCCCTCTATATTCTAAATGATTTTACTGAAGGGTTTGTTCACATATCATTCGCCTTGTTTTATTATTTCATTTTATCTATATGTGGCTGTAGATTTCACGCCATTTTTTTATGTTTTACTCAATTCACCTGTGGTATCTTACCTTAAAGTAAAAACAACTGAATGCAGTACAAGTTACTTTGGATTAAAGCATCTGCCAAATGCATAAATATAAACGTAACTGTAAAGACCTTAATACTTTCCTGTTTTGTGTCATGAGCATCACTCACATTGCCTTTTGACACTTGTTTCTTCCCTAGATGACGTCAGCCACACCCCCTTCTTCTCATTTCCCCGCCTCTCAGAAGGTGTGCCACTCCCAGACGCAGACAGACGTCCTGAAGCCTCTACTCGGTGCGTTGGGGCACGGGAGTCAGGTGGCTCGCCGGAGGCGGGTGTTATCCAAGGATGGGCGGAGCAATGTCCGCATCGAGCACGTGAGTGGGCGTGGTGCTCTGTACCTGCGTGACCCCTGGACCACCTTTGTGGACATGCAGTGGAGGTATAAACTGGTTCTGTTCAGCGCCACATTTGTGGGAACCTGGTTCACCTTTGGACTGCTGTGGTACCTGCTGGCTTTGGTGCATGGAGACCTGCTCGGTAAGAGGTGGAAATAGAGTAAAACATAAAGTGACTTTCTTAATATTCCTGGACTTATTATGAATGATTTTTTCTGTGAGAGTGTTATTTTACAATAACTAGAATTATTTTTTATTTTTATATTTTATATTATCATTTTAGTTAAAGTTTAAATAATTTTGTTGTCTTTTTGTTACTTTTTATTCTTAATTTTTAGTTATTTAAAATTTCATATTTTAAATTTTAGTTACTTCAGATTGATGAGAAATTAAAGATGATGCTTTGTTCATATATCATTCACACTTTTTATTCCTAAAAACATTGTGAAAACGCATATTTTTAAAAGCTGTGAGTTTTTTTTTTCCCACTACAGCAACTGGCTGATATAAAATAAGTAAAAATATATATATATTTTATATTATTTCAGTCAACATTTATTTTATTTCAAGTAACAAAAATGTTCCATTTATAGTTTTAATTTTAGTTTTAATTAACAATAATAGCCTTGATATTCCAGATATGTTATTATAAAGAAATAATGTTTATTTTGGCCTAATCTTTTGTCAAAATTAATTTCCTCATTTTTATTTCTTCTAACAAACTTTAGGAGACCAGCATAATGGTTAAATGAAACAAATGACAACTCCATTAACTATAATTAAAATTAATAATGAAATGATTAAGAAATGATGCATTAAATAATTACATTAAATAAAAATTTATTTAATAAAATGTTTCTGCTACATGCAAAGTTGCTTAAAACTTAATTATAAACTCAATAATGAAAAAAAGATGTTATTAAAAATATCATTCCGCTGTGATACAATAAGCCAGTACATCCAATGAAATAAAACCCCTGTTACATCCATGTGTTGTTTGTGTGCATCAGTTTGTGTCTGATGTTTGTTTTTCTTCCTGTAGAGTTTGATCCTCCAGCAAACCACAGTGTGTGTGTGATGCAGATGCAAACGCTGACCGCAGCCTTTCTCTTCTCGCTGGAGACTCAGACCACCATCGGATACGGATACCGCTGCATCACGGAAGAGTGTCCGTCTGCCATCGTCCTGCTCATCATCCAGCTCCTCATCACCACCGCCATGGAGATCTTCATCACAGGAACATTCCTCGCCAAGGTGAGCATCCATTTACATGCCTAAAGAAAACATATATTTGATATTTTACTCCAAAATAAAATAAAATAAATAAATAAATAAAATAAAATGTATATTAAAGTAATATATACACATTAATTGTTTAAAAAAGAAATAATAATTACAATAAAAAAAGTTAAAAAATTTTTTTTTGCAAATTTGCAAAAAAGTAATTTTTCCCCCCTGTGGCATTACTTTCACAGTTTGACACATTTAACCCCCAAGTTCTCATCATTTTCATGCATTCATGTGCATTCATGTAATTCTATTCTCAGTATTGATTCTCATTAGTTTCTTATCACTGCACTACATTTTTTAATGTTATTATTATTTAAATATGTATATTTTTGTTCTCTCTCTCTCTCTCTCTCTCTCTCAGGTGGCTCGGCCGAAAAAGCGTGGCGAGACGATTCGGTTCAGTCAGCATGCTGTAATAGCCAATCACGACGGCCGACCGTGTCTCATGATACGAATCGCTAACATGCGCAAGAGTCTGTTGCTGGGCTGCCAGGTAACCAGAGGAGAGAATTACAACTACATCAAAATTGCCAGTTAATGATTTATTTATGTAATGATTTGTCACAACTAGAAAACACAGAAGAGAATGACACTAAATTAAAATACGCAGATTAAATCTAATACACATAAACACTCAGTTCTGGGTGCAAAATGTAGATTGACCTGTTCATATCATGTTTTGAATTGATTACATTAGTAATGAACATTTCTACTTTTTTGCCTTTATCTCTGCAATGCATTCTGGTGTTGCATTCATCACAAAGGTAACATGCAATGCTGATGCTACCTTAAAGATGTTCAAATGTAATTAAAGTGATTTTTCCAGGTGACCGGGAAGCTTTTACAGCCGTGTGTCCCTAAGGAGGGCGAGACGGTGCGTTTAGATCAGAAAAATGTGACCTTTAGTGTGGACACGGCCACCGAGAGCCCCTTCCTCATCCTCCCGCTCACCTTCTACCACATCATAGACGAGCAGAGCCCGCTGCACGGATGGGCAAACAAAGGTACAGATCCTCCCATCCTTCATTCTGTTCACAATCCTCAGTTTTTGAGTGAACACTGCCAAAAATGACCCACATATAACGTTTTTTAACTAAAAAACTGAGGTGGATGAGCTCAGATCAATGAGGCCTAATCAGTCAGTTCCAAAAAGAAATACAAAACCGGTGCTAATTCAAAGAAATCAATTTGACCAAGTAGATTGCATTTTAAATGGACTGAAAAAAGCATCTCAAAGCATTCGAATATTGAAAAATGATTTGAAATCTTTTTGTAAATTTGTAAATACTGCGCCTCCAGTGGCACCACACGGAATTGCAAAAACAATGATCGCTTCGACCCTTTAAGAAAACAGCTGCACACACTTGGACAGTGCGGTTATGCGTGGATATCTTTCAGATGTCCTCATTCTGTTTCTCTCTCTCAGGCGGAGGCTGGACGGAACCGGATCACGCTGATTTCGAGCTGCTGGTAATGATGAGCTCCACCGTGGAACCCACATCGGCCACCTGTCAGGTGCGAACCTCATACCTGCCCGATGAGATCCTGTGGGGCTACGAGTTCCCGCCCATCGTGTCTCTCTCTCCGATGGGCAAATACGTGGCGGATCTCGCGTACTTCGACAAGGTGGTGAAAACCAAGACCCCGCCCCTTTTCAATCAGACCCCGCCCAGCGGTACTGACGGTTGCCATAAAGACGTGAGCAGCACGGATCCGGAGAAGATGCGTCTGGAGCAGAGCTACCGAGAGGATGAGAGACAGACGGACGGCGGGCCCGTTAGCGTGCGCATCAGTAACGTCTGACACACCCGGATTGTACACTGAAAAAAATAAATAAATAAAAAAAATCAACAAAAATGTCCTTAAAATCATGCATTGAAACCATTAATGCTGCATGAACAGCATAAGCCCAGAATATGAAAAAAATATTAACAGCGTAAGCTGAATAAGAAAATGTATATTTTTGTGTAGGTCTATACTAGCATACAGTTCATGTTTAATATTTTTAAATAATGTGCTCTTTATATTTTAAAATGCATTTTAGTTATTTTATAAGCTTTTAAAAGCTCACATTATTTGAAATACTATTCCAAGACTACTTGGAATATAAGACATAAAAACACCTAAATGCATAAAAAAGCAGGGTTATCATTGACATAAAAATAAACAAAAACGCCCTTAAAATTAAGTGTAGAAATTATTATTATTGCACTATTGAGCATAGCATAAGCTGAATAGGAAAACTGGTAATTTTGTGTATATTCAAAGTTAATACGGTTGGAAAGGAGAAATGATGTGCTTTTTATACTTTAAACAGCAATTTTCTAATTATTATATTATTATTTTTATGAGTTTTAATGAGCTCATATTATTTGAAAGACTACATATTTGTATGTATAAAACACCTAAATCCATAAAAACAGCTGAAGACAGCATTAAAAAAAAGCATTGAAACAATATGCAAAATTAAAACCCAACAATATGCAAAATTAACACAATAGCAATTTGCTAGTACATACATTTGCAAATTATTTTATGAATACTTTATTTTAGCCCTCATGAGCTCATATTATTTAAAAGATGGAATATTTGTATTAAAACTTAAACGTTCACGCTACAAAGGCATTTAAATTTTAAAGCGATTTCTACGTTCATATACATTTGAACCTAAAATTTGAATTATGCATCAAATACGCAAATGCATAAAGAGAGCAAAATTATTATTTACCTACTTAGCATTTTAAAAAATGATCAACAATGTCCTTAAAATCAAGCACTGAAATCATTAATATGGCATGAACAGTATGAGCCCAGTATATGCAAAATTATTAACACAGGAAAAATGATCATTTTGTATATAGTTCACATTAAATACTTTCAGAAATTAAAATAATGTGCTTTTATATGTTTTATATGTTTTATATATTTTAAATATCAATTTGCTTACATGAGCTTTTATGAGCTCAAATTATTTGAAAGATGGAATATTTGTATTAAAATGTACATTTTTACACTACAAAGGCCATTTAAAACAAACTAGTGAACACAAGTGTTAAAAATGGTGAAATAAAGACCTTTCCTTCTACATTCATACACATTTGAACCTAAAATCGTGATATTCTTTGACACGTCACGCATCAAACGCCCAAATGCATTAAAACACAGAAAAAATACTGGGGCCTTTTAACAATTCACAGCAGACTATTTATGTTGCTGTAATTATATGCATAATTATATGATTTATTGTTCGCATTCAACATGTTTTTTCTCTGCTCTCGGTGTTCAGAACAAACCTGTGATGATTTCATGCTCGTGCTATATGAATGTGTTTCTGTGATTCATCACATTTTCTGCTTTGGTGACTCTGATTGAATGTCACTATAATGATTTTGCACTTTGGGGTCATTAGGAGAGTTTATTATCCTAACGAATCTGACAGCACTTTAGTACTGTACTCCTCTCTCTTTATACAGAGACAGAGAAGTGGCTCAGAAAAGTGAAAGAAGTTCTGAGAAAATCTGCAGCGTTTGTTTGATCAGATGCTTTGATTTGATATTTTGTATCTAATTTCAAGATAAATATGAATACGTGTTTGTCCAGTGGCAGAACTACTGAAATAATCCACTGGATATACAGAGATGCATCATTTTCCACATTGACGGTCAATCTGATGCTGATAAATGACTGTTATAATGCGTTTTATTTGCACATCATGTATTTTGTCTGTTATTACTGGAGTGTCAGCTGTAACAGCGTAGAAACTATTTTCACTCAGAAATTGCAAGTAAATTTCACAAATAATTACATAGAAATGGCAAGTAATATATTGAATTAAATGTAAAATTTTGAAGTAAAAAGACTGAATATTTCCTGTAAAGCATGCTCCAATAATCTTGTTTTATTTACAGTTTTGAAGAATAATTTTTTTTACAGTATATGAATGATTGTAACTCATAACACGCTGCTTCAACAATCTGTTTAATGTGTCTGAAATGTGCATATATGTGTGCATATTAAAGTACTATTTTACAGCATTAAATCAGACTTAGTGAAGTGCTTATTTCTGTAGGAACAGATGTAATATTTTAAAAGAAGCTTCACACAATATTGCAGACTATATAAACGCTATTTCATATTTGGTACATTTACAAAATGTGCATAACCTGTCAAATCCATTTAAAATAAAAGAGAGAGAAATAAATGACAACAGGAATGATGAATCATAAATGAGACTAACCTGTAGATGCTGTGGTCCCTGTGCAGCAATAACGAATTCAGGACTGATTTCAGGTTTAACTTCACCCTGGATCAGAATTGTGGCTCTGGTTTGATGTTGATGATCCGTATGTGATCACAAACACACGTCACAGTCCTGGAAAAAGGCTTCAGTCTCTTCATGAGAGAATATCTACTGCTACAGCACTGGAATCATACACAACACTTCAACAAAAATATTACTATTCTCTCTCTCTCTCTCTCACACACACACAGAGTGAAAATGCCATAGTTTTAATAGTGCATGGCTACATCAAATAATTTATGCATAAACCAAAATAATTTTTATGTGACGTCTTATTCTTTATCATATTGCATAAACAGCATCAACCCAAAAATATGTCAAATTATTAACACCGCACTGGCACATTATAGGAAATTTATAGACAATTTTGTGTTTAACTGTTTACAATAAATAGTTGTAAAACTGAAATTAGGTGCTTTTTACAAACATATATTTTAAAATATTTTAGAAGGTTTTTTGAGCTCATATTATTAAAGACATACATTTGTATGCATAAAAACACAAACATATTAAAAACATGTAAATGCATAAAAAACAGCAGCCTTAAAAATAGCATTAAAATCCTTAAAATCAAGCACTGAAATCATTTATATTGCAGGAACAGCATTAACCCCCATAAGCATTTAAGCATTTAACCAGTGTGGAGTATTATGAAATTATACTAATACTAATTATAAGCATTATACTAAACGTCACAGATTATCCTATAGTCGCTTTTTCTGACTTACTAAAATGAACCCAAATATATACATATAAACAAACAAACAAACAAACCGTGTGGAATAATTCAGAAATCTGTCCATCTATATTTTGTGATGTGCTTATAGCGCCATCTAGTGGTCAGACATCAGCTGTTTGTGTTTGTTTCATTTTCTAAAACCATCATCTCAGCTCACAAAAACACCTTACATGAAATCCAACCTTGACCTGAAGAGATTTTTTTCTGAAGTCTGGAACATTATGAAAACAACTGAAGATCTGCATGATTTTCTGATCTTTTTTCAAGGGCAAAATGACACGCAAGAGTCGTCGTTCTAGAATCCAAAATTAAGATTTAATTTGGATTTATTTGGATTTATATATTCCACTTTGTTTTCTAACAATTCCTGACAGGTGGGTTAATATACATCACGTGTTTACCGTCAGTCACGTGACACTCGGGAAGGAATGCGGCCTTTACAGCTGTAGAAATTATTGTGATTTGAGCCGTTTTTGTGTTCGCCTTTACAGTTTTTTCACAATTACCGGAATCGAAAAGCAAAGCTTCTCTCAGCGGAAATTCAGACTCCGTTTACAGTGAGATAAATATTGATCAGCCCATTTAATTTAATAGAATCTGTGTGAAATGCAAACGGCTGAAGTGACGCGCATTTTAAAATGCAGAAGAGATTTAATAAAACATAATGAGTATCTTTTAAAAAATTGTAAATTAACATTGTTTTTTTTAATGCAAGCTTTTCACGGACGGTCTGAAATATGTTTATGATCTTGAACGGTTATGCATTTTAATGAGTAATTGTTATTTGTCAGTATTTTGTTGCTTTCTGTTCATTTGCAGATCAGACCTGTATAAAAAAAGCTTTCAGTATTACTATTATTATAACGTCATAAAAACATACCGTCTGGCTGTCGTTTAAAACAATAAGGCAACACATCTGAGAAGATGCACATTTGCATGATTAGTTACTGTAACAAAAGCAAACAAATAATAATAAAAAACATGTTTTACATGCATCATTAATTTCCAGGCGGTGAACTGCAGTGTAATTCGCGTTTGCTTCGGTTTTAGTCTCACTACAGGATTTTCAGCTGTTGTTTTCCTCTGATGTGAAAATATGGAGCGGCTGGAATGAGAGCGATTCAGACGAGCTTTCTCATGAACTTTCATTAAATCAGGCCTCGATCACAGTATGAAGGAATGAAAGACACTCACTGCTAACATTAGTACAGTATACATACAAAAATAATGGCCTTTCCTTCAGACTGTCTGCTGTTTGGAATCACTTCTGTTATTACATGCTATCACTGTAATTGTATTTAACCAACATTATTTTTTAGTTTGATTTTTTTTTTAAATGTAGGTCTATTATTCTCATACGATAATAGGCCTATATTACACGATTTAATTTTCACTTTTCATTCAAACGTCATAAATTCGATTTTCAAGAAACGAATTATTATATTTATGAGACATATAGGCCTACTATTTATGAAAGGCCAAAACCAGCAGATAGACTGAAATCTAAATTAAAGAGAGATTAAAAACGTAAGTTTTTTGGTTTGTTTACTGGTAATAATTAAGATTAAATGGTCTACAAAATATAAAAACAACTGATGTAGTTCACGAGAACAGATTTTTCGTGTCTGATGGAACGAAAAAAAAACTGCCCATTGACCAATTCTTCTTTATTTTTTTTTGTAAACAAAAATTGTTTCTTTAAATCAAAATTCAAAACAGCTTTTTAAAACAAGATAAGCTTTCTTGTTTTTTTTTTTATTCTAGAGAATGTGACAACACTATAAACACTGATGCATTATTTGAATTGAGTTTATTTACGTCTGTTTGTTCACACGAACGAAATGAAACAGAACTGAAGATCAGAATTGAAGATTGTCATCAGCTAACGGCCCTTACAGTTACATTTACACTGATTAATAATCATAAACAAATCCTCCGCCAGAAGAACGAATAATCGGGTGTTTTTCTAATTTTACAGCGCGTTTTGAGGTCATTTTTTCTCTCTTAATTTGTAAAATGTGTATATTACCAGCACACACTGAACCTTCTCACATCTAGTTTCTTTCTTATCATTCGAATTATGAGTACCTTGATTTGAAAAGATCTTTATGAAAAAAAAAATCTGTGATTTTCTAATCTTTCCATATCAAAATGACACGAAAGACTCGTTCTAGAATACAAAAATAAAGAATACACTCGTAAAAATAAAGGGTCCAAATGTTTTTTTTCAGAAGAACCATTTGGGTTCCTCAAATAACATTTCGGTGATCATTCTTAAAAACAGAATATTTTAATACTCTGTGTTCCACTATAAAGAAAGGTTCCACAGATGCCAATAAAGAACCTTTATTTTTAAGAGTGCACTCATTCCACTTTTTCAGTGTTCATCGTATCGAGTGTCGAAGACATTTTAATCAAAACAGTTTATTGAAAGCAAATAGAAAATAGTAAGTGCTGGCTTGACAATCCAAAATGTAAAAGTCACAATGGTCCCAAACAATCTTTCAAACGTTTTTCTTTCTACACCGTCCTCAAATGAATTTTCGATCACGAAACTGAAGGCATTTTTGTAAAACGTGTTTATCCTGAAGCGATCAAATCAAAACTACTGATTTATCCTAAAAAACATTTATCCATGCAGTCCAGAACATCTAGGGACTGAGATAGTTCAGATCTGTGTTTGTTCTTCAGCAACAAAAGTTACCCTGTTTACCTTGCTGGATGCGTAAAACAGACCCTGCGCCCAGTTCCAAGTCCCGTTCGCACATTCCCACGTTTCAAATGTCAATCCGCGAGTGTAACGAGGAGTTTTTGGCTTCGTGGTCCCAGTACGAGTAGAGCTCGGCCGGCTGCCGGGAGCAGGTGAACTGCAGAGCGGCCGCGGAGTTGGACGGGACCGGCGAGGGCTGCTGCTGCTGCGCCTGGTGCTGGTGGTGCCCCATGCCGCTGTACGAGTTCATCATGTTCGGCAGGCCCATGGCTTGCATTCGACTGTAGGGGTTGTAGGACGGAGCGGACAGTCCTTTCATGGGACCCATGTTGCCGTTGGCCATCTGGCACGACGCGTAGCTCATCGGCGGCGGCGGCTGCGCGAGCGGCCAGCTGTTGTTCATGAAGCCGGACTGGAGGTATTTGGGCGCGGGGAGGTAGCTGCCGTATCCGTCGCCGCCGAAGAGAGACTTGCCCGGCTGGAAGTGAGCCGCCGGCGGCCTGAACGGCCGCTTCATGCGCCTCCGGCGCCGGTAGTTGCCCTTCTCGAACATGTCCTCGCAGGCCGGATCCAGCGTCCAGTAGTTGCCCTTGCGCTCCCCGCCGCCCTCCCGGGGAACTTTAATGAAGCACTCGTTGAGACTCAGGTTGTGTCGGATGCTGTTCTGCCAGCCCTTCTTGTTCTTCTCGTAGAAGGGGAACTTGGTGATGATGTACTGGTAGATGCCGGAGAGGGTCAGCCTCTTCTCCGAGCTCTCCCGGATGGCCATGGCGATCAGAGCCACGTACGAGTACGGCGGCTTCTGAGACGGATCCACCTTCTCCGAACTTGGCTCTTGGACCGGCTCGTCCTTCGCGAACTCTTCCTTCTTCACCGCGTTCGTGTCGTGGACCATCAAAGCCATTGCGTCATCATCTAAGCTATGGTAAGATGCCATCACTTGAAAAACACAAGCAAACAAAACATCAAAACAAACCCCAGTGTAAGCGCGTATACGGTGATAAAAGTCTGTTCGGTACCTGATTCTTGCTCTGGAAGTTTGGTTCACGCATCAGGTCACCGCGGATCCATAAATGACGAGACTTTTGAATGAAATAACAGCTCCTGCTCCGCTAACGCTCGGCTTTTGCTGTGATGGACTCGAGATCTCGATGTCGTTTAAGCTCGAAGGTTCTTCTGGAAGATCCTGCAACTTTTTTTCCCCCTCGTGTGAAAGGCGAAACTCTGCTGTCGTCAGACTCAAGTCGCGCTGATGTTCTCATCATCATCATCATCATCATCATCATCATATTCCGCTTTCGTCACGTCTCTCTCATCGCTTCGCAAACCAACCGACGCGCTTTCCGCCAGAATAACACCTTTATAACTGAACGCACCGTAGGCTATGACAATTACACAATTTATACAGCGCCTTCACGGCTCTAGATTTAAAACAGCCTTTCTTGGTTTGCGATTCCAGGAAAGATTTGCACATCGCCTTTTCCATTTTCCAGCATTTTACATATCCTATATTATTGTATTTTTCATAATTGATCAATTATTGTATGTAAACATATTATAAATATAAAAAAATATTTTTAATATTTTAAAATATTTAACTCCACCTACTAGCAAATTACCTATATGCGACCCTGGATCTTAAGTAGCACGGCTAGCAATAGCCAACAATACACTGTATGGGTCAAACTTATTGATTAGATCATGTTCCATGAAGATATTTTGAAAATTTCCTACCGTAAATGTATCAAAATTTAATTTTTGATTAGTAATATGCATTGCTAAGAACTTCATTTGGACAACTTTAAAGGTGATTTTATCAATATTTAGATTTTTTTACACCCTCGGAGATTCTCAAATAGTTGTGTCGCGGCCAAATATTGTCATATCCTAAAAACATTAGCGGAAAGCTAAGAGATAATGCATAAATTAAAAAAAATGTACCCTTAAGACTGGTTTTGTGGGCCTGGTTCACATATATTAAAAAAAATCATACCGTGAGGCAATTTAATAATTTCAAATCGATGTGCATTAATATAATTTAACCCTCGTTTATTTCGATATTTATCTCCAAGCCCATTTAGCATAAAAGATACACAAAAGCAAATAAAATAAATCGAAACAAACATTTTAAATAATACATTTTATAAATATGGTGTATAAATGTGAGGTCTAGCATAAAAGAACACGATTTTAATATTTAATATTGAATGCATTAATACAATAGTGTTTTTTGTTTTAAATAATAGGTGCAGATATTGATCGCCAAGTCTAGTCTATTCATGCAATAGTTTATATTCAGACCGCAGTGTGACTCTCTCTCTCTCCCTCTGTCTCAGGTGTAGCAGCTGTGTGTTGTGTATGTCATCAGCATCTATCTGCTCCTTCACGCCTCTGAAACTGAACAGAGCGCGCGTTTGTTTAGTGTTTTAGTGGAAACCGCGCAGTCGATCTGTCGCGCTTTCACTTACCTGACGGCCTTAATCACCTAATTGATTCTCAGAAACACACATTAAAAACAGGACAATATTTGGCCGAGATATTCTCAAATAACTATTTGAGAATCTGGAATCTGAGGGTGCACACACACAAAAAAACAAAAAAAATCTAAATCTAAAGAAAATCGCCTTTAAAGTCCAAATAAAGTGCAATGCATATTACTAATCAAAAATTAATTTTTGAAATATTTACAGTAGTAAATTTACAAAATATCTTAATGGAACTTGATGTTTACTTAATATCCTAATGATTTTTGGTATAAAAGAAAAATTGATCATTTTGTCCCATGCAATTGCTACTAATAAGACTGGTTTTGTGGTCCAGGGTCATGCATTTCATAGTTTGTGAGACTGCAATGCAATCTCAAACACAGCATCACATCACAGGAGCATTGAGCATATTAAATATAGACATTAATACTCTATCAGATGCCAAAGCAATCCAGCAGGCTCATATTTTCAATAGACTATAGCACATTTAAGGGAAAAGTCAGAAACTTCCTGCCAAGCTCTTTGAAAGGAGGATGTTTATGGTTCAAAGTGCAAGAATGCAGATGGACTGAAGCTCCGGGTCAGTGGGACGCCGCAGACCTGATCAACATCACAACCTACAACATCAGCCCTCAAATTTAATGCACACAGACATTATCTCAAGGTGTTTCTGTGCACAATAATGGCCTGTGGAGGCTATAACTGTCTTCAGAATACGGCAGATCCGATTCTGTTTATGTGCACCATTATGTCTTAATTTACAGAAAATAGTCTAATGGAACCACAAAGAGCTTTGCATCCTTTGAAAAGTTCTTATAAGAGTTTTTTAGTTCACAACAAAAGTATTTACCAATGATTCAATAAGCCCAGAATCTAAAATATTGATCAGAAACACCTACAATGTAACATTTAGATCTTTTAAAACCTTTAAAGAAACAAATGTATCTTTAATATCATGTATATATGATATCATCAGACATTCTGTATGCAACTAAATGACTGAATGACTATTAACCTGGTTGCATTCATAAAAAAATAATAGATTAATAAAAGATTAATATTAAAATAAAAAAAATTATATTGTTTATATATATATATATATATATATATACACACACACACACACACACACACACACTCACATGTGTGTGTGTGTATTTAATTTTGTAATATTTATTTGATTGTTTTAATAATTTAATTTTTATTTTTATCATTTTCATAAAATTAAGTTACACATTTACATGAATTATTATCATTTTATTAAATATATTAAATAATACTTTAAAATATTATTTTATTATTTTAACAAAAATAAAAAAAAAATACAATTTTATTATTTCATATATTAATACACAATCATTCACACATGTACATATAGGTCAAAATGATCAATTTTTCTTTTGTGGCAAAAATCATTAGGATATTAACTAGACACCACGTTTCATGAAGATATTTTGTCGATTTCCTACAGTAAATGTATCAAAATTGAATTTTTGATTAGTAACATGCATTGCACTTCATTTGGACAACTTTAAAGGTGATTTTCTCAATATTTAGATTTTTTGCACCCTCAGATTACAGATTTTCAAAGATTTGTATCTTGGCCAGAAATGGTCCTATCATAACAAACTTCAGCTTTCAGATTATGTATAAATCTCAAGTTTCAAAAATGGACCCTTATGACTAGTTTTGTGACCCCTATGACTTCATAGTACATCATAATGGGAAAATGACAGTTTGAAAACCTAGTTTGTCCAAAACCACACATGCTTCAAGCTAAAATGATGTCTTCTCTGTCATATAAGCCAGACTCAGCTTTACTCTTGAGAGCAGGGCGAGTGTTTCTCTGTGGTCCGAGTCGGCGGAGCGTTAATGTGGGGTGGAGGGGCTTCCTCACTTTGTAAAGGCCGGGATTGACCTCTGCCTTAAATTACAAAGCCCATAGAGCGCTCGCTCTTCCTGAAGCGTTTCTCCTTTAAGAGCGAGAGCCTGTTTTCCTTTCTTATCACCCGCAGGAAGCGAATGGGAAGCTCTCAGCCGTTCTCCCAACAACCCGCCTGTCAAATTATTATAATACATTACAGCCAGCAAGAGCATCTGTACACATTCAACCGTGATTCAAACGCATAACCATATGAATGATTAATAATTCAATGATTGTAGCTGATTAAATGGAATAAGAGACTGATTTCACTGGTAAAGCAGGTTAGTTAATGACACTGCTTTAAGTAACTGATATCTGTCGGCAGGTTTATTAAAACACATTAAAATGCGACTTTAACAAATTAATGACTGACAGTAACTTTTATATATGTGTTGTTATAGGAATATTTCATCGTTTTTATTTTATTTGGACAAATTTATTTGGATAAATAAATCTGCATAAATGTATATTTATTTATTCATTTTTTTTAAGCTTTCTCCACCTGTGTTTTCAAATATATGATCAAATATGCAAATATTAATTGAAAAACATGTAGGCAGAAAAGTCTTTCTGTATATGCAAATGAACTCAAGACAGCACAATGCCATTATTAATACAAAATAAATAAATAAAATACAAATAAAAAACCTTACTTAACTTACTTAAAAAAGTAATATATTTAATGAAATAATGAAATAGATTTGTAAAATTTGTAATTAAATATTCTATTAATTATTAAAATAATATATATTTAAAAAGTTTAATTAAATATTTAAAAACTATTTAATATACTTGAAACAAAGTAGTTGTACTTTTTTAATTAAATACTTGAAAATAATATTTAGTATGAAATAATAAAATAATATATTAATCATATATTGCAATTAAAACCAAAATTATGACAGGAAACCAATCTAACATAATATACTAATATAAATGATACATTTTATTTATATTAAAAATTGTTGTCTAATAACTCTTTAGATGCTACAAACTTGCCAGAAACTGTGATTTTTTTAATGAAATTAAGAAATAGATTTGTAAACTTTTTTAAAGAAATATTTTTTAACAGATTTAATAAAATAATAAAATAAAATAATATTTATATTTAAAATATATACTTAAATACTAAAAAAATATTTAATGTACTTAATGAAACAAAACAGTTTTACATTTTTAATTAAATATTTTAAAATATTACATGCATTTCTAACAAAATAATAAAATAATATATTAATCATATATTGCAATTAAAACCATGAAAA
This sequence comes from Labeo catla, assembly GCA_012976165.1. NCBI lineage: Eukaryota > Metazoa > Chordata > Actinopteri > Cypriniformes > Cyprinidae > Labeo > Labeo catla. The sequence continues at coordinate 1,201,074 of VONZ01000105.1, forward strand.
ATGACAGGAAACCCAACGATCTAATGTAATATACTAATATAAATAATACATTTTATTAATAAACATTTTTTGCTGTCCGATACCTCTTTAGATGCTAAAAACTTGTCTTTATTTACTGTAAAAGCCACCTATCTGCTGAAGAAACATGTTGAATTGTATTTACTTGCGCACAGATATGATCTACATCGCAGACCCTGGAGGAAAACTAAATGAGACAATAAGGCAAACAGCTTGGTTGCAGCCAGCGCAGACGCGCAGCCGCAGACGGCAGTGTGTGCGTGAGCCGCGCGGTTTGATGCTTATCTGCGCTGCACAGCCGCGGGGAGTTAAAGCTGCACAAACGCGCCTTTGATCGGCCAAGAGGAAACGCTCTCGCGCGACTATTTCTGGCTCACCTTTGCTCTTTTGTTTCTGTCGAGCAGCAGGTGAAGGTGTCGACGCTCATGCTGCACTTTACTGAAGATCAGCCCAGAGTAAACAAGCCACGATGATCTCACAGACTGCGGAGACCAAACTGCAACTCCTGGAAAGACAGAAACACATGCATCACTCATTTATTCATTACAAAAGATAAAATGACCAACCTGAAATGGAAAAAAAAAAAGAAAAAGAAAAAAAGGTGGTATTTACTTTAACATATTATTTTATTTTATTGTTATTTATATTTTATTTTATTTTATTTTTTCTACACAGAAATTGCTAGTAAATTTCACAAGTAATTACAAAGACAACACCCAGTAGCATATTGAATTAGGTAATCTTGTAGAATGTACTCCAATAATCTTGTTGTATTTACAACTTGAAAAAATTATTATTATTATTATTATATTAATTTATTTAGTGTACAAAACTGTATTCATAGAAAAATGCTTATATTAATACTATTTATTATTGCATTATTTTTATACAATTTGTTTTCCCGTCATATTTTGTTATTAATTTTAATGTGATGAACATACTATTTTTTCTATTATTTTATTAAATATATTACATTATTTTTAAAAAATAAAAAGTAATTTAAAAAATATAAACATTTATATATTATTTTTCATAAGTATTTAGGGTCTACGCTAACTACAATGATTATTTTCAAACACACCTTATCACACTGATTTTATATGATATTAAACTGCATGTTGTATGTTTATCAGAAATTACTTTTTGTACTCTAATGGGAAAATGATCATTTGAAAAACTAGTTTGTGCTATTTTAAAAACATACACATATATAATTTTTCTCATAATGGCTCAAAATATAACAACTGTCCTGATCTGAAATGAGTCTTCTTAAAAAATCATATGAATTACAGTAAGGGAATAATAATGTTTTTGAATTAAACACACAAATAAATAAACACCAGTCATCACCCAAAGGTTTTCATCATGTGTGTGTGTAACAGCTGAAGAATTCAACTCCTCACACACACACACACACACACACACACAAAGCGTCTCTGTCATGAGCATCAGTGTGATGTTGTGATGCGCTGACAGTTTGGCTGTGGGCTGTTGTGTTACCGTACGAATGCGTCGGTCAGCAGGTGTACGGCTCTCACGCGGGTCTGACCGTAATCAGTGATAGATTTCACAAACACACTGATGAGCAGCACGTTTCACGATCACACTAATGGCACATGTGGATGCTTCTGTTCAACTCAAAAAATGGAAACCAAACTGACTTCCACTGCATGGAAAAAAGACATTTCTTGAAATATCTTTGTTCAACAGAACCAAAAACGTCGTATAAGTATAAAGTAATTGCATTCACTTTTCATTAGTTCTGACTCCCCCCTATTCTATATGTTTTTCTCTGCAATTTTGCATTTATATCTCACAATTAAGATTTTTTCCCCCTACAATTCTGCATTTACATCTTGCAATTTTTTATTTCACAATACTGAGTTAATATCTGCCAATTTAGATTTTTTTTTCTTTCTGGCAGTTCTGATGCAATTCTGCATTTATATCTCACAATTATCTGGCAATTCTGATCTTTTTCAGCAATTTTACGCATTTATATCTTACAATAATACATTTATGTCCTGCAATTTTGCCTTTTTTTCATTTGCAATTTTTAAAATGTCTTGTTTCCCTTCATGATTCTGACATTTTTTTCTGCAATTCTGCATTTATATCTTGCAATTCTGACTTTTTTTTCTGTCAGTTCAGACTATTTCTTCAATTATGCATTTATATCTCACAATTCAGACTTTTTTTTCCAATAATTATGTATGTCTTACAACTGAGTTTGTATCTGGCAATTCAGTTTTTTCTTCCTCTGGCTGTTCTGACTTTTTCTGCAATTCTGTATTTATATTTTACAATTATAAGTTTATATCTGATTAATAATTCTGATTTTCCCCCTCACAATTCTGACTTTTTTTCTGCAATTCTGCATTTATATCTTGCAATTCCAACTTTTTTCACAATACTGAGTTTATATCCCGCAATTCTGACCTTTTTTTTTTTTTCAAATTTGTGCAATTTTGCATTAATATCTCACAATTCCCCCCTCACAATTCTGACTTTTTCTGCAATTCTGCTTTTTTATTTTTATTTCACAATACTGAGTTGATATCTGCCAATTCTAGTTTTTTTTTTCTTTCTGGCAGTTCTGACTTTTTCTGCAATTCTGCATTTATATCTCACAATTATAAGTTTATATCCCACAATTCAGATTTTTCCCCTCACAATTCTGACTTTTTGTTTGCAATTTTGCATTAAAATTTCACAATTCAGTTAATATCTGCCAATTCCAATTTTTTTTCTGTCAGTTCAGACTATTTCTGCATTTATATCTTACAATTACAAGTTTATATCTCACAATTCAGACTTTTTTCCCTGTTTTTTTTTCAGTAATTATGCATTTATATGTTACAACTGAGTTTATATCTGGCAATTCTGTTTTTTTTTTCTGGCAGTTCTGACTTTTTTTTCAGATTTTTATTTTTATTTTTTTAGAACTGTGAGAAAAAAAAAAGACAGAATTGTGAGATATACACTCCAAATTGTGAAGGGGAAAAAAAAATGTAATGTGGAAGCACGTTTATAATAAAAATTATGAGAAAAAAGTCAGAAATATGACTAAGTGACAAAATGATTTTGAAGCTTAATTTGTGCAATCTTAGAAAAAAAAAACAAAAAACAAAAGCTCTCAATGGGGTGCTACAGTTTCAAAAGGAGCAACTTTGCTCATTTACCCCTAAAGGTATATTTTAATTTTTAAAATGTCCATATTAGCACCTAAAGTACCTTTCACGAGCGCCGCCCGCGAGTGTGTGGATCACATCGCTCTTCACGCTGTGATGGAAGAGTCTCGCGCTTCAGCGTCCTGTTTATGTTGAATTCCACTCTCGTCTTCCTGTAGGAAGTTCAGTCACACAGCGCATGAACCGCTTCATCTGTTTGTCCAAATCTACTTAGTCAAACACACACGCAAACTCACATCAGAAACAATAAGTGCGTGGAAATGATCTGAATAACATAGCATGAAGCACATTTTCGTTTTGAGATCAAGTGCTGCATTTGCCAAAACGTGCAGTGGCGACCAGCGCTGTATCCCACAATGCAATGCACCTGACCTGACCTTCTATTTCTAGTGTGACGAATGAACCGGACGTGATATTATTTCCTTCTTGGTATGTTATTTGAAAAATGTATAGGTGTATTTACACAAAAACGCAAAGCTGTTTTCATTTCTGAGATGATTATCTATTCACGCCACTTGAAATTAAACATGTGACATAATCAGGTCATGAGACAACAATGTAGCCACTATATTCTGAAATATTTATCATTTTGTACTGCATATTGTTTTGAATACTAGTTTCAAATAATAATATACAGTTCATGAACATAATGCATTTGGGATGTATAAGAAATATGAGCAGTTGCCAATTACACTACTGTTCAAGAGTTTGGGGTCAGTAAGATTTTTATCTTTCTGAAGGAAATTAATGTTTTTGTTCAGCAAGGACGCATTAAATCGATGAAAAGTAACAGTGAAGACATTTAAAATGTTCTAACGATTTCTACTTCAAATAAATGCTGTTCTTTGAACTTTCTATTCATCTGCGAATCGTGAAAATTAAAATGTCACAGTTTCCACAAACATATTGGGCAGCACAACTGTTTTAAACATTGATAATAATCATAAATATTTCTTGAGCAGCAAATCAGCATATTAGAATGATTTCTGAAGCATCATGTGACACTGAAGACTGGAGTAATGATGCTGAAAATTCAGCTTTGCATCACAGAAATAAATTCTATTTTAAAGTATATTCAAATAGAAAATATGTATTTAAAATAGTAAAAAGATTTCACAATTTTACTGCATTTTTGATCAAATAAATACAGCTAATTATCACATTAGAATTTTGGAATGATCTTGCAACAGTGGAGACTGGAGTAATGATGCTGGAAAAAAAACAGCTTTGCATCACAGAAATAAATTCTGTTTTAAAGTCTATTTAAACAGAAAACACTTATTTCAAATGGTAAAAACATTTCATAATTTTACAGATTTTACTGTAGTTTTAACAAATAAATACAGCAAATCAGCATATTAGAATGATTTTAGAACGATTTTGCAACAATGGAGGCTGGAGAAATGATGCTGAAAAATCAGCTTTGCATCACAAAAAAAAGCTTTATTTTAAAGTATATTCAAATAGAAAAATACTTATTTGAAATAGAAAAAACATTTCACAGTTTTACAGATTTTACTGTATTTTTGATCAAATAAATACAGCAAATTATCATATTAGAATTTTGGAATTATCATGCAACAATGAAGAGTGGAGTAGTGATGCTGAAGAATCAGCTTTTTATAACAGAAATAAATTCTATTTTAAAGTATATTCAGACAGAAAACACTTATTTGAAATCATAAAAACATTACACCAATTTTACAGATTTTACTGCATTTTTAACAAACAAATACAGCAAATCAGCATATTAGAATGATTTGTGAAGGATCATGTGACACTGAAGACTGGAGTAATGATGCTGAAAATTCAGCTTTGCATTACAGAAATAAATTCTATTTTAAAGTACATTCAAATAGAAAATATGTATTTGAAATAGTAAAAACATTACACAATTTTACAGATTTTACTGTATTTTTAACAATACAGCAAATCAGCATATTAGAATGATTTGTGAAGGATCATGTGACACTGAAGACTGGAGTAATGATGCTGAAAATTCAGCTTTGCATACAGAAATAAATTCTATTTTAAAGTACATTCAAATAGAAAATATGTATTTGAAATAGTAAAAACATTACACAATTTTACAGATTTTACTGTATTTTTAACAATACAGCAAATCAGCATATTAGAATGATTTCTGAAGGATCATGTGACACTGAAGACTGGAGTAATGATGCTGAAAATTCAGCTGCGCATCACAGAAATAAATTCGATTTTAAAGTATATGCAAATAGAAAAGACTTGTTTGAAATGGTGAAAACATTTCAAAATTTTACAGATTTTACTGTAATTTTGATCAAATAAATGCAGGCTTGGTGAGCAGAAGTCTCTTACTGACCCCAAACGTAACTGCAAAGTCATATTTCACATGAGTGATACTCACACTAATAGTTGAGGAAGAGATTGTGTAGTAACTTAAGACCGCCGGGCGTTTGTTTGCCAGGTTTGGTCTCGCTGGCACGCGGGTCGCCCCCTTCCGAGGGCAGCGGAGGGTTACTTCCCCGCAGGACCTTCTCCGGGGGTCAGAGGGACGCGTCCCGCTCGGGCGACCCCGGAGAGACAGACCCCAGCCGCCCTGGTCCGGCCAATGTGTTCTCAATCAGAGGAAACACAAACAAGGCTCCGATTTGCAGAAAGGCCAGAGATCTGGGGGATCCTGGACTAACGCCACCCACCGCACACCGGCAGCACACATCCCTCCTGGAGAGACGGAGGAAGAGAAAGAAAAGAAGGAAAGGAGAGGTAAGGAAAACAAACACCTTGGTTGTTAACAAGAGACAGAAGCGCCGGCCGCTCCACGTTCTCCGGTGCGCGTCTCTCTCGGGGTGCGACACGGCCCGGCCTGCGTTAAACCAAACAAACAAACGCGCGGCTTAAGAGCCAGCCGTCGCTAATGAGTGACAGATGACAGGTAATGACTTCTGTCACAACACGGCAAAACAGAGCAGCGCAGGTTATTGCACTCGAGAACACTTTAAAATGGTGCAATGTTGAATTAACCAAACATGTCAAATGCATTCGTTTAATCATGGCAGTGATGCTAATTAGACATCACAATGTTAAATTGAAACCAAAACAGACTTCATAATCCTCAATATCAACACTAATCACTAACTGCATCTGACACAAGACAAACATTGCACTCGTAAACACCTTAAAAGGCAGTGCAGAGTGATGCAAAATGCTGAATTAAGAGTGAAATATGCCACAATGGTCAAATACGTCAAATGCATCACTGCAGTGATGGTAATTAGACTCGTCATGACACCAAAAAATGTTATAAACTGAAACCAAAACTCTACAGATTTCATAACTCTTAATATAAACACAAACCCATTATTAACTAATTAAAACAGCATGAACATGCAGTCAAAAATACCTAAAAACATGGCACAATTAAGAGTAAAGTATGTCACAATAGTCAAATATGTCAAATGCATCAGTTTAATTATGGCAGTGACAGTATTTAGACACCAAAATGTTAAATTGAAACCCAAATAGATTTCATAATTCTCAGTATTAACACAAAACAAATCACTAGCTTCAAATGGTATGGAACAAACTATGCAATTAAAAAAAAATGCAGCTTAAAATGGTGCAAAATGCTGAATTAAAAGTGAAATGTGTCACAATGGTCAAATGTGTCAAATGCATCATGGCAGTGATGGTAATTACACTGTAAAAAATTACAGTGAATTTAACGGTAAAAATACTGTAAAATGCTACAGTAAAAACCTGTTAAATGGTTAACAGTAAAAGGCCGTAAAATTTACAGTGAACAGTGAAATTTACCATAAACTGACATTCCCAGAATTCCCGGTTACATTTTTTTTTTAATTTGATGTTTTTTTGTTGAAATAACCCTTTCTTAGTTTTTTCTTATCAGTTTTGTACATTAGGGTTCTATGTTACATCTAATGTTGTTAAATTAATGTTTATGCATTATTTCAGTTTGATGTGTGTTACCATGATGGTGTTTAGTGTTTGTGTGAATGACACTGTGCACCTTCTATATATTAATATATAAAAGCTGTTTGTGATGAGCTTTGGTTCATCATGTGATTTTTCTCATCACCACCTGCTTTTGGTGGTTATCAGTATATTACAAAGGTACAAAACAGATTTCAGTACTTCAATAGGTTGGTACATTAACATTATATCAGTTAATGAAATTACGGTATTTACCTGTAAATTTAAGTGAAAACCGCAATACATAAAATGTTGCTACCGTATTTTTTACTGTAAAATTCTGGCAACCACAGCTGCCAGTTTTTTACCGAAAATTTTACGGAATATTTTTTACAGTGTAGACTCGTCATGTCACCAAATAAAAGTTACAAACTGAAACCAAAAACTCAAATTTACAGATTCCATAATCCTCAATATCAACATAAAACAAATTACTAACTTCATCTGACACAAGACAAATGTTGCACTCATGAACACCTTAAAATGCAGTGCGAAAAGGTGCAAAATGCTGAATTAAGAGTGAAATGTCACAATGGACAAATATGTCAAATGCTTTAGTTTAATCATGGCAGTGATGCTATTTAGACACCACAATGTTAAATTAAAACCAAAACAGATTTCATAATCCTCAATATCAGCACAAAACAAATCAGTAACTTCAAGTGACACACGACAAACATTGCACTCACAAGCATCTTAAAATGGAGCAAAATGCTGAATTACAAGTGAAATATATCACAATGGTCAGATACATCAAATGCATCGTGGTAGTGATGGTAATTAGGCTCATCATGACACCCAAAAATTTTACAAACTAAACCAAAAAAGATTTACAGATTTCATAATCCTCAATATCACAAAACAAATTACAAACGTCAACTGACACAAGACAATTGTTGCACTCATAAACACCTTAAAATGCAGTGCAAAATGGTGCAAAATGCTGAATTAAGAGTGAAATGTCACAATGGACAAATATGTCAAATGCATCATTTTAATCATGGCAGTGATGGCAATTAAGCTCGTCATGACACCAAAAAATGTTATAAATTGAAACCAAAATTTTACAGATTTCATAAGCCTTAATATCAACACAAACGTATTACTAACTCTAATTGAAATAGCATGAGCATGCAGTCAATAACACTTAAACGCAGCACAAAATAATGTGAATAGCTGAATTAAGTGTGAAATGTGTCACAGTGGTCAAATATGTCAAATGCATTCATTTAATCATGGCAGTGACAGTATTTAGACACCACAAAGTTCAACTGAAACCAAAACTGATTTCACAATCCTCAATATCAACACAAAACAAATCAGTAACTTCAAATGGCATGAGACAAATGTTGCACTCATAAACACCTTAAAATGGCGCAAAATGCTGAATTAAGAGTGAAATATGTCACAATGGTCAAATATGTTACGTGCTTTAGTTTAATCATGGCAGTGATGCTATTTAGACACCACAATGTTAAATTAAAACCAAAACAGATTCATAATCCTCAATATCAACACAAAACAAATCACTAACTTCAAGTGACACGCGATAAACATTGCACTCAAAAACACCTTAAAATGGAGCAAAATGCTGAATTAAGAGTGAAATATGTCACAATAGTCAAATACATCAGATGCATCATGGCAGTGATGGTAATTAGACATGGCATTATCATGACACCCAAAAATTTTATAAACTAAAACCAAAAACTCAGATTTACAGATTCCATAATCAACACAAAACAAATTACTAACTTCAAATGACACAAGACAAATGTTGCACTCATGAACACCTTAAAATGCAGTGCAAAATGCTTAATTGAAAGTGAAATGTGTCACAATGGTCAAATATGTCAAATGCAGTTTAGTTATGGCAGTGATGGTAATTAGACTCGTCATGACACCAAAAAAATGTTACAAACTAAAACCAAAAACTCACAAGAAAAATGGAGCAAAATGCTAAATTAGGAGTGAAACATGTCACAATGGTCAAATATGTCAAATGCATCAGTTTAATCATGGCAGTGATGCTAATTAGACACCACAATGTTAAACTGAAATCAAAACAGATTTCATAATCCTCAATATCAGCTTCAACTGACACAAGACAAATGTTCCACTCATAAACACCTCAAAATGAAGCGCGAAATGGTGCAAAATGCTGAATTCAGAGGGAAACATGGCAGTGATGGACTTGTCACGACAACAGAAAATGTTATAAATTGAAACCAAAACCCCACAGATTCACAATTCTCAACATCACTACAAAACAGATCACCAACTCCAAAAGACTTAAAGCAAACACATAAAAACAGCGCAAAATAGTGTGAAATCCTGAATTAAGAGTAAACAATGTCACAGTAATTATTTTTGCCAAATGCATATTTCATACAAATTTCAGAATCCTCAACATTAACACAAAACAGAACGAATAATTCCAACTGAGAGAGTACAAACAATGCGCCCAAAAACAACTATAACACCTAAAAAAGCAGGACATAATGCTGTAAAATGCTAAATTATGAGTGAAACTAATAGCCAAGTACGCTGTAATAAATAATTTGTTACATGGCTGCCTTAAAATTTTAAGTTTAGTCAACTCAAAAAAAGTTTAGTCCACTTGAAATGTGACAACTTAGATATCTGAGTTCATTCAGCTTAAAATTTTAAGGCAGCTGGTTAACAAGCCAAGCTTTAAGTTTAACAAACCAAATTGTTTGTTTAGTCAACTCAAAAATCTAAGTTTTCACTTAGTATAACTTCAAATTTTAAGTTCAGTCAACTCAAATAAGTTTAATCAACTTGAAATTTTAAGTCTGCAGGGTAACAAATTATTTCAAGTTGACTCAACAAATTGTGTTTTTTTTTACAGTTTAGGTGCGAGATGCTGAAATAGCAACGGTTAATTATGTCAGATTGATCATTTTAATCATGGCAGTGATAGTAACATGTCAACTTCAGATTCTTTTGGAAGCATTGTGTACTAAGTGCACATTAAATCAAAGATTGAAATCTATTTACATTTCTCTTGATTTGTCTTGTATTTTGGGATCTTTAGAAAATTCCTTAGGAAAAAGTCAAGTCACTAGTTTTCCTCCAGTGAGAACACAGAGTTATAAAATGAGCGTAAAACAGCCTTATACACCTGACTTAATAAATTTACTTTAGCGCAATAAACAGTGTAAAAGAACACAACGAGGTGCTCATGCACTGACAAACAGCCAAAGTGTGCACACAGAACGCAGCTCTCTCAGAAAGCATGCAATGTGAATTCAAATCTCTTTTGCATCTTATTGCGCTTGAATGGTTAAATGTACACACGCTTGTCAAAATGCACATCGTGTATCCATGTAAACACAGTCGGTTATGCGTAACATAAATGTAAACAGTTGGGTGAAAACCGGATGTGCTTCAGTATATGGGATTCATGCAGTCAGTCTTAAAGGGACAGCAGCCTAATTTACCTGCTACTGTCATTAATGTGAAATAAACAATAAAAGACAAAGAAAAATCACTCACTGCTCCTGACTGAATCAGTTTTGGATCTTTAAAAGAATCAGTTCACACTTGATTCATACAGTGAAGACTATGCACTGTTTTAGTTATACACTTGATTATTCAACAGTATTTTTTTAACTACTATCACTGAAAAGTGTATGTTTATTAAATTTGTATTTTTGTTCTGTTGTGTTTGTAATTTGCATCTTTGTTTTTATTTTTAATAACGAAAATAAAATATCAAGATTATATTGTGAAATAAAATACGATTTTATGGAATGAGAAATTTTACTGCAAAATAATGATATATATCTCAACACAGCTATTTTATTTACAATTTAAAACAAAACACTTTGTTGCCATAACTCACGTCCACAGGAATCTGCGTTTGTTCATTGACACACAAGGGAGGAAGAGGAAATCGAGCAATGATAAAGCACACGAATCCATCCGTATCCTGCGGATTCGAGGCGATTCATCATTTTCACACAGAGCGAGGCAAAGTCTTTCTGGTTCTGCCGTCAGGCGTGAAGAAGAGCGAGACGCTGCCGTGTTTTGTCTCACTGACTGATAAAATGAGATTATGGTAAAAGAGGCGATCTGAAGCACACAAGAGTGTTTGTCTGAGAGACGCTTACTCATATCAATCATCTCATTACAAAACATATCAAACTCTATGGATTTACCACGGTAAATAACACTTCCACCAAAACACCACTTACTCCAGATATTCTGACTGCTGCTTCGTGTCATTCTGGTCATTTCCACAGTGTAATTATACAAATAAGTACGGAATATTATTAATTATAAACGTGGGATTAAGGTTAGGATTAGGGTTTGATTTAGGGTTAGCTGCGTAGAATTACTATATGCGTAATTTACTATTATTATAGCACCTGTAAAATCTCATTTTTTCCACATTTACTATAATGTGAAAAAAACCCTAATTCAACAAACAAACAAACAAAAAAATAAATATATTTTGAGAATTATATAATTAAATAATTTTTTTTACAATTTATTTTAGTGTTATTGTTTAGCTCATTTTGTGTGCATTTTGGCATTGTCGTGAAAATTATTTTTTTCCCCACATTTACTATAATGTGAAAAATAAATAAATAAATAAATAAATTAATTAAATTTTTGAGATTTAAATAATTAAATAAAAAAAAATGAATTACTTAATTTGTTTAGCCTGTTTTTTTGTTCCTTTTTTAAAATTAAGTATTTTTTTCCACATTTACTATAATGTGAAAAAAAACAAATACAACAAACAAACAAACAAAAAAATCAATTAATTAATTTTAAGAATTAAATTAAAAAAAAGTTACTTTATTTTAGTTTTATTGTTTCGCTTGTTTTTGTGCATTTTGGCATTTTAATGAACGTTAAGTCCCCCACATTTACTGTAATGTAAAAAAATAAATTAATAAAAATAAACAAACAAAATTGAGATTTAAATAATTAAATTTAAAAATTTGAAAAGTTATATTAAAAGTTTTTTTGGTTTGTTTAGCTTGTTTTTGCTTTTTTTGTTTGTTTTTGTGCATTTTGGCATTATTTTCATTCAGACATTACTATTTTGTGATCATTAATATAGTGTGAAAAAAACCTAATTCAACAAACAAGCAAACAAACAAATAAATACATTTTTAAAATTAAACAAAAAATTAGAGTTTTTTTTTTTTTTTTAAATAAAATTAAAATGAATTTATTGTGTGTGTTTATAAAAAAATTAAATGTAACAGTTTTTGCTGTTAAATCACTGACTGTGATGCAGCAGGTTGTGTTGTCAGGTAAGATCAGCGCTGTTCATTGGCAACCATCAGTAGACACAACACTGCTCTCATGTTTATCATTCCTGCAGCCTCCTTCATCAACAAACTCACACTGATATATGTTATGAAGCTATTTATAACAGGCAGAGAACAAAAAAACTGCTGTGTACCCAGAAAAACAGCTTCTACTGCTACTTTTGTCATCGTTTCCATTTCAAGTTCCCTGTAAACAAATGATAATGTGCAGTATTTACAAAATACGAAACCCAAAATAACTCACCCCAGTGAAAATAGAAAGAGAAATAAGATATAATAGATTTTACTTAATAATAAATCACTAAACCTGCTGTATTTGTACCTGTTGCACCTCCAGTGCTCCTTCAGTCCAGCTGCAGCTGGAGTTTTTCCTCCATTGATGTTTCGCCTCATTAATCGTGAAGAGAAACGAGAGAGTCAGGAGAAGGACAAGGAACAGAAACGACACTCATTTAGAGAAACAGATCTTCACAGGTGAGTTTGTGTATTGACCTACACTATAGGTAAAAGTATGTAGACGTCCTCATCTAATTAACAATGCTTTGGTTTTTCAGTGCCACACAAACAAAAACACTCTAGAGATTTGTGTCATTCAACTTTGTTCCTGCAATTGAAGGTTCATTTTCTGTTCTATCAAAAGAAAGGAAGAATAAAATGCAAAAAAAAAAAAAAAAGTATTATTTTCATAATTTAATTTTTATTTACCATAAAATATTTCAAAATAAATAAATAAATAAATAAATGCTATTTTAAGTACTGTAATGCGTCCAAAATATTTTACAAATAAATAAATAAATAAATAAAAATAATAAATAAATTTAAGATTTATGAATGTTTAAAATAAAATAAAATAAAATAAAAAATTAAAAGTTGTTACGTAGCCCAAAATAAATAAATAAAAAATATATAATAATAATAATAATATCGGAACATTTCCCTTCAAATTCTTCACAAGGGGTTGATAAGTCAAGCATCACTGTTATTATTACCAAAAGCCAAATATGACTTAAAAAAATTAGACCTGTTTTTTGTTGCTGCATTGATGTTTTCAAAATTTTAAAATAAGCATGTTTACAATAAATAAACATGTAAATAAAGACTCTTAGGTGGTTCTTTATTGCCAAGAGTTGAAAGTCCAAAATAAATAATAAATAAATAAATAAATAAATAAATAATAAAAAAAATACAATGTTTGTTAGGTGGCTGCTTGTTGCCAAAATAAATAAATAAATAAATAAATAAATAATTTTATTTTAAGTACTGTAATGTGTCCAAATGTTTTACAAATAAATTAATAAATAAATGAAGTAAATTTAAGCTTTTTACTTAAGATAAATACATTTAAGGTTATGTGAACTACATGAAACGCATTTGTATAACTGGATTTGTACTGATGCTGATATCTAGACCTTGTGACTGTGAAGCGTTTCTGACTGCTGACCTTGACGAATGCTGATGCCGCTGTGAAGATCTGCTGTATCTCTGCGATTCGCTCGCTCTGTTCTGTCTCTATCTGAGAACACGCTGTGGTTCAGACGCTCATGAAAACATCTGACGCTCCAGATTTACTCACACTCAACCGGACGACTCAGCGCTTCATCCCTGACGCCTTAGCAAATAGAAAGAAAAATCACAGATCAGAGCTGAACATTTCCCATCAAATTCTTTACAAGGGGTTGATAAGTCAAGCATCACTGTTATTATTACCAAAAGCCAAAAATGATTTGAAAATTAGACCTTTTTAAAAATGTTTTGTCGTTGTTGTTGTTGCATTGACGTTATAATCAAAATAACCATGTTTACAATAAATAAACAAATACGTGAATTTAGGCTATTAGGTGGCTGTTTATTGCCAAAACTAAAAAAAGTCAAAATAAATAAATAAATAAATGAATACACTGACCAAAATTATAAATGCAACACTTGTGTTTTTGCCCCCATTTTTCATGAGCTGAACTCAGAAATCTAAGACTTTTTCTATGTACACAAAAGGCCTATTTCTCAAGTATTGTTCACAAATCTGTCTAAATCTGTGTTAGTGAGCACTTCTCCTTTGCCAAGATAATCCATCCACCTCACAGGTGTGGCGTATCAAGATGCTGATTAGACAGCATGATTATTGCACAGGTGTGCCTTAGACTGGACACAATAAAAGGCCACTCTAACATGTGCAGTTTTATCACACAGCACAATGCCACAGATGTCACAAGTTTTCAGAGAGCGTGTAATTGGCATGCTGACTACAGGAATGTCCACCAGAGCTGTTGCCCGTGAATTGAATGTTCATTTCTCTACCATAAGCCGTCTCCAAAGGGGGAATCTGGCAGTACGTGTAACCACACCAGCCCAGGACCTCCACATCCAGCATCTTCACCTCCAAGATTGTCTGAGACCAGCCACCCGGACAGCTGCTGCAACAATCGGTTTGCATAACCAAAGAATTCCTGCACAAACTGTCAGAAACCGTCTCAGGGAAGCTCATGTGCATGCTCGTCGTCCTCATCTGTATCTCGACCTGACTGCAGTTCGTCGTCGTAACCGACTCGAGTGGGCAAATCCTCACATTCGATGGCATCTGGCACTTTGGAGAGGTGTTCTCTTCACGGATAAATCCCGGTTTTCACTGTACAGGGCAGATGGCAGACAGCGTGTATGGCGTCGTGTGGGTGAGCGGTTTGCTGATGTCAATGTTGTGGATCAAGTGGCCTATGGTGGCGGTGGGGTTATGGTATGGGCAGGCGTATGTTATGGACAACTGAACACAGGTGCATTTTGAAAGCACAGGTACCTTGGAGAGATCCTGTGGCCCATTGTTGTGCCATTCGTCTACGACCATCACCTCACATTGCAGCATGATAATGCACAGCCCCACGGTGCAAGGATCTCTACACAATTCCTGGAAGCTGAAAACATCCCAGTTGCATGGCCAGCATACTCACCGGACATGTCACCTATTGAGCATATTTGGGATGCTCTGGATCGGCGTATTACGACAGCGTGTTCCAGTTCCTGCCAATATCCAGCAACTTCGCACAGCCATTGAAGAGGAGCCACAATCAACAACCTGATCAACTGTATGTGAAGGAGATGTGTTGCACTGTGTGAGGCAAATGGTGGTCACACCAGATACTGACTGGTTTTCGGACCCCCCCAATACAGTAAAACTGCACATTTTAGAGTGGCCTTTTATTGTGGCCAGCCTAAAGCACACCTGTGCAATAATCATGCTGTCTAATCAGCATCTTGATACGCCACACCCGTGAGGTGGATGGATTATCTCGGCAAAGGAGAAGTGCTCACTAACACAGATTTAGACAGATTTGTAAACACTATTTGAGAGAAATAGGCCTTTTGTGTACATAGAAAAAGTCTTAGATTTTTGAGTTCAGCTCATGAAAAATGGGGGCAAAAACAAGTGTTTTTAATTTTGGTCAGTTAATTAATTATTTAAAAAAATAGGAATTGTTGATGTCTGGAAGGAATATTAAATACGAATTAATATGATAGTTAATTAACATTAATTATTATTATAAATTATTATAATAATATAATAAATATTAATTCATATTATAAATATATTTTTTTAAATATAAATTGGCTGTTAGGTGGCTGCTTGTTGCATAAAAAAACTAAAAATAAAATAAACTAAAATGCCGTTGTTGTTGCATTGATGTTATCAAAATTTTGAAAAATAAGCATGTTTACAATAAATAAACAAATATGTAAATAAAGGCTCTTAGGTGGTTGTTTATTGCCAAAAGTCAAAAGCCCACAAAAAAAAAAAGGAGGAATCATTGATATCTGAAAGGAATAAAAAATAAATCTAAATAATGTACAATGTTTGTTAGGTGGCTGCTTGTTGCAAAAAGTAATAAATCAGTAAATAAATAAATAAATAAACTCATTTGATGAATCACCGATGTCTAAAATACAATACAATACAATACAATACATTTTTTTAGGTGGCTGCTTGTTGCCAAAAGTGGAAAAAAAAAGCAAAAATTAAAATCAATTGAAGAATCATTGATGTCCAGAGCACAAGCAGTGCAGGACTATTTAGACCATTTTGTGCACAAGTTCAAAATCACAAAGCCCGAAAACACAAGTGCAGCAGCGGCACTCAGCATAAGCTTTAGAGAAAGCGCGGCTAATCTCCAGAGAGTCACGCTGACACTCACGCTGCCCTCGAGCGAACGCTTGCCTTTTAACGTCTCCTGACGGAGGGCCTCGCGCAGGAATGTTAAGCTGCACAGGAAGCGTCAGGAGCGCTCGCTGCAATCAAAGGCAGCAGGTGAGTGACAGGTGAGCGGGACGCACCTGTGAGGAGCTCAGAGACCCCGGACCCCCGACCTCCAGCCCCGCAGGTGTGCGGCGGCATTGTGCAAAACAGCTCAGCAGATCGTCCCGTGACACCGATGAGGGTGAACGGCAGCAGCTTCGGGTGTCAAAGAGAACAACAGACAGACACACAGACAGAAAACACACACACGTGAGGCCTCAAATCACACCGCAGCGCCGCTCCGTTTCAATCAAACATCACAGCTACTGCTCACACCGATTAATCAGAAAAACTCTTTTGAGGAGTCACTGATTCTCACAACAACACAGCCAAACAATAAGATCAAATTCTGATGCTTGCAATCTAAATAAATCTATCAGTCGTCATTTCTACATCTCTAATAATGTCTTAGTAGGATGAGATGTAAACGCTATGTTTGGTGATCAAAGCATATAATGCAATGCAATGAAGATTGAGAGACAAACAATTAAATATTCATGTACTTCATTTAAAACATTGTGCAGTTCAGAGTATCACACTACTCTTATAGTTTTTACAGAGTTATACAGTAGTATGATATTCTGAATGTTTTAGCGGTGTTTGGGCGGGGCTATACATATGTCTGGCCAATCACAGACAAGGAGGCGGGGCAAAGGGCGGGACGCTCTCAGAAAAAAAAAGGTACAAAAGTGACCACTGCTGCACCTTTGTATCTTATTTACCCCTGAAGGTGCAGATTAGTACCTAAAGTGTTCATATTAGTACCTTTTGAAAGGGTACCAAGACAGTGGTGGATTTTGAACCTTTTTTCCTGATGTTGTACAAACCTTTGCACTGAAAAAAGAACACAACCCAAATAAATAAATAAATAAAAGGTACTTATTTTAAAATAAATAAAGTACTTACTTAATTTTGCAATAAATAACTTATTTTATTTACTATAATTAAATAAACAAATAAATAAAATAAAAATTAATAAACCCACTTTCCATACATTATTTTGCTAAATATATAATAAATACATAAATAAAATGAACTTATTTTAAAATAAATAAAGTAAATATACCCGTTTTAGATACATTATTTTGCTAAATAAATAAAGAAAGAAATGTACTTAGTTTACAATAAATAAAGTACTTACTTTATTTTGCTAAATAAATAAATAGTCCTTATTTTAAAATAAATAAACAAAGTACTTACTTTATTTTGCAATACATAACTATTTTATTTTACTATAAATAAATAAATAAAAACCTACTTAATACATTATTTTGCTAAATAAATAATAATAAATAAATCACTTATTTTACAATAAATAAATAAATGTACTTATTTTACAATAAAAAAATAAATTTCATTTTTATATACACACACACACACACACACACATATATATATATATATTACAGATTTATATACATTTTGCTAAATAAATAAATAAACAAATAAATAAAACCTGTTTTATATACAACATTTTGCTAAATAAATGAATAAATAAATGTACTTATTTTACATAAATATATAAACCTGTTTGATATACATTATTTTGCTTAATAAATAAATAAATTTATTTTACAATAAATAAGTAAATATAAATATATATATATAAAAAAATAAAATAAAATAAAATAAAAATGTACTTATTTTACAATAACTAAATAAATAACTAAAATAAAGAAAAGTCCCTTACTCTTACTCATAGGTTTTGTCAGACATCAGGATTTCTCGCTCAGACTGATAAGATCATGAGCGTCCTGTGGAGAGATCGCTTACTTCTGATTGTTACTGAGATGCTGGTAAATTTTACTGTAAAACACATGGAGCCTTTTTTTTTTTTTAAAAAAAGGAAAAATATAAAACATATACTGAAGGACTGGAGTTTTGTCCAAACAGCTCTTCTGGACGATCTATGAAATGTAAAGCAGCTCTACACTGTCAATATTGAATATAAATTCATTAATTATGAAACAAATTATAAACGAGCTCTGTGGAAGACAATAGCGTCATTGTCCAGCTTCTGGATCATTTCAAACTTCAGAAATTCTGAATTTAGAATTGGCTTCCTTTCAATTCATGTTTTGAAATTTGAACGGATTTGTACAGGAAGTTGAGATTCAAATTCTAACTGCACGTCTGCGTCCTGTTTGTTTTCTCAATTCAAATCCAATCAGAATTTAAAAAGCATTGTGCATTCACTTCTCAATACTTCAGTGGTTCTTGCTGGGGTTTGATCAGTCGCTTTCTGAACAGCAGCTAGTAACATTCATATAATGCTGACGCTTGTCCTTGTAAACACCATTAAACAGCACATCAGAAGCTCAGAGAGTCAGACAGAGAGACAGAAAGAGAGCAGATGAGAGCAGATAAAGCTCCCGCTGAGAGCAGATAACCAGAGGAATGTCTCTCTCTCTCTGGCCGCGCTGAACCCTCCTCCATACGGGCCTGTTCAGACCCGCCCGAGCCTCAGAGCGGCCCGGAGCTGCAGGAGAAATGATCCGCGCTATCACACTGAGAGAGAGTCATCGCCGTCTGCAGATTAACACGACTGACGCGAGCTGACAAGAAGCTTAGGCCTACAGACAGAGGATCGGGAGCACAAACACAGATCAGCCACCTCCGCCAGACCACCACAAACGCTTCTGAGCCTCTCCACACACAGCGTTCACGCTTGATATAGGCTGTTTTGAAAAAAATGATTTCGAAGCTTGTTCCAAAGATAAGATAACTTTAAACAATAAATAATAATTCAAGGTGACTGAAAAGGAAAAAACAAATCATGCAAAAAGTTGTTATTTTAGTATCATTGTGTTTTGAACATTGTTTGATGTTGATACTTTTTTTTTTTTTTTTTTTCTGTTTTTCATTACACATTTTTGAGTTTTGTATTTTTTTTTTTTTTTTGTAATTTTGTAAGCTTGTACCATTATTTTATTTTTGTAATTTTTATCATAAAAATATGGCTATATAGTGTGTATGAATGTTTATGTATTTTTTTAATTATTTTATTTAGTTTTAGTTATTTTAGTACATCAAGAGCTTTAAGTGAAATGAAAACAAAACAAAAAACAGAAATGTTGGCAAGGAGGCAACTAGCTGAAATAAAACAAGTTTAAATAAATAAAATAAGTTTAAGTAATGATTTACGGTTGCTTAGGTGTTCCAAAAATATTTTTGAAAGCTTGTTCCAAAGACAAGATAACTTTTTTTTTTTTTTTTAGTTTTAGTTATTTCAGTACATCAAGAATTTTAAGCTAAATGAAAACAAAAATAGTCAGCAAGGAGGAAACTAGCTGAAATAAAATAAGTTTAAGATTCTCAAAAATATTTTCGTTTTTTAGTCAACATCTTATTTTGAGTAAAGATTTTTGGTTGCTTTGTTCTAAAAAATTTTTTGGAAGCTTGTTTGATTTAGATTTTGTATTATATTTTCTGTTTTCACTTTAATTTTTGTTCCTTTATTAGCATTTTTTTTTTTTTTAGTATTTTTTTGTAATTCCTGTAATTTTGTAAGCTGTATTATAAGTTTATTTTTGTAATTTTTATCTTTCTTTAAATACGTCTATATAGCGTGTATAAATGTATTTATTTTTATTTTAGTTATTTTAGTACATCAAGAACTTTAAGCTAAATGAAAAAACAAACAAAATGTTGGCAAGGAGGCAGCTAGCTGAAATAATTTTTTTTTTTTAGCTTTTTAGTCAACATTTTAAGTAATGATTTTAATTTTGGATTTTTCAAATCAATTAAGGCTGTCAAACAATTAATTGCATTAAAAAAAAATGAAATATATTGTGTAAACAATTTATAAATAAATACACACACATGGATGTACACTACCGTTCAAAAGTTTGGGGTCAGTAAGACTCGTAATAGTTTTTAAAGAAGTCTCTTCTGCTCATCAAGGCTGCATTTATTTGATTAAAAATATAGAAAAAAAACAGTAATATTGCAAAATGTTTTTACAATATATATGATCCTTCAGAAATCATTCTAATATGCGGATTTATTATTAGAATGATCAGTGTTGGATAATATCAACAGTTGTGCTGCCAAATATTTTTTGGAACCTGTGGTTTTTTTTTTTTCAGGATTCTTTCATGAATAACAAGTTTAAAAAGTACAGTGTTTATTCAAAATATAAATAATTTATACCAATGTAAATTATTTATTATTAACTTTTAATAAACTTTTAATTATTAACTTAATACATCCTTGGTGAATAAAAGTATTAATTTCTTAAAAAAAAAAAAAAAGAAACAAAAATGTACTGACCCCAAACTTTTGAACGGTAGTGTATATATTTAAGAAAAATATGTTATATTTACATATTTAAAAAAATTTATATATAAAATCGATTATATAAATAAAAATATATACTGTATGCATGTGTGTGTGTGTGTATGTGTATCTATATATACACATAATAAATATACACAGTATACACACACACACACACACATATATTATGTAAACAAAGACTCGGATGCGATTAGTCGCGATTAATCGTTTGACAGCACAAAGTTCAATATTGAGCATGCATTATTAATAAAAATAGTTCCATCCAAAATGACTGTTTACATATTTTGTGAGCGCAGTTACAGTATCACTGTCAGTTTATGCTAAAGGCTTCGAAACTGTGAGTTGTTGTCTATGTTTGTGTCAGTGTGCTGCCTTTGAAGGGCGCTCCCTATGTAGACAGCGAGACGAGAACGTTCAGCCTTTCTCTGAACTGGGAAAATTCCCGTGTGCTCATTATCATCAGAACACAAGCCCGGCCGTGCGCGACTCGGTGCGCGGCTCCTGGATGAATCAATGAGCCCGAATGAAGGAACAAAAGCGAGCCCTCCTCTCGTGCTCCGTGTCTGAGGGGGAGGATGCGATGCTGGCGATAAGGGCTCGAGGCGGGTGTGAACTGCTGGGTTCAGCGCCTGAACTCCGTCCACACATGCTGGTATTCGTGACAGACTTCCAGATGGCAGATTTGTCTGGAGTTTGAGCTGGGCATCTCGGGCTTCCCCCACCGGCGCTGCGGCAGATCACCGGCCGATAAGCTGCTATTTTCAGAGGTGAAAGAGTGTGAAAACTCCAGAACATCAAGCAACAGACAAGAAAACTCAGGGGCAGACAGTCAGAAAACTAGAAAAAATGTCATGCTTTTGACGGAAATGCATGCAAAAATTATTATTGTGGTATTTTGTACACTTACCATGTTAGCATCATGCAGTAAGTCATGTTGTAGGCAGGTGACTGTCAGCAGTAACTGAATTGCACCTTAACACCAGAGGCAAATGAGCAGCACGATTAACTGATTAATTAATAGGCTAATTAGGAAAATCGACAACATTTGGTTAACAGGAAACTGCTAAAACATACCAGATACCATGTTGTTTGTGGAAATGCATGCAAAGAATGAACAAAAAGATGTTAGTACCATCCCAGATAACGGGAAACGTTTTCAGAATGTTCTGGCAACGTTCTCTCAAAGTTATCAACAAACATTCTTCCAATAACGTTAATAGAAAACATTTTAGCTGGACGTTCATATAACGTTTTTTAAATGTTACTTGTTTCAGAACGTTCAGAGAACATTTAAACTAACATTCTCATGATGTTTGCAAAAGAAAGAAAAAAGTCAAACATTTTCTTAAGAAAAAAAAAAGTTATTAGATTTTTGAAAATGTTGTTTTGGAATGTTCAGATAAAATTTCAAACTAACATTCCCATAATGTTTTCAAAATGAAATGTTGCTTAATCAAGAACAAAAATAATAATAATAAAACTTTTAAAAAAAAAACTGGATGTTTTTAAGGTTCAGAGAACATTTAGAAATAATGTTTTTATAAGTAAATGCTAACATTCTTTTATATTTTTGTCAGCTGCTATGGGGCTTTACATTCCAGAAAAATAATAAAACAAGTATTACCATGCTTTTTGTGGAAATGCATGAACTTATATGGATGCAAAGAAGTAACAAAAAGGTATTAAAATGGTATTTTGAATGTTTTACCGTGTTAGTACCATCCCAGCTAACAGGGAACGTTCTCACAACGTTGTGTCAAGGTTCTCTCAAAGTTTCTTCCGAACATTCTTCCAATAACGTTAATAGAAAATCTGTTCAGTTATCATGTTCTCAAAACATTAGCACAAAAATATAATTTATATATCACTCATGGATGTTTTTTTTTTCCCCAAAACATTTTAGCTGAATGTTCATCTAATGTTTTTAAATATTATGTTTCGGAATGTTCAGAGAACATTCAAAGTAACATTCTTATAAACAAGAAACAAGTAACATTTTTTAAATGTTACTACATTTCTGAAAATTTTGTTTCAGAATGTTCTGATAACTTTTAAAACTATTATTCCCATAATATTTGCAAAATAGAATGTTGCATAATCAAGAATAAAAAAATGTAAACTTTCAAAAGAAACTGGATGTTTGATGAACATTTAGAAATAACGTTTTTATAAGTAAATGCTAATGTTCTTTCATATTTTTGTCAGCTGCTGTTTCGTGTAAATACTATAGGGGCAGAAAACTAATAAAATATACAGGTGCTACCATGCTTTTTGTGGAAATGCATGAACGTATATGCACACAAAGAAGTAACAAAAATGTATTAAAATGGTATTTTGAATGTTTTACCATGTTAGTACCATCCAAGCTAACAGAGAATGATCTCAGAACGTTGTGTCAAGTTCTCTTAAGTTATGAACAAACATTAATAGAATGTCTGTTCTGTTATCAAGTTTTTAATAATGTTCTCCAAACATTAGCACAAAAATATAACTTATATATCACTCATGGAATGTTTTTTTTTTTTTTTTTTCAAAAAAACCCCCCCAAAAAAAACAGTTTAGCTGGATGTCCATCAATGTTTTTAGAATATTACTTGCTTCAGAATGTTCAGAGAACATTCAAAGTAACATTTTGCAATGTTTGCAAAATGAAATGTTCCCTTAACATTTGCATAAACAAGAAACAAGTAATGTTACTACATTTCTGAAAATTTTGTTTTAGAATGTTCAGATTACAAAACTATTGCTCCCATAATATTGGGAAAAAAATGGAATGTTGCATAATCAAGAACAAAAATAAATAAATATTTTTAAAGGTTCAGAGAACATTTAGAAATAACATTTTTATAACTAAATGTTCTTACATATTTTCGTCAGCTGCTGTTTTGTGTAAGTATTATGGGGCTTTATATAGCAGAAAACTAATAAAACAGGTGCCACCATGCTTTTGTGGAAATGCATGAATGTAAATTCATGCAAAGTACCACCAAAAGTATTAAAATGGTATTTTGAACGTTTTATAATGTTAGTACCATCCCAGCTAACAGGCAATGTTCTCTCAAAGTTATGAACAAACGTTCTTCCAGTAATGTTTATGGAACTTTCAATCAAATCGATCTGGTCTTTAGTAACATTTTCAAAACGTTGGCATACGTTGTTATACAATGTTTTGTCTGGAAGTTTGCGTAACACTGAGAGAACATTCAAAAGTAACGTTTTTAAATGTTTTTAAAAGTTAAAACATTTTGACCATTCCGACAACATTCAGGAATAATGTTCTTCGCACGTTTGTCAGCTGGGATGTGGTTTTTCATAAGCGTGTGACTGTCGGCAATAATTGCACTTTGACGGCAGCAGTAAATGTGAGCAGCATGATTAATCGCTCGGTTTATGGACTAATTAGTGAAGTGTCTAACATTTGGTTAGCGTGAGCGCACTGTACGCGCGTGTTTTCATAACAGGCTTTAGTAGATTACGCTGCAGTGTAAAGGCTCAGTGTGTGGTTCTGTGTTCTTCACAGCAGCTGCGTCTCACGGCCACCCAGGTGTTCCTGCGTCCCTCATTCCCGCTCGGGCCCCCAGTGACTCCCAGCAGCAGGTGTTAAAAGCCAGAGGAAGGAATTCATTCTTAAGAGGGTCACTCTGCCAGCGAGTGTGAGATGATGCTTCTGTTTCCACTGTCACCTCAACCAGAGCCAGTTCTGCTGCCACCGTCACGTGAGAGCTGGGAATGAGATCCGAGTCGGCAGTGAAAGAGGGTCAAAAAAGCATTTTAGTTCATTGTCTGAATGCAAGAATAAATGGCATAAGCACTTGAATAAATATATAATATTTTCACTCTATATAATAAATAACCATATAAAAATGTATAAATATAATATTATATTTAATATTTAATATAAATGTAATATTTAATTTAATATTTAATATAAATACATTTATAAAAAATTATAAAATATATAAATATATTCTATAAAATATAGAATAGAACAGTTATATATATACACACGCAAATATTGTAAATAAATAATTTTAAATAAGCATTAGTACTCTAATATTAGTATTGCTAATTTAAAAAAAAAAACAAAAAAAAAAAAAAATAGGACAAATGTCTCTCAAATAATGAGCTCATAAAAGTGTATTTGTGTAAGTGGAATTACACAAGAATAAGAAAAATGTTGTTTGGAATAGTTTTATATGATGTATAGTGTGCTGTAATGGATTAACGTTATAAACAATAAAATTCTTTTTTTGTCCTAAATTAGCAGTACTCTATTTTGAGCTCTAAATGCCTGTCGTAATGTGACTTCCTGTCAAAGATCTGGCTCTCGTCCAGATGAAACTCTTATTGAAAGTGCCGGCTGATGACAGCTATTGTATTTGAAATGCGGAAAAGCTTGTAAAAACACTTGTTTCCTGGTTTGTGCCGCTCTTGATGCTCAATTCTGAGCTTCTGGCTGTATCACGTCCTGTCAACGTTTCCCTGTTTAACATTAAACCACAGTATAGCAGCAAGAACATATAATGGTTTTTAGTTTTAAACTTTGGCACATTAGTTATTACTAATAACTGCCAAATAAATTAATCAGAGTAACATTTTTGCAGCATTTATGAAAAGTGAAGCAATTACTCAAACAGCAGAAATGGAAAAGGCAAAATAAATTAATTTAAAATTCAACAGATATCAGATATCTACTATAAACTGCATAAAATGAGAAAACAAACCTTGTAAAAACTGTTCAGCCAACAAAATATTGAAAATATGCCTTTTTAAAAAGTTTAAAGTGGACACATTCAGAAATGACTGAAGACGTTAGAGGACAGTATTAGAGATTATTTGAATATAGGTAGTGGATTCATTTAATTTAATATTTTTGTAATTATTTATGTTTCACTTTAGTGTGTCTGCAAGAAATAGATTTCCAAACATTTCTTTTGCAAATAAATAAATTAATTCATTAAAAAAAACACAAATATCACAAATAAAAACACAAATAAAGATACAAATATCTTTGTCTCCAGCTGCTAAAAATATTCAATACCAGTCGAAATTTTTTTTTTTTATGTTTTTTAAAAGAAGTCTCTTCTGCTCACCAAGCCTGCAAGTACAGCAAAAACTGTAAAAAAACTGAAATATTTTTACTATTTGAAAGAACTGTTTTCTATGTGAAATTATTTTAAAATGTAATTTATTTATGTGGTCAAAGCTGAATTTTCATTATCATCAGTCTTCAGTGTCACATGATCTTTCAGAAATTATTCTAATATGCTGATTTGCTGCTCAACAAACATTTATTATTATTATTAAAATTTGACATATTTTTACTATTTAAAACAGCTGTTTTCTATGTGAATATACTTTAAAATGTAATTTATTTCTGTGATGCGCAGCTGAATTTTCAGCATCATTACTCCAGTCTTCAGTGTCACACGATCCTTCAGAAATCATTCTAATATGCTGATTTGCTGCTCAACAAACATTTCTCATTATATTATTATTATCAGTTTTTAAAACAGTTGAATATTTTTTTAGGATTCTTTGATGAATAGAAAGATCCAACGATCAGCATTTATCTGAAATAAAAAGCTGGGATGTGGTTTTATTTAAAAGCTTGGAGCTTGCAGTTTTATTTTATTTTATTTTATTATTATTTTTTTTTTTAGGGAAATAAATTATAGAAATTAATATTTTTATTTAGCAAGGATGCTTTAAATTGATCAAACGTGATGATAAAGACGTTTATAATTTTACAAAAGATTTCTATTTCAGATAAATGTTGTTCTTCTGGACTTTCTATTCATCAAAGAAACCTGAAAAAAATTCTACTTAGCTGTTTTCAATATATTATAATAATAATAAATGTTTTTTGAGCAGCAAATCAGAATATTAGAATGATTTCTTAAGGATCATGCTGAATGATGCTGAAAATTCAGCTTTGAAATCACAGAAATATATTACATTTTAAAATATATTCGAATAGAATACATTATTTTAAATAGTAAAAATATTTCAGAATTTTACTGTATTTTGGATCAAACAAATACAGGCTTGGTGAACAGAAGAGACTTCTTTAAAAAATTCAAAATCGTACTGTTCAAAAACTTTTGACTTGAATTTCTGTGTTTTACCTGTATTTTGAATTTTGCACTGCGGGTTGTATTTTAGTCTTAATGAAAATGTCTGTAAAATTAATAGATAATGTTCTAGCAGAGATTACCAGCACATTTTCCATTTTATTTAACAGTGTACATTTATTGAGCATTAAATCTAAACCATTTCTCATTTATATGTAGAGGCACAATAGAGAACAATCGTCTTATCAGGCGAATATCAGAGCGTTTATGGCAAACTATCAGAGAACAAAGAGCTGAACTCATGTTCTCTCTGATGTTCTCTTCAAATGGCAAAAATATCCCGTTGCATCCGTAACCACGCTGCACTTTCACCCCTTCACCTCAGTAACTGCATATAAAGCGGCCCAGAGTTCATTCCTGCCAGACTCGATGAAGGCTGACGCGCTAAACAGCCCGTGGCGATCGGAGGCCGCAACCTCACTTCCCCTGTCGTGATGCATGTCATCGTCCGATGCAACATGGCAGCGATCGCAGCATTACCTCAGCGGCGCGCGGGAGGATCAAAGCCGCGTGCAAATCGGCCAAAAAAAGTCAATTAGATTTAAAGAATTGGGACGGGGTCCGGGGTCGAGCGAGGGTGGAGGTAAACGGATTTTAATTTAGAAAACAAATTGGTAACCAGTTTATTATGCAACCCAACCCATCCACGGGAGTCGCGATGAATCACGCGTTTCTGCGCGGCCCGAGATCTCAGGAGACGCATTAGCGCTAGATTTATCAGCAGCACGTTTAGAGCGAGTACAACCTGTTTCTTGTTTAGTCTCCAATGAGATTCGGAGGACTCGGCATTCATTTGCAATCACATAAAGGGAGAAATTGCATGAAGGCCGACTTAAAAGAGATGGATTAATGCACGAAATAAATGCATTCAGCCGGATGGGCCACGTCTCAGATTTTTTGCTATATTCTTGTAACATTCCTGCCAAAAAACATCTACAGCATTTGAAGAAAAGGTAACTCTAACCTTGCAATTGCTCGTGGCATCAATAAAGAAACTGATGAAGATGCAGGACGAAAACAAATGGAAAACATGAGGATGAATGAAAAAGATATGGCGTAATACTTCCACCAAAATCAAGTTCAATGCATGCATATGCAACACTTAAAGGACTGATAACTGTTCACAGCAAGTGGTTTAAAGCATGCAATGATCTGCAGTAAAACATGAGAATGAACATCACAGATTTTGTGCTATATCTCAAGTCTAAAAACATGCATATGCAATATCTTAAGGACCGATAACTATATAATTTGTTACACTGTGACTTTGCCGCTGCTTACGCCATGATTTGCAGGAAAATATGTCAAAACTAAGAAAAAAGCACAGATTTTGTGCAATATTTCTACCAAATCAAGCACAAAAACACATGCAACATTTAAAGAAAAGATAACTGTGACCTTGCCATTGCTCGTGGCATCAATAAAGAAACTGATGAAGATGCAGGACGGAAACAAGGGGAAACATGAAGAAAAATGAAAAAGATTTGGCGCAATACTTCCACTAAAATCAAGTTCAATGCATGCATATGCAACACTTAAAGGACTGATAACTGTTCAAAGCATGCAATGATCTGCATAAAAACATGAGGATGAGCATCATAGATTTTGTGCAATATTTCAAGTCCAAAAACATGCATATGCAATATCTGTGATCTGCGGAAAAATGTGTCAAAATGAAGAAAACGGCACAGATTTTTTGCAATATTTCTAGTCTAAAAACATGCATATGCAATATCCGTGATCTGCGGAAAAATATGCTAAAATGAAGAAAACGGCACAGATTTTATGCAATATTTCTACCAAATCAAGCTCAAGAACAAATGCAACATTTAAAGAAAAGATAACGGTGACCTTGCCATTGCTCGTGCCATGAGCAAAGAAACTGATGAAGATGCAGGACGAAAACAAATGGAAACATGAGGATGAATGTCACAGATTTGGTGTAATATTTCCACCAAAATCAAGTTCAATGCATGCATATGCAACACTTAAAGGACTGAAAACTGTTCACAGCAAGTTTGTTTAAAACATGCAACAATCTGCAGGAAAATATGAGGATGAATGTCTCAGATTTTGTGCAATATTTCAAGTCCAAAACATGCATATGCAATATCTTAAGGACAGAAAACTGTTTAAAGCATGCCATGACCTGCATGAAAATGTCAAAACTAAGAAAAAAGCACAGATTTTGTGCAATATTTCTACCAAATCAAGCACAAAAACACATGCAATATTTAAAGAAAAGATCATTGTGACCTTGCAATTGCTCGTGCAATGAGCAACGAAACTGATGAAGATCCAGGACGAAAACAAATGGAAAACATGAGGATGAATGTCACCGATTTTGTGCAATATTTCAAGCCTAAAAACATGCATATGCAGTATCTTAAGGACAGAAAACTGTTTACAGCAATCTATGATTTGTTATACTGTGACCTTGCCGCTGCTTATGCCATGATCTGCAGGAAAATATGTCAAAACTAAGAAAACAGTACAGATTGTATGCAATATTTCTACCAAATCAAGCTCAAAAACGCATACAACATTAAAAGATAACGGTGACCTTGCCATTGCTTGTGCCAAGAGCAAAGAAACTGATGAACATGAGGATGAATGTCACAGATTTGGTGTAATATTTCCACCAAAATCAAGTTCGATGCATGCAAATGCAACATTTAAAGGACTGAAAACTTTTCAGAGCATGTTTGTTTAAAGCATGCAATGATCTGCAGGAAAACATGAGGATGAATATCACAGAATTTGTGCGACATTTCAAGTCTAAAAACATGCATGTGCAACATCTTAAGGACAGATAATTGTTTAAAGCATGCAGTGATCTACAGGAAAATATGTCAAAATGAAGAAAACAGCACAGATTTTGTGCAACATTTTTACCAAATCAAGCCCAAAAACACTTGCGACATCTGAAGGACTGATGTCTGTTTAATCAGTGTTTGTGAAGACCTTTTTAAGACCAAGTAAAGAAATTATTAGTACCAAACTGAAGGAGAAACAATATGTTAACATGTAGAATCATCTGAGATGCGCTGAGGACTAAAGCACATGCACCAGGCAGCTTTGTTAACTAGAGAGCGTTGGTGCAAAAATCGGGATGAAATGCTGAGAAAAATGACCCCGCTTTGCTCCGGATGGGCCCTTTCTTTGGGCGAACCCTCTGAAATTCATTAAATTGGATCAAGATGACATCAATAATGGACTCAAGCTGGAGCTCCGAAGGAACCAAACGATCCGTACATTGTTTTATTTTTTTCCTCAATAGCACATTCCGATTACGGACGCCGTCGAACCGGTGACATCAAAAGCCTCGTCACAGATGTCAACACATTGGCGTCTGTGGAGCTGTTTCCTCTTATTCCGGGGCTTTATCGCATTACGGAGCCATCCGAGCACGCTTTTTAAACGCTAAATCGCTCAAGCGCCGCGCCAACACCTCAATGAAGCCACAAAATGATGCTGGGGAGAAAAAAATGCATTCAAGATAGATGTTTTTATGAGTGCATGTTACCTGGGAATCAAACGCTTGACCTTTGACCTGCTCGAGCCTGATGAGCTGCAGAACCAAAACAAGAGGAAAACATGAGGAGAACGTCAGATTTTGTGTAATATTCCTGCAGGAAAAACATGCATATGCATGAAAAGTGATTAAAGTGAATTATGGTGCCATTTCTTTGCCAGGAAGATGTGTAAAAAGTAGAAAAAACATCAAAGATTTCATGTAATATTTATTTAAGATCAAGCTCAAAAGCATATGCAACGTTTAAAGCACAGATAACTCTTAAAAACAATTTTGGATTTGTGAAACTGTGACCTTGCTGCTGCTCATGCCATGTAAAAATGAGAAAAACATGACAAATATGACAGATTTGGTGTAATATTTCTGCCAAAATCAAGTCCAAAAACATTCGAAGGACTGAAATGCAATGCATGATTTCATTAATCACAAAAAAGCCCTGTGGCCTCGCTGTTACTCATGTCATGCTCTGCCAGTAAAATATGAAAGCATTACAGATTTTATGTAATATTTATACCAAAATCAGGCTCAAAAACATATGCAACTTTTAAAGGACAAATAAAGCAATTAATGATGCGCAAAAACCTGTGACCTTGCCGTTGCTCGTGCCACGATCTTCAGAAATGTGAAAAACACTGACGAACGTCACATATTTTGTGTAATACTCTTGCAGTATTTGTTAATATTTTGCCAAATCAAGCTCAAAAACGTGCAACACTTAAAGCATGGATAAAAAAAAAGTAACGTCTGATTTCATTAATTATAAAGAAAAGCCTGTGTTTTTGCCATTGCTTGTGCCAGAAAATGAAATTGCACAAAAATAAGCTTTTGTGTAATATTTTTACCAAATAAAGCCCGAAAAACATACATATGCAACATCTGCATGGAAACCGACGAAGCTGAAGGATGAAAACAAAAGGAAAACAAAACAAAAATACTGAGAAAGATATTCATTTTTTTTGCAGTGCATGCAACATTTAATGCCAAAACTTTATTAATTTAAGACTTTAATTTAAGTTCCTTTTTTTAAGGACTTAAGACTTTAAAGACCTGCAGAAACCCAGTTAATATCTAGCAATCTATGATGCGCAAAAACGTAAACAACTGGAAAAACATGGGGACGAACATCACTGGTTTTGTGTGATATTTCAACCAAATCAAGTCCAAAAACATGCAACATCTGCAGGATAAAAAAAAAACAAGACAAAAATATAGAAAGATATAGGAATATAGGAAGATATTCTTTTTCTTTTTTGCAGTGCATGCATGCAACATTTAACTTTCTTCTCTGATTTATGATGAAGACCTGCAAAAAACCCAGTTAATGCAATCTATGATGTGCAAAAACATGTAAAAATAGGAAAAATGTGTGGACAAACACCATTGGTTTTGTGTAATATTTCTACCAAATAAAGTCCAAAAACATATGCAACATTTAAAGAAGCGATAACTGTTTAAAGCAATTTCTGATTTGTGAAACTGTGACCTCATCGCTGCTCATGCCATAATCTGTAGAAATATGAAAAACATTGACGAACATCACAGATTTTGTGTAATGCTCTTGTAGTATTTGTTAATATTCTGCCAAATCAAGCTCAAAAACATGTGCAAAACTTAAAGCATGGATAATTGTAATGTTTGATATCATCAAGCATAAAGAAAAGTTTTTGCTTCTGCCCAAAAACATGCATATGCAACATCTGCATGGAAACTGATGAAGCTGCAGGATGAAAACAAAAAGAAAAATAGGAAGATAGTGATTTTTTTTTTTGGCAGTGCATGCATGCAACATTTAATGCCATGACTCACTTTCTGCTCTGATTTAAGATCGTTTTACGGACTTAAGACTTTAAAGACCTGCAAAAACCCCAATTAATGCAATCTATGATGATACTCTTGTAGTATTTGTTAATATTCTGCCAAATCAAACTCAAAAACATGTGCAACACTTAAAGCATGGATAACTGTATGAAGTAATGTTTGATTTCATCAAGCATAAAGAAAACGGTGTTTTTGCCATTGCCTTTGCCATTTCTTTACCAAGAAAATTCACAAAAATGAGAAAAACATCACTGGTTTTGTGTAATATTTCTACCAAATCAAGCCCAAAAACATGCGTATGCAACATCTGCATGGAAACCAATGAAGCTGCAGGATGAAAACAAAAAGACAAGAATACTGAGAAAAATATAATTTTTTGTGCAGTGCATGCATGCAACATTTAATGCCATGACTTGCTTTTATATTTCTACCAAATCAAGTCCAAAAACACATGCAACATTTAAAGAAGTGATTTAAAGCAATCTCTGATTTGTGAAACTGTGACCTCGCCGCTGCTCATGCCACGATCTGCCCGTCGAGCTACAGGAAAATATGTGTAAAACTGAGTAAAGAACGCCGTTATGAGCCGCATGTGTGTTATCTCTGATGCACGTTTAGCCGTCATCTCTGATTATGAGGACTATTGTGACCTCTTTGTCACGTTCTCAAGGTTACTAATCAAATTTCCGTCCGGTTGGAGAACACAAAGGCTCTCGCTCTTCACGTCATGAGGTCAGCCAGCGTGCCGTTCCTGCATGAAAGTCTATCCTGGTGTTTTGATTCAGCAGAAGTGAGGGAATATTCGGCTTCAGGTGGGCGCCATGGCCTTTTCATTACGGGACGCTGACGTCAGCTCTTTTATGTGTAAACTCGGGGCAAATGTTGCAGTGCATTCGTTTAATACTTCTAAATGGCATTCGGGTGTATGAAGTCAATTATCTCTAGTACTAGTCAAACTAGTGATGTGTTCAGACCAGTGTTAAAGTTCAGCGTTTGACATGAAATGATTCCTCAAATCATGTGCAGGAGAGGACTGACATAGTATTATAGTTTGTATTAATATTTTAAATCAGTTTTTTATTTTTATGTTTTCTGTTTTTAATTTACGACAGTGTGTTTTTGTCATTTTTAATAGTTTTTGCTATTCTTATATTTGTCTATATAATGTTTGTTTTACTCATTTTAGTACATCAAGTTAAACTAAAATGAGAAATGTAACATTGTAAAACATTGTCGAATATTTTTTTTTTAAATGTGATTTTATTTCAGACAGCATTTATTTTATTTCAAATACCTTTTTTTTTGGTTTCAGTTTTAGTTTTAGTTAAACCTGTTGATATTTTGTGTTCAGACGCACAATTTTAACTCCAAAGCAGCTACAAAAACACAAAAAACACAAAAAAACGAATGCTAAAATACATTTTTACATTATGGAAAACAAATTAGGAAACACTAATAATAATAATAATAATAATAATAATAAAACAATTTTATGAGATTTATACATCATCTAAATAAATAAGCTTTCCACTGATGTATAGTTTGTTAGGATAGGACAATATTTGGACAATATTATTTTTTTATTTATTTACGGTAGGAAATTTACAAAATATCTTCTAGAACGTGATCTTTACTTAATATCCTAATGATTTTTGGCATAAAAGAAAAATTGATCATTTTGACCCATACAATGCATTTTTGGCTACAAATATACCTGTGCTACTTAAGCAGTCCAGGTTATTTTACTTTATTTTATTTTATTTTTTAATATTTTCATTTTGGAAAACAAACTAGGAAACACTGTAAAGTAAATTAAAGAAAACTGTTAAATAAATAAATAAATAAAAGGACAATTGCAAATAGAAATCTAGTTGTCTAATAAACCTGGCAGTATATTATGAATATTTTTGGCTCTTTGATGAATTGCTTCAGTTCCTGTAAATTAAAAGTGTCTGCCAAATGCATAAATGTACATGAAAATAAATGAAATCAAAAGTGAAGGCTTATGCAACACATAGCAATGCATAGTTTTGCTGCTGGATGTTTACAATTATATGTAAACTTTAGTTAAAAACTGATTTTTCAAATTTGTAAATGAAGAGTTAATTTGCGAAAACAGATCACTTTTTTAAATTGTGCATTCTCCAATTAATCTCATTCAAACTGCAGTTGAGTTATTTTGATTAAGGCAAGACACTGCAGGGTAAATTAACTAATAGTTATCACCTTAATTACCCAGTTGATTAATTACATTGATAATTTCAAACATGTTTTACATTACAAGTTTTCTAAAATGTTAGGTTTAAATATGCAAAGGAGGCATTATTAACTGAAATATGCACTAATTTGCATACATTTCCAGAACAAAAATCTAAACACTGGATGAAGTGTCAATTTTTTTTTTTTTGGACATATTAGTGTCAAATGTTCTTACAGAGGGAATCTCATTTTGTCAAACTTAGAACAGACAGAAAACAATATATATATTTTTCGGGGGGAATAAAATGTGTAAAATCAAGCAAATTATGAACACATCCCTCTATAAAAACCTTCAAGATACAGAGAGGAATAACAATGTTTGGTGTGGTGTGTGTAAGTGCTGCTGAAGTGGAGATTTGTGGCTCAGTGTAGGAGAAAAAACTCATTTTGAGAAAACGGCCTTTAAAAATATGTATCGTAGTTGAAACCTACTGACACAAATAGATAAAGTGCAATAAAAGAACACTTAACAGTGTCTTAAAGACATTTTATGAAAAACCAAAAAGCCTAAAATCTCAAACTTGACAGGTGCATGAAAAAACAACGTTTTTGCCTGCAGTGTCTCCCCTTAAGTAAAAATAAATAAATAAATAAAAAATACAACTAAAACATGACAAAATAATAAAAACATGATTTTGTGTGTTATCTATTTTTGCAAATAAACTCTTCAAATAAAACAGAGGTTGATATAGAGAAATAGAGAAAATAAAGAAAATACTATTTCAGTCTTTTTACTTCAAAAACAGTTTCTACACGTAAAACAAATCCTTCTTGACTCAGCCCGCTGGATAACTTTAGGGATAAATGTGGGACATTAAAGCTCAATCAAATATCTGTCGTCTCAAGCCTTTTGATGGCAGGCTGATCAGCCATAGATTTACGGCTGAGAGGAGCGTAAATGAGCTTCCAGTCGTCCGTCATCATGAGCTGCGGAGCTGCAATAACACTGGGCATCCTTCCATTGTGAGTGTGAGCGCGGACGCGGACGCGAGCGTCTCTATTCGAGATCAGGCTTCCTGTGAGTGACGCGCGGTGAAGCGCTCGAGTGACTGTGTGCCGCGAACGCGCCTCGCAGGAAATGGCCTTCGGATGCAGACCGCATGCCGGCGGCTTAATGGACGCGTGACGCGCTCCGGGTTGGCGATTTCATGACCTGCGCTTGACGCCCATTGACTCACACATCAGGTGACCTAATATCTATCCATGCAAACCATGCCTACAGGACTTTTTTGTGATAAAAGTCTCTTAAAATGTATTATTTGGAAATATAAGTCTCAACAGTATCGGCCCAGTTCTCCTTCAATATGTCTTAAGACTGTATCTGCCGGTGGCCTTCGGAGGGCTTGTGGGCGTTTGTGTGTCTGATTTGCGCCGATCTCTCATTGGACAGCTGTCTGTTCCTCGTGTTCTCATAATAAAGATAGAGAACGCCTCACACGCAGATAAGAAGCAGCCTGATACCCCTGGGTGGAGGAATGAGAGATACATTAAAGATCATAACCACCAACAAAACACTCAAGTACTCCGTCTGGTTCAGCGAAATCTGAGAAGACAAAAGCCGAGTGTGAATTCAGGAGGTCTGGAGGGTCATCTGACCCCGCCGCTTAAGACCCGAACCCCCCAAAGCCGGCCTGAGTCAAAACAAACGGCTGGAGCGCTCTTAAATGACTTGTTCTTCTGGCAAAACTCTGCAGATTTACATTCAACACCCATTACACATGTTTAACTCAGCTATCCACCTTTTTCTTCAATGAAATGGGAGTTACAATGGAAGTATGGGTGAGACTTCCAGTTCATTATCTGCTAAAGCGAAAGACGTGAAGAATAACAACGTGCAGTAAATGGTAAAACTGTTTGCACTGCAAACCAGTGTGTTTATAATTAAAGGAGAAGTAGTTCACTTCCAGAACAACAATTTACGAATAATGTACTCACCCCCTTGTCATCCAGGATGTTCATGTCTTTCTTTCTTCAGTCGTAAAGAAATTGTTTTTTGAGGAAAACATTTCAGGATTTTTCTCCATATAATGGACTGATATGGTGCCCCGATTTTGAACTTCCAAAATACAGTTTAAATGCGGCTTCAAACGATCACAGATCTGGTTGTAAACGATCCCAGCTGAGAAAGAAGGGCCTTATCTAGTGAAACGATCGGTTATTTTCATAAAAATAATACAATTTATATACTTTTAATCTCAAACGCTCGTCTTGTCTTTCTCTCCCTGAACTCTGTGTATTCTGGCTCAAGACAGTTAGTGTATGTCGAAAAACTCCAATCGTATTTTCAACTTCAAAAATCATTTCAAAATCATCCTACATCGCTGCAGAAGAACAGACACAGTGTTTACAAAGAAGATCAAACACCCTTAACAAAAAAGGTAAAACAGTGATATAGGACGATTTTATAGTTGAGGGAGAACATGAGATGGGAGTTTTTCCACATACACTAACTGACATGAACCGGAACAAAAACAGTCCAGACAAAGTAAGACAAGACGAGCGTTTGACATTAAAAAGTATATAAATAGGATGTTTTTAATGAAAATAACCGATCGTTTCGTTACATAAGGCCCTTCTTCCTCGGCTGGGATCGTTTGCAACCGCATTTAAACTGTATTTTGGAAGTTCAAAATCGGGGCACCATATCAGTACATTATACGGAGAAAAACAGAAATGTTTACCCCAAAAAACATAAATTTCTTTACGACTGAAGAAAGAAAGACATGAACATCTTGGATGACAAGAAGGTGGGTACATTATATGTGAATCTTTGTTTTGGAAGTGGACTTCTCCTTTAAGTGTCACATGATTCTTCAGAAATCATTCTAATATGGTGATTTATTATTAGAATGATCAATGTTGGAAACAGTTGTGCTGCCAAATTTTTTTTTTTTTTTTGGGAACCTGTGATTCTTTTTTTTCTGGATTCTAAGTTAAAAGTAACAGCATTTATTCAAAATATAAATCTTTTATCTATCACTTTTTATTCATTTAAAACATTCTTGGTGAATAGAAGTATTCATCTCTTTCAAAAAAGAAAGAATAAAATAGTACAGACCCCAAACGTTTGAACAGTAGTGCAGAAAGATTTCTATTTTAAATAAATGCTGTTCTTTTAAACTTTTTATTCAAAGAATCCTGAAAAAAAGTATCACAGGTTCCAAAAAAATATTAAGCAACACAACTGTTTCCAACACTGATAACCAATGATTTCTGAAGGATCATGTGACACTGAAGACTGGAGTAATGATGCTGAAAATTCAGCTGCGCATCACAGAAATAAATTCGATTTTTAATGTATATTAAAATAGAAGAATGTTTTACATCATAATAATATTTCACAATCTGATTTTTTTTTTTTCTGTATTTCTGATCAAATAAATGCAGCCTTGATGAGCATAAGAGACTTCTTTAAAAAAAACATTACAAGTCTTACTGATCCCAATCTTTTGAGCAGTGGTGTATGTGTTGGTGATCACTATTTACATCTTATACCGTATGCAAACACTTGCGTATCAAGGCAACAACTGCTGCATTTCTGTTACCAGCTTTGTTATCAGTCTTACAGTGGAAAATGAAACCGTATCCGTGCCGACAGGGTCGAAATGGAACGTTTGAGCAACAGGAATGGTTCGTTGGAAAAGCAGCTAAAAATAGAAATAGAAATAGAAGGATACACTAAGATGTTACACTGAGACAGATGAGATTAAAAATAGGTTAGAACGATTATTATAAAACAGATAGTTTAGGTTCTTGATTCTGATTGGTTGAGCCACATTCGAAGCTGTTGTAAATTACTCTACAAACACACACCTTTGTTTATGTCTGTGTTTCTTGGCAACCACTTTGTTGCAAACACAACTGTTTCCAAGGAACTATATTGTTCGGTGGAAGAATAATTTTTTTATTAATATCATTACACTTATTTGCTCTGTTTTATTTTGTGAAACCTGTATATGGAATAACCGTTTTATAAAAGCAATAAACCCAATAAAGCCGTGGTTTACAGTGAATTTATAACAGCTAAGGGGGTTTTACACTCCATAGCTGTTATAAACTCACTGTAAACCATGGCTTCTTGGAGCTTTTTGCTTTATTTTTCACCGTTGTGCTGAACGGTTCTAAGAACCATTAATATATATATATATAAACTTCCTTTATTATTTACTTGATATACTTTATTATTTAAATAAGTTATTCCTGAATTCTGTTTATGAAATAAGAAACACTATGTTATTTGAGATTAGATTACATGTTGGTTAGAACGCTTATTTTCACTTATATCAGAAACTCACGAATCATGTTTACGTTTGTAACCGCAACAGAACATTTCTTACGCATTATGATCTCAGATGGTACATTGCTAAAACAACACACTGTCAGTGTTTGTTTTGTATTGTGTTTTGTATTTAAATAATTAATTTATTTTTAAGTCTTTCAAGTGCCTAATGCTAATATTTGACTAACGCCATGAAGCGGTCAAAAAACATTTAAAACCTAGAAATAGTACACTCATTTACCCCTTAAGTGTCACCCTCCATTTTTGAACAGGTGAAAGTGCATTATCCAAACTTAAATTGTTATAATTCATGAACGCTTTGGATTACAGACCTAATGTTGGACTGTTTTCAAAATCAAAAAGTTACAGAAGTTGAAATGCACTGTACCATTTTATATATATATATATATATATATATATATATATATATATATATATATATATATAAAATAAATAGTTTTCAAAATAACTTAAAATCCAAAATTGCTATAAAATTAAAGCCTTATGTCTTACGTTATGTTTCGAATTTGAAGTTGATATAAAAAAAAATTGAGGTTCCTGTGAGAATTTATTTAGGGTGTTATACCACAAACAGCCACCGGGTGATATCAAAACTTCATTGATTTTTTATGCATTTCTCTGTCAGTATTACTTCTATCACAAAATAATCACTAAACATTGAATCTTGAGACTCCAACCTTTCCGATGATACCTGTATGTATTTTGTCAAAATTCTAAAAAAGTTTTGATTCTTAAAGACCGTAACACATTTGTAATATGACACCTGACACCGCCCACTAAGCGGGAGGAGACCACTAAAAGAATTTAAAGTACCATTTCCACGGTAACGCAGATTAGTAAAATATTGATACAAATTTCTTAAAAACTAGAGGAGCTTGAGTGATGTGGATACTATTATTACTGCTACTGCTACTAATAATAATAATAATAATTAAAAACATGAAAAGGACTTTTTCTAGGATCTAATCTAACTTTACAGAAAACTAGTGATGTGATTTCAAATAAAACACCCGTGAGGTTATTTGGAGAGACAAAGGTCACAAAACATCTTCGGTGCACAACAATAGCCTAACAAAAGAAAAAAACCTGTTTATGAAATGAGAAAGAGTCTGATAGGTTATCTTGCTGTTCTGACCTTCACATAGCAGGTTGAATAGTAAACAAACGGAAGCACACTTTGCTCACACAAACACTGATGTCAGATATTACTGTGTGAATATTAATGAAGCCGTAGTGAGCTGTGATGGTGTAATTGAGCGAGTCCAGACGGCGAGAGCAGCTGGAATGACTCGACTGAAGCTCGTTCACAGCTGCAGATCCATCATTAGCTTCATTCTCCATCAACAGCTCACTAATGAGCGCTCAGGAAATCCCTATCACTGCGACCCTTTGGGAAAATCATTCCCGATGACCGGCACCATACAGGCCTGCGACAACAAACCACAGTCATGCACGCTTGCTTTTGAGTGTGCTTTTATGCATAAAACCTTCAAGACAACGCATTTCTATTACTGATGGTAGAGTTGCACATAATTAGCATTAATATTAATTATTTTAAGTGGTATTTGCCTGTGCAAAACTCGTCAGAATGATGCTAAGGTTTCATAGGAGGTTGCTAGATTACAAAAAACACTGTTCATCCTGAATGTGTCCTCAAAGTAAAAAAAAAAAAAGATATAAAAAAGGTAAAAGATGCTAAAAGTGAAAGATTAAAAAGTAAAGTATATTTTAAAATGTTAAAGTAGAAAAGATGCTAAAAGTAAAATATTAAAAGGTAGAAGTAAAAAGACACTGAAAGATAAACATTAAAAAGTAGAAGTTAGTTAAAATGTAGAAGTTAAAAAAAAAATCCTAAAAGTAAAAGATTAAAATTAAATTACATTAAAAAGTAAAAGATGCTGAAAATGAAACATTTTAAAGTAAAGGATATTTAAAAAAAAATTAAAGTAAAAAAAAAGATGCTAAAAGTACATTTTTAAGTAAAAGTAAAAAAGACACTGAAAGAAAAACATTATAAAATGTAAAAGAAAACTTAGAAGTAAAAAAAGTTTAAAAAGTGCTAAAAGTAAAAGATTACAAGTAAATGACATTAAAAAAAGTAAAAGATGCTGAAAGTGAAAGATTAAAAAGGATATTAAAAAAGATGCTAAAAGTAGAATATAAAAAAGTAAAAGTAAAAAAAACACTGAAAGAAAAATATTAAAAAGTAAAAGAAAATGTAGAAGTAAAAAAAAAATGTTAAAAGCAAAAGATTAAAAGTAAATGATATTTAAAAGTAAAAAATGCTGAAAGTGATGAAAATGCTGAAAAGATTAAAGAGAAGATTAAAAAGGAGGATATTAAAAAAAAGTAAAAAAAGACACTGAAAGAAAATCATTAAAAAGTAAAAGAAAACAGAAAAAATTAAAAAAAAAAAAAAGTAAAAAATTAAAAGTAAATGACATTAAGAAAGTCACAGATGTTGAAAGTGAAAGATTCAAAAAGTAAAGGATATTTGAAAAAGTTAAAGTACAAAAAAGATGCTAAGTCACTGAAAGAAAAACATTAAAAAGTAAAAGAAAACGGAAGTAAAAAAAAATGTAAATAAAGTAAATGACAT
Organism: Labeo catla; assembly: GCA_012976165.1. Classification (NCBI taxonomy): domain Eukaryota; kingdom Metazoa; phylum Chordata; class Actinopteri; order Cypriniformes; family Cyprinidae; genus Labeo; species Labeo catla. The sequence continues at coordinate 1,242,793 of VONZ01000105.1, forward strand.
TAAAAAGTAAAAGATGCTTAAAGTGAAAGTTTAAAGAGTGAAAGAAAGTGAAAGACACTGTAAGTCATAGATTTCCCATCACTGAAGCGTCACATGGGTCCTCACTGATCTCCACATGACGCCATCGCTCAGAAATCACAACTAGAGCAGATCTCACATTCTCCTGCGTGAAGTTCCCAGGTCCTTGCGCTCGGCGCTCTATCAGCGCTTTGGTTTTGACTGCATCGGAAGAATTTGCCAGCTGAATGTCACGTCGCCCCGGTGATCGGATTCCGGCCGCTTGACGGTCCTCCCCTCGTCTCTCCCACACAGATAGAGGGAGATCGCAGCTGCGCTCCGTATCCGCGGCCCGCGAGCGCGACCTGACCTTCACCCAGTGGGACAAAACTGAGCGAACAACATCAAACTTCATTCTGAAGATGCTTTCGCACAACTCGCCGCAGACGAATAATTAAACACAGTGTGCAGTTTTAACGTTGTAATTTAGAAAATGCAACTTTGAAGGCGATTTAATGAAAATTCTTCACCTACTAAAAATGACTCTTTTCTGCTCATTTATGCCACAAAATAAAAAAAAACGTAAAAAGGTAACTGTGACTTTATCTTTCAACCCAGACTTTTTCCTTGCAATTATATCTCACAAGCTCAGAATCGCAACATGTAAATGTAAGAATTGCAACGTACAAACTCAGAGTGAGCTCAGAACTCAAACATAAAAACTCAAGAATTGTGAAATATAAACTCAGAAATGCAACGTAGACATGTAAGAATTGCAACATACAAACTCAGAATTGCAATGCGTAAACAAACTCAAGAATTGTGATGTATAAACTTGAATTACAAAGAACAGACTCAAAAAAATTGTGAGATATAAACTCTGAACTGCAATGAATAAACTCATAATTACAAGACACCTGAATTAGAGCGTATAAGCGGAAGAATTGAGATATAAATCCAAATTTGTGATGTATACACTAAAGAACTGCAACGTCAAAATTGTGAAATATAAACTCCAAATTGCAATGTGTAAACTCAGAATTGCAACAGTTGTGAGATATAAACTAAATTATGACATAACCTCAAGAACTGTAAGATATACACTCAGAACTGTGACTTATAAATTGAGATATGAACTCAAAATTGCAAGATACTCAAGGATTGTGATATATAAACTCAGAATTGGGACGAACTCAGAATTGTGAAGTATAAATTGCGAGATATAAACTTAAGAACTGCACCGTATAAGTTCAGTAATGCGAGATACAAACTCAAGAATTGCAATGTATAATTTGCAACATATTAGGTTTATATGTTGCAAGTTATACTTTACAATTCTGAGTTTATATGTCACAATTCTTGAGTTTATTTGTCGACATATTGCAACAGATAAACTCAAGAATTGTGAGAAATAAACGCAGAATTGTGAAATATAAATTCCAATTGCAAGATACTCAAGAATTGCAATGTATAAACTCAGAATTGTGAAGTATAGGCTCAGAATTGCCACGTTTAACTTGCGAGATATAAACTCAATATAAGCTTAGAATTGCAAGATTTGTGGGATATAAACTTAAAACTGTGACGTAAACTCAAGAATTGTGAGATATAAATTGAGAGATAAACTCAAAATTGCAACACATAAGCTCAGAATTGCAATGTATAAACTCAAAATTGCAAGATATTCAAGACTTGCGATATATAAACTCAGAATTGCCATGCATAAGCTCAGAATTGCAACAAACTCAAAATTGTGAATACTCAACAATTATGATATATAAACTCAGAACTGTAAAGTATAAGCTCAGATTTGGGACAAACTCAAAATTGAGATACTCGAGAATTGTGAGATAAAAACTTAACTGCGACATAAACTCAGAACTGTGAAATATAAACTCTGAACCGCGACGTCAAACTCAATCTTGCGGTCTATAGGCTCAGAATTGCAACGTATAAATTGCGAGATATAAACAAGGATTGCAACGTATAAGTTCAGAAATGCAACACAAACTCAAGAATTGCAATATATAACTTGCAACATATTAAGTTGATATGTTGCAAGTTATACTTCACAATTCTGAGTTTATACTCTGAGTTTAGACATATTGTGACATATAAACTCAAGAATTGTGAGAGAAACTGAGAATTGCAATGTAGAAACTCAGAATTGTGAAGAATAGGCTCAGAATTGCAATGTATAAATTGCAAGATATAAACTCAAGAATTGCAACATATAAGATACAAACTTAAGAATTACGATGTATAAACTCAGAATTGCAACGTATAAAGTCAGAATTGCAACACATAAGCTCAGAACTAAACTCAAAATACCCAAGATTATGAGATATAAACTCCAAATTGCGACGTCAAACTCATTCTTGTGGTGTATAAGCTCAGAATTTTGAAATATAAACTCTGAATTGCAACGTATAAACTCCTCAGAATTGTGATTTCTAAATTGGAGATATACACTCAAGAATTGCAACATAAGCTCAGGAATGCGGGATACAAACTTAAGAATTGCAATGTGTAACTTGCGACATATTAAGTTTATATGCTGCAAGTTATACTTCACAATTCTGAGTTTATATGTTGCAATTCTTGAGTTTATTTGTCGACATACTGCAACATATAAACTCAAGAATTGTGAGACATAAGCTCAGAATTGCAATGTAGAAACTCAGAATTGTGATGTATAAAATCAGAAATGCAAGATGAACTCAAGAATTGCAATGTATAACTTGCAAAATATTAAGTTTATACGTTACAAGTTATACTTCACAATTTTGAGTTCATACGTCGCAATTCTTGAGTTTATTTGTTAACATATTATGACATATACAGTAAACTCAGGAATTGTGAGACATAAGCTCAGAATTGTGAAATATAAACTCAGAGTTGGAACATATAAATTCAAAATTGAGGGATACTCAAGAATATAACTTGCGACATATATACTCAAGAACTGTACCGTATAAGTTCAGAAATGTGAGACAGAATTGCAATGTATAACTTGCAACATATTAAGTTTATACGTTGCAAGTTATACTTCACAATTCTTGAGTTTATTTGTCGACATACTGCAACATATAAACTCAAGAATTGTGAGACATAAGCTCAGAATTGTGAAATATAAACTCAAAATTGAGAGATACTCAATACTTGCCACATATAAACTCTGAATTGTTGAGTATAAATTGTGAGATATAAAATATGCTCAGAAATGCAAAATACAAACTCAAGAATTGCATCATATAAACTCAGAATTGCAATGTACAACTTGCAACATATTAACTTTATATTTTGGAAGTTATACTTTGCTATTCTTGAGTTTATTTGTCGACATATCGCGACATGTAAACTCAAGAATTATAGAATAGAGGATTGACAAGAATTGAGACATAAACTCAAAATTGCAAGAAAAAGTCAGAATTGTCCAAGTTTTCTACACTATTTTCCACCAGAAACAGAAGGTCAAGTCAAATGCACATTGCGTGCATAAAGATACACAACTGTAGCATTTTGATGTTTTTATTTATAAAATGCAACTTCAACAATGATTCAATGCAAATTCCTCACTCACTAAAATGACTCTCGTACGGCGTCGTTTACAGGAAACGATTACAGTTTAAAGTTTAAAGTCTCTGAGTTACTGCAGAATATCATTAAACATCTTCCTTTTCTTTGACTCTCCCGTTTGAACCTCCTGCCACTCGCCCCGTCGCCTCATGAAGTTTGTCAGACCGAATTTGGCCCAAACGTGCCGTGCGAACTGATCGGATCGGAGCTGACTTTCACTGGGGACTGAGAGAGGAGAGACCACAAAACACACTTTGATCAGAACGTGAGCCGCTCTCACGGATCAACTTGTGCAAAGACGACTTCACATAACTCTGGCATGAGCGCATACCATATTTTATGAAACATGAGTTGCAAAAAAAATTTTGTAAAAATGTAGCATTACATCACTTGCTCACCAGAGGATCACGTGCAATGAATGGGTGCCGTCAGCATGAGAGTCCGAACAGTCCGAATGTCTTAATGATGGATCTGTTTCTTTTGTTTTCTCAACATGTGAACTGATGGACTGGTGTGGTTTACTTGTGGATTATTGTGATGCTTTTATCATCTGTTTGGACTCTTATTCTGATGGCACCCATTCACTCCAGAGGATCCAGTGCAAAACATGCAAAGTGAAATGTAAAAGTCATCTCACCTAGCTTCTCAGCGATGCTTTGTCTCTGATTGACGTTGGCGCTGTTCCACACGGCTTCTAACAAACGGCTGCCGCAGCTGGAACAGGCCAGCTGAACGTAAAGCTCCTGTGAGGAAGATTCATTCGTGAGATTCGTCTCGTCATCGTTTGAGAAATCAAATGAGTTTGCGCTGTTTTACCTCCAGCTTTCTCAAGATCTTTCCCCGGCCTTTATCGCTGGCCATGGTCACCAGCATCTGGAGCGCGTGGCTGCCCATGCGGTCGGTGCCGAGGGTCAGCAGGTCGGCGGAGCTGAGGCCGTGAAGGCTGTTCATCAGGACGGTTCGGTCTTTGAATCCGGCCAGAGCTTGAACCAGTCGAGATCCGTGATAACATATGGACAGACTGCGCTGCGCAGGCTGGGAAAATAAGGCTGGATAAATAAGCTTTCCATTGATGTATGGTTTGTTAGGAGAGGACAAGATTTGGTGGAGATACAACTATTTGAAAATCTGGAATCTGAGGGTGCAAAAAACCCAAAATATCGCATTTAAAGTTGTCCAAATGAAGTTGTGATAAATTTATGGTTGGCAGTTTACAAAATATCATCATGGAACATGATCTTTGATGATGATTTTGACCCATACAGTGTATTTTTGACTATTGCTACAAATAAACCCGTGCTACTTACGACTGGTTTTGTGCTCCAGGGTCACAAATAATGAGAAATATTTCAAGCAGTAGCTTGATACAATGTTGCCACATGACCTTATCATTAATTCAGTGACCGCTACATTTAAACTTCATAAATTAAAATAAAATTAATATTGCAATCTGCCTGTTATTTGCAATTCATAAAAGCTGTGATTTATGTATTTAAATAAATAAATAAATAATTAAATAAATGTGCTGCGAGTTTATTTGACAGAAAACCGCCAAAGTAAAAGCTTGATGTAAATGTTGTTAAACGTCTGAATATTAAAATAAAAAACATGTAAATATTAATGTTTTAATTTTACAGTTTTAATATGAAAATAATTTGTTTTGGTTAACTTTATTAAATACTATTTTTATTTTACAGTAAAATAACTATTACTATATATATATATATTTAAATATATTTAATATATTTAAATGGTTCTATAGAATGTTTATATAAAATGAAAATTATTATTATATTATAATAATTATATTATAATAATACAAATATATATATATATATATATATATTTTCCTATAGAATTATATAGTAATATGTTATAACAATTATAATAATTATTGTTATAATTATTAAAATATAATAATAATTTTCATTTTATATAAACATTCTATTTATAACCATTTAAATATATATATATATATATATATATATATATATATATTATTATATAATTCCTATAGAATTATATAATAAAATTGTAATTCTATATCAAAAAATTCTATAGAACCATTTAAATATATTTAATATATGAAAGATATTAAGATATTTTGTGACACTATACATATATATATATATATGTATATGTGTGTGTGTGTGTGTGTGTGTGTGTGTGTGTGTGTGTGTAAATTTTCTTATAGGTGATGCAGTACTGCATAAAATATAAAATCACCCCAATCATTTGAGAATTATTATTTTTTCAGAAAATAAAAATTGCATCATAATATAATCACATAAAAATGATCGTGTAGCCCGGTAAACAGCATCCAGTTAAATTTCAAATAATGCATTTTTAAGTGTAAAAAATAATCAATTAATCAGTCAGACTTGTGACTTCTTGCTTTATTTGCCACACTGGAAATGAAAAGTCAAGCAGTGTTGCCATATCCATGGTTTTCCTGTGAAATTGGGCTACTTTACCGCTGTTGCTGTGGGTTGTTTTTGATGTCCGCGGGTCGAAGCGACCCCAATAACGTCATATTTAGCCCCTGAAGTACGAATTTACCAGAGGAACCCCAACAAAAAACAAACGTGTATTTCATCCCCTCTCGAAATGAGAGTTAGTTTTGGGCTAGTTTTGAGTAGCAATTGGGCAGGTTTTGTTGTGAAAACCTGGCAACCCTGAGGTCAAGTCAGTCGTGTATTGCATTGTGGGATACGGTTTTGACAATTGCACATATTGTGCACAATACAGATGCTCTAAAGCTAGTATGCATACTGCAGCCTTCACTGCAAACTGAATAACATGCTGTTTAGTGTGTGATTGAGCACCTGTTTGACGGCGTCTCCCTCTGCTGCCTCTGTGTTGTAGTACACTTCATACGTCAGTAGGGACAGGAAGAGAGGCAGACAGGAGACCTGCAGTGATGCCGGTTCATTGCAGTGAAATGCCTGATGGGAAATGAAGTTCAACATCTGTTAAACTGGTGTTTACTGCACAGTACATACTGCACACGGCCAAATATTTATGAGAAATAGTTTGCAAAAACAAACAATATAAAAAGTTGACGTATGATGCTTTCTGTGTAGGTTGTCATGCTTTGAACACTGTTTAGTTTGCATACTGTACACTACTGAAGTAGAATGAGTAACATGGTAGTAGCTTTGCAATTCTCATTCTATGAAATTGTCAGTTTTTCTGTCCCTATACAGAAATATTACACTTGAAAAACATATTTTAAAATAAAAACAATGTTATTTGAACAATTACACCTTCTTGAGGCATTAATGTGGCAATATTTGTTTTTAAATTATATAGAATTCTAAGCAAAACAAAACTGCTCACCCACGTACAGAGGGAAAGTGCTTTATTTTGAGGTCAAAACAGGTTTTTCTACCATTTAAAATACAATAATGGATTCATAACAATTCAATATCTGATGTAAATGGCATGAAAAAAGTGCTGAATAAATATTATAAAATATATAATCAAATTAGTGGTCCCCATAGTTGTCACTGGTGTTACTGCTTAACAAAAATGGTTTATTTTGAAATACATTTCTTGCATTTTCATTATTTTTCTGCAACTGCAAAATAGAAAAATAATATTTCATAAAAACCTTTAATATTGCCAAAGAAGGTAACAACAGTGACAAAAAAATGGTATATGTGGTCTTTAAATAACTGCACAAAAAAAAAAAAATCATTAAGCTGTTATTTATATGTATTCATAAAGTCAAAAGGTAATCTAATAATGTGCTCTAAGTTTAAATATTAGAAAAAGAGATACATTTTAAGACATCTTGCCATACCAAAAGTGGACATTTCTGTAGAATGACATTTATTTTGGTGCTAAAACTATACACTTTAGTTTCTATTAATATTTAGATTTTTTATTTTTTTCATTTCCATCTTAATTTTAAAGTTTTAGTGATTTTGATGAGTTTTTCCTCACTCTCATTAGCCTTTGTTCGGTGTTTTTTATTTAATATTAATCAGTGTTATTTTAGTTTACTTTTATTCATATTTGAAATTAAAAAAATAAAATAAAATAAAGAATATTTTTACATTTTCTATTTTTATTTTAATTTTAGTTAAAGTTTTAGTAATTTTCTTTATTAATATTTTATTAAATTAAGTTCATTGTATTTTGGTATCAAGATACTGTAAGAGTCTTTATTGCAGGGTTCATACCGATATTGTAAAATGAAATTCCAGGACTTTCAAGGACTTTTCAAGCACTACTTTTTGGATTTTCAAGGACTTCAGTCAAAGATCTCACTAACCAAACAATGTCTCCTATTTCAAAATCTAAAGAAGGAGATATAGAAAAATAAACATATACTAATAAAAATGTAAAAAAGTATTACTACTAAATATTACAAAGTATACTACACTTTTACTATAGTAAAACCAGAGTTAATGTTAGGGATTTGTATTTGTGTATATTCTTTTTTGGTTTTATAACTGTACTGCCTTAATGATTTTATGTTTGTTACCATTTAAGAAAAATAAATGAATAAATATTTGCGAAATTGCTCCCGATTTGAAACAAACGATTCGCAAACTCGCACCGAAGTTCCAATCTGAATCAAGTGATTCGTGATCCACGCTCTGAAGTTCTGATCTAGTCCTAATTCAGATGAGGCCTCAGATTGCGAATCATTTGACTTGAATCAGTTAATTCACGAAGTGATTCAAAAACCCGTTCCGATTTAAATCAAATGACTCGCAAAACGCCATTTGAAGTCCCGATCTGAAACGAATGATTCGTCATACACGACCCGATCATTTTGCGATGCAATCACTACGTGCTTTTTAAAATCGTTACAAGCGATGACAAAATTTTTAAATGAATGGCTATTTTAATAGTTGGATCTGGTTTTTGCTAGTGAATCGCTTGAAATGAATGATCGAAGTCACGAGTTTGAATCAATCGGACAGAATCCAGTGCAAATGACTCGATTGATTTGGTTCATCTGTGGCTCTTTTCACATCTTCAGCCATGTTTACACGACGAGGTCAGTATCACTACTTGCTTAGCTCAATTGTTTTCTGACATGAACAAAAATAAGCGAAAAAGGTATGATGTTTTACGAATTGCTTGAATTTTGCATGAAAAGATATGCGCTTTTTGACCAAATTAAACACTTATTTCATAGATGCAGTCTTTTTCAATAGTTCAAGCACTTTTTTAAGTACCAGGAATATTGCTATTTTCAATTTCAAGTACTTCAAGCACTGTAAGCACCTTGTACGAACCATGTTATTAATATTTTGAATAATTTTCATTTTAATATTAGTAAACATTTTAGTAATTTCGTTGCATGTTTTTTTTTTGTCATTTTTATTAGCCTATTAGTATCGGGGAACTATTATTATTTACTATAAACGAAATTATAGTTTTTATTATTATTTTGAAAATGTTTTATATTTTCACGTTTTTATTTATTTATTTATTTATTTATTTTCATTTTTAGTTTTGGATATTTTAGATACACTAAAAAAATATTTAGAAATATTTATTTAGACATTATTTATTTAAAGTATGTATTTAGACAAATACTTTTACAGCAGCAGCAGCAGCAGCTCCATACAGTGCAAGTTGATTGAGAGGAGTGCAGTAGCTGACGTGTACCTGCAGGAGGCGCTGCAGCAGTTCATTCTGTTTCTCCTCCCAGTGAGCGCAGCTCTCCACCATCTGAACCACCACACCCATGTGATCCGCGGCCAGAATCGCCTCGAACCCCTCCATCAGCTCATCGAAGATCTTCAGGAACTGAGCACATGATGGAAAGACACATTTCAAAGGAAAGAAGATGCAAAACTCAAGACTAAAATCAAATTTAAGACTTTTTTTAAAGACCTGCACAAATAAAATGAATACCGTACGCCATTAGAGAACGAACCCATACAATCTACAAATAAATCAGGTGTCAAAATAATTTGACAACATGCTCAAATCCAACAGCAAAGAAAAGTAAAATATCTACATACTGAATGTGTTAAATAAGGTTCTTAGTCTTTCCTTCCTGTGACTGACAGTTTAGAAAGAAAATACAAGAGTTTATGTTGAATTAAATGCTAGATTCTGTTTATTACGTAACCAAAATAGCCATATTTGTCGCATAATGAGAATCTTTAAACAAGCTTGAAATACATTGGGACTCTTATTTTGAAAGGTCTACTCTTTACTACTTTTGCTCCTCATTCAAAAAGAGAGAAATATGGGAACCAAAATAGCTATTTAGACTAAAGAAATGAAGTATATGGTATAAATGGAGTAAATGTGTGGTATTAATTGATTGCGATCCTGTTGAATGTGCAACGAAACCTCGTCTGACTTTAAAACGTTTATTATTTATTATTTAACCGAATCATCTGCTTTTGAAGTGAAATAATAAGACTATTTTACACTATTCTAGTTTGTATTAATGTTTTGAAAAAGTTTCTGTATTTTTATATTTTGTTTTCATTTGGATTTTAATTAAAATGTTAGTCATTTTGTTGTTTTTCTCATTTTTTATTATCCTTTGTTAAGTGCTATTTTTAATATCTTAGTGTTATTTTAGTATCAAGACACTATTATATTTTTTATTAATTTCAGAAAGGTTTCTGTATTTTTTTTAATTAAAGTTTTAGTAATTTTGTTCTTTTTCTCATTTTTATTAGGCACAATTTAGTATTATTTTAATAACATTCAGTGTTTTTTATTATCAAGACACAGTTTTTATTAATATTAATAATAATAATAATAATATAATATATATATTTTTTATCATTACTCTGAAACAGTTTTGTATTTTTATATTTTCCATTTTTATTTTAGTTCAGGTTTTATTTATTTTGTTGTTTTTAATTTGAGTTATTTTAGGATCAAGATGCTATAATAGTGTTTATTAATATTTCAGAAAACAGTTTCTTTATTTTTATATTTAGTTTTCATTTTAATTTCAATTAAAGTTTTAGCAATTTTGTCGTTTGTCTCATTTTTATTAGGCATTGTTTAGTGTTATTGAAATATCATTCTGTGTTATTTTAGTATCAAGATACTATTCTAGTTTTTAATTAATATTTTGAAAACGTTTTGTATATTTATATTTTCCATTTTCATTTTAGATTTTAGTTATTTTGTTGTTTTTGTCATTTTTATTAGCCTTTGTTCAGTGCATTTTAATATTATTCAGTGTTATTTTAATATTAAGATACTATTATTGTATTTATTAATTTTTCAAAAAGGTTTCTATACTTTCATATTTTGTTTTAGTTATTTTGTTGTTTTTCCCATTTTTATTAGCCACTGTTTAGTGTTGTTTTAACATCATTCAGTGTTATTTTAGTATCAAGACACATATAGTTTTTATTAATATTAATAATATAATAAGTTTTTTTAACATTACTTTAAAACGGTTTTTTATTTTTATATTTTCCATTTTTATTTTATTCAGGTTTTATTTATTCTGTTGTTTTTGTCATTTTTATTATCATTTGTTCAGTGTTGTTTTAGTATCAAGATACTATTAAAGTTTTTATTAATATTTCAAAAAGGTTTCTGGATTTAATTAAAAAGTTTTAGCAATTTTGTTGAATATCTCATTTTTATTAGGCACTGTTTAGTGTTATTTTAATAGCATTCAATTTTATTTTTGTATCAAGATACTATTATAGTTTTTAACAATATTTCGGTTTTGTATTTTTAGATTTTGTTTTCATTTTTATTTTAATTATAAAATTTTATCAAAATCAAAATTTCAAAAATTTGAAATTTATAAGGCATTATTTAGTATTATTTCAATATCACTCAGTGTTATTTTAGTATCAAGACAAGATTATAGTTTTTATTAATATTTAATACTTTTTTAATTAATATTTTGAAATGTTTCAGTTCAATTTTAATTCAATTTAGCATTTTTTGTTTTTGTCTTTTTTTAATTTTTTAGCTTTTGTAAAAAAAAGTAAAAGTAAGTAATAATCACACATCCGTACTGTGATGACTCCCCAAATTTAAAAGCGCTTAAATAGCTAATTAAGACCTTTGTTATTCTATGAAGACTTTTTATGGCCTTACATTTGATCAAGGCAAATGTGAGACTCTTGAAGGAGGCTGAGAAGGGCCGTACCACTTTGCAGTGTGCTGAAGCAGCGATCAGACTCTGGATGGTGAAGTTTGCGATGCGATGAAGGGCCAGAGGCATCAGCTGCGTTCTCAGGTGGTTCTTGTAGACGTCTCGCAGCAGAGCCTTATGGGAGAAGCTGAAGACGGTCTGGATGAGATGACTGCAGGACGGATCCTTCAAGAACACCAGCAGCGGACTGAAGGAGAAACGCACGTTATGAGCATCACAACAGCCACCAGCTGACCCATCATCACCATCATCATCCTCTTCCTCACCTGACTCCAGGAGCCGAGCTGAGAGACGTCAGGTATCCCATGATGCCCTTGATCAGCTGCTTGCACAGAATGGGCCTCTTCCTGTGAGTGACGGTCAGCAGCGTCTGAAGAGCGGCGCTGGAGCTCGGGTTCGTCACACACACTGAGAATCCACACCACAGATGAAGAGCAGCAACACCACACACACGTATGAAGGCGTTTAGATGTTCAGATCGTTACCGTGCACGTTTTCCATCAGACAGTCGGACAGATGCTTCAGCTCCCACCAGAACGAGACGGGAATCTCGAAATCCAGCACCTCCGTTTTGGGTTTTTTGGCCTTTTTGCCTGATAACACAAACAAATCAAACTAAATTAATACAAACAATGCAACACAACTTATCACATGGTTTTGTTATTATTGTTCTAAAGATCATTTTTGTGTTTTTTGACTGAAAACAGAAGCAAATGGGGAAAAAATAAAGAACAAATAAATATCAGATGCTTTTATGATTATTATGCTTTTTGGGGCTTTTTGGCTGATAATAGGTGCAAGCTAAAAAAAAAAAAATTAAAATAATGAAATCCATGCCTTTATTATTATTATTAAGATGATTTCTTTTGTGTTTTTTTGGCTGATAATAGAAGGCATATTAAAAGAAGAACAGAAAAAGAAGAATTTTAAAAAATGTCATTATTATAAAGATTTTTTGAAGTTGTTTTTTATTCTTACGAAAATAAATCTTGTGCTTTTTGGCTGATAAAATCAAATGAAAAAATAAAAAGGTTAATAAATTAAGATTTTTCTCTATTAAGATTATTTTTGTATTTTTTGGCTCATAACAGAAAAATGAAGAATAAAAAGAATTTTAAAAATCAGATTCTTTCTAAGATTTTTTACAATTAAAAAAAAAAAAAATCTTAAATGCATTTAATATTATAAAGATAATTTTTGTGCTTTTTGGCTGATAACAGAAGTGAATGAAAAACAATAATGATAAATTATCAAATGCCTTTATTATTATAAAAATAAATTTTGTGCTTTTTGGCTGATAAAATCAAATGAAACAATATTTGATTTTTAAAAAAATGAATATTAGGATTTTTTTTGTGTGTTTTCTTGGCTAATAACAGACACAAATAAAAAAAAATAAAAATAATTTTACAAATCAGATTCTTCTGAAGAGTTTTAATGTGCTTTTCGGCTGATAACAGATGCAATTTAAAAAAAATGTAAACATAAACAATTAAAAAATCTTAGATGCATTTAATATTATGAATATATTTTTGATAACAGAAGCAAATGGGAAAAAAATAAAAAGAATAAATCATTAAATGCTTTTACTACTATTAAGATTTTCATGTGCTTTTTTGCCTGATAAAAGCAGCAAATGAAAAAAAGTATCAGATGTTTTTATTGTTTATTTATTTATTTATTGCATTTTTGGCTGTTGACAAGCAAATATATATAAAAAAAAAACCATGCTTTTATGATACGATTTTATTTTATTTTATTACAGAATCAAAAAAAGAAGCTTTTATTAATATTCTACATTTTTTTGTGTTTTTCTGCTGATGAAAAGCAAATAAAATTTGTTTAAATGTTATCAGATGCTTTTGTTGTTATTATTATTGAGATTATTTGCTAACAACAGAAGCAAATGAAAAAAATAAAATAAAATAAAATCAGCAGCAACACACTGAAGGAAAAAAAAAAAAAATAGCAGAATATCACAGAGACTTCAGACAGTGAGAAACCACCCAGAAACTCCCTAGAAATCACGTCTTAAACACTAACGCAAAACCAGAAAGAAAATAGCAGAACATGGCGAGATAAGGCGCTGAGGATTCTGTGTTTCCGACCTGTTTGAGCAGCAGGTGCGTCTTGAGTCAGAGATCCGGCCAGCACCTGTATGAGCGTCCGGAGAACATGCGATCCGTACGGATCCTTCAGGAACTCCACGATATTCTCTCTGACGACTTCACACAGACGCTTCACCTGAGCCTCCAGCATCCCACAATGCTCCTCGTCCTCCTCGGTGGCGTCAGCGTCCTCCTCCGCAGGGCTCTCCTCTTTAGAAAACAAATGAGACCATGAGAAACACTCTTTGACAAAACAAGACACTTCTCACAATGCATAATGTTCCAAAACAGCTTCACAAAGAACGTCTTTACAAATGCTGAAGAAAGCCAAAGAAAAAAAGAAGAACAAAAGAATTAACAGTAATTAAAATAGAATAATAACTGCAAATATAATAATAGTAGTGTTATATTGGTAATTAATATTGTTAATAATACTAACAATTATTACTGTTATTATTATTATTATTACTATTATTTTGGAAAAAATATAAATATTCAATTAAATGATTATAATAATAATAATAATAATTACTATTATTATTATTATTTGGAAAAATAATTATAAATAATCAATTAAACAAATATAATAATTATAAAATAATAATAATAATAATAAGTATTATTATTAATTGAAAAATAATAATAAATATTCAATTTAATAAATAATAACTTTAATTATTATTACTATTATAATGGTTTTGGAAAAATAATAATAAATATTAAATTAAAAGAATATAATAATAACAATAATAATAAGAATGATAATGATAATAATAATAATAATAGCTATTATTATTATTATTATTATTATTATTTGCAAAAAAAATAAAAATACTTTTTTTTACAAAATAAATTTGTATAATAATAATAATAATAATACATATTATTATTATTTGGAAAATAATAATAAATATTCAATTAAATGAATAATAATAATTATAATTATTATTATTACGATTATTTTGGAAAAATAAAATAAATATTATTTTTAATCTCACCTGTCCAGCGGTGGGCCTGTCTGAGCGCGCTCTCCATCACATGACCTCCGCACTGATCACATGACACGCTTCTGAACTCTGACCCCGTCTCTCCTCCCAGCTCAGCCAGCACCTCTGCCACCTGAGCGAGACTGGCCAATGAGAGCAGCCGCTCCAGAGCATGACTCCCTGTCATATGTGTGGAGACGAGCGCTGCTTTACCCTTCACCTCCGACAGCACGTTCTCCACAAACAGAGCTGAACAGCAGGAGAGAGACATGAACTCAACATAATACACAAACATACTGGGCAGCACAAGTGTTTTCAACATTGTTAATAAACAGTAATGTTTGTTGAGCAGCAAATCAGAATATTAGAATGATTTCTGAAGGATCATGTGACAGTGAAGGCCCTGTAAATTGAGCTTTGCGTCACAGAAATAAATTACCGTTTAACAGATATTCAAACAGAAAACAGCTGATTTAAATTTTAATAATATTTCACTATTTTTTACTGTATTTTAGATCAATAAATGCAGCTTTGGTGAGCAGAAGATGGTCAACTCATGTTTTGCAGATGTGATGACTTTTCACCTTGTTCTTCCTCCTCCGTGAATCCCTCGTTCAGTCGATCACCGACGCGGCGGAAGTAGCTCACCGTCGTGGCGTCCAGTCTTTGTCTCTTGGTCCCGCCGTTGGCGCTGCCGTCCGGCACGGGCCGTTTATGACCCTTCTTCTGTCCACCTTTAAAATGCCCTTCACCTTTGACCTCCATCTTCTCAACCATCACTTTGATTTGTTGTTGTCTTCAGATCTTATGGTGAAGTTGCAGTGCTTTCATACCTGAAAATGCATCTGTGAAAACATAAACAAGCCTTGGTCTTCCTTACATGTTACAAGTAACATGTTATAATCACAGTACCATGGTATTAATATAGTACTGCCACAGTGGCTTTTTTGTAGTGATAACTCTGTGTTTTATTAAACCTTGATAATAAATGACCATATTCATTTTAAAGGTATCTCTGCAGTTTTTTTTTTTCTTTTAAAGACCCAATCTATATCTAAAATATTATTTGGAAGTACTATTTATCATTTACATTTATTTATTTATATTTATAATATTATTAATGTCTTTTTACTTATTTGTTAAATGACTTATAGTACTGCATTGCAGTTGTTTATTTACTTATTTGAATCTAATTTTATGTATTTAATTGTTTATTAAGTTATTTACTTATTTTTATGTAAATATGTAATTATTTTTATGATTTGTTTAATCTTATTAAGCACTAGTAAAGTGGGGTATTTTTATTTATTTAATAAGTTATTATTTACTTATTTTTATCTAAATATGGAATTATCAAAATCATATTTTGTGATTTATTTAATCTTTTTTTAAATTATTTGTTAAATTATTTATTAAAGCACTGTTAAAGTAAGTATTTACTCTTTATTTACTTGTTTATTTTAATCTAATTTATTTGTGTAATTACTCTTATTCAGTACTTTAATACAACTTTGTACTGATTTGTTTAAATAAATTATTATTATTTATTTTAACCTCAATTTTATTAAATAAATTATTAATTACTTTAACCTCATTTTTATTATTTACTAAAGTATTTTTATTTACTTCTTTTAATCATATTACGAATTTATTTTAATTACATTTTTTTTTTGCTTTTTATATTTAGAAAAATTATTATTTACATTAGAACATTTTTATATATATATATATATTCAATTTTTTTCAAATTAAAAGATCTGATGGTGAAGTTGCAGTACTTTCATACCTGAAAATACATGAAAACACACTTGTGAAAACATAAACAAGACTTGGTCTTCCTTACAAAGTACAGTGTTATATATAACAGTACCATGGTATTAATACAGCACTGCCACAGTGTTTTTTTTTTTGTAGTGATAACTCTGTATTTTACTAACCCCAGACAATAAATTACTATATTAACTTGCAATGGTATTTACATGACAATAAATAAATACATAAATACTTACTAACCATGGTATTACCATGGTAAATGCCCAGAACACAAGGTGATGGCATGGTACTTTGATATAAATCTTGTTACCAGGGTATTTTCGTGGTATTTTAAAGAATAACACTATATTATCACAGTACTGTTATGTTACAATCAATAAAAGACGTGAAAAGTTGATAATAATCAACAACAATCGCGTTTTAATCAATCAGTCGATTGTTTTAATTAATCAATCAATCAGCGAGTCACTAGATCAATCAGCCCGGTCCACAGTTGCACTGTTAATCAGAGAACATTTAATTAACACATAAATAATAAAAAAAATGTCATATTGAGCTTACCAGTGTGCTTCGTCTCACATGTGTACAGCAGTAGCGGCGACGCGGCGTGATGACGTAAACCCGACGTGGTGAGTCGACACGCACAGCATTTTCGCAAACAAAAGTCCTGTAACGCTTGACAATATGATTAAAGATGAATGTCTTTTTTTTATATATATAATTTTGTGTGGAAGCATTGTATATTTTCTTTATTTTAGGCATTCTTCCATCATAGTTAAGCGTAAGCTTGTTATTTTTTATTACATATATTAATATAATTTATTTCTATCCAAAGCGAGAGGCTCCTTGCATTTTTGTGAGCCTTGGCAATAAAAATGTGAAACCCCTGATCTATAATAAGCAAATCTGGCCACATGTTAAGTAATTTTAGAAAAAATTAAAGCGCTCCAAATCTTCAGCTGTAAGACTGTTTTGAGTACAGTAGCCACGGGGCCGAGATTACAGCATATATTAAATTTATTTACCAATGAAGACATAACAAATTGAGTTTACTTTAAAAAAAAATCGAACCAGAACAGACGGGAACGCGCTGCGCGCTCTCGCGCTCGGCTCAGTGACTCAGTGGAAGCCGCGCTCAGCTGCTCTCCGAAACCAAGCGTCACCTTACCGGCCAAAAACATGTCCAAACTGGAGCAGATCCTCATCCTAGATCCCCCCAACGACCTGAGGTTCAAAGGTAAGTGAGAAACGAGGACAGTCAGTGTGTTTTGGTGAATTGTAAGCGGGTTTGTTACGCCATAATGCAAGAAGGGAGTGCGGGCCGCTCCGGATCCCCGAGCTTGAGTGACTGACAGGCGGCCGCTCCTGCTCGCGAGTTTCTGTCACACAACACAACGCTCACCGGCGACACTGAGGCGAAGTGGACCGGGTGTTGTTCGGGTTTTGTGTGGCACGGCTGTTTAGCACTGCCAGGTCATATTACCGGGGTAAAATAGAATTGAAGGTGTCCGGTGCTTACGTGGATGCCTTTCAATAAAGAAACAAACCCTTACAATAAAGTCCAGTGACTGTACCTTGGTATAGTCATTGTATTAGGCGGTAGCACTTCGATATGGTATTGACTTTTTTCATGTACTATGGTATCTATAGTAGTTTCATAACGTTTTGTAAGTAAATTCACTGAGTTTTGGACATGTACCATAGTACTACCTCATGGAGTAGTGAATGAATCACAATAACATGGTATAAAATAATATACCATTATTACTAATACCATCAGTAATCATGTTACTATCACTGTGCTTTATTATGTAAGAGTGTATTTATTATATAATTTTCTGTATGGTACTGTCCTGATTTAAGGACAGTACAGTGGCATTACCATGGTATTCCTTCAGGTACATTAGAGCATTTTTTTTATGTTTTCATAAAAAAAATCGCTTTGGAACAAATAAATAATATAATAATAAATTATTGTATTATTTAATAATATAAATGTATTTATAATATAATATCATTGTGATATTATGTGTTTCTCTTATCCTAAAATGTAAAAGGCATCTCTGTTTTGTGTGTGTGTGTGTGTGTAAAGACCCAGTCTATATCTAAAGTATTATTTGGTAGTACTATTTATGGTTTACATTTATTTTTTTAATATTTATAACATTATTTGAGCTGTCTCTTTTCACTTATTTGTTAAATTACTTATAGTACCGCATTGCAGTTGTTTATTTACTTATTTGAATCTAATTTTATGTATTTAATTGTTTATTAAGTTATTTACTTATTTTTATGTAAATATGTAATAATTTTTATGATTTGTTTAATCTTATTAAGCACTAGTAAAGTGGGGTTTTTTTACTCTTTATTTACTTTTTTTAACTAATTTTATTTATTTACTCTTAATTACTTTAATCCAATTATGTATGTATGTATTTATTTATTTATTTAAATCTGTTTTTATTATTGTAACCTCATTTTAACCTAATTTTTATTTAAATCAATTTAAATTATTTATTTATTTTATCCTAATTTTTATTATTTATTTACTTATTTTAATTATATTATACATTTATTTAAATGGCATTGTTTTGCTTTTTTAATTTAATTTATTTATTAAATGAATTAGAACATTAAATTTTTTTTTTTTTAAATGTTTTATTATTATTATTATTATTTTTTTTTTACGTTTTAATTTTTTTTTTTTTCCACTTCTGTGGAGCCCTTACATTCCCTTGCATCCCCAAGTTTAAAAAAAAAACCTGTGTTGGAATACCATGAATTTCAGTGTCATGGTATATCTCAAAGTACCATGATATTACCAGATAATGCATCACTGTACTACAGTACGACTGTAGTAGTTTTTGTAAGGGTGTGGTTACCTTATACTGCCATCTGATTCCTTTTCTCGACTGATTGCCCTTACAGAAAAATATTACGGTAGTAGTACCATGGTACAGTGATGGTGTCAGGTGGTGATACCATGATGTTTTGATACTGGGACATCAAAACACAAGTTGAACATGTGAGTGATTCATGCATTACAGCACAGGAAGTACATTCTTACGAAACGTGCATGTTATAGGTTATGGAGGTGAAAGAAACCTCATAGATTCCTCTGTATTTGTCCTGTGAGGGCGGCGTCCTGGATAAATGAGTAACCAGTGCTGTGATACGGCTGATGATTTTACCTGCGTGTTTCAGGACTCTTATAGTGTAGGATGTTCTGTGATGGTTTTTGGGAGACTCTAGGAGTAGGAGGAGATGCTGCAGGACGTCTCGGCTCATCCAGTTGAGTCAAAACTCACTAAACACGTTTTGTCAGATGTGGGTTTTGTAATTCTGGTAAGGGTTGGATGTTCTAACGTAACTTTGAGACATCGTTGTTGCTACTTCTATATTTGTGTGAATATGTTTTTGTAATGTTGTGGATGCAGCATCACACAGAAACAGTAGCTTGTGGTTCCAGTGTCGTTGTAGAAATGAGTTTGTTGCGAAATTAGTATTCGGATATTCATCTGATGTCAACACAACAAGTAAAGCAGCTTTTATCAGGGTTAGGGTCACTTTAAACAGTTTTTTTTTTCAAAACTATGGCCCATTTCTTTGTGTAAAATATTTTAATGTGGAAAAGTTTACAGAGTTCATCCTTAGAAATGGCTAGTGAATAATTATGTTTATGGTTCGGTGACGTCATTTGCAGTATTTCATGAGATGAGTAATTCATTCACTCACTGGAGAATTTGGGACTTTTCTCTTTAAATTATTTAAACATTCTTGCTTTGTAGCAGATGTTGTGATTTATTTACACTCATTCAAACGTTTGTGCTTGGTAAGATTTATTTAATGATTTTAAAAGAAGTCTCTTCTGCTCACCAACGCTGCATTTATTTATTAAAAATACAGTAAAAATTCTGAAATATTTGTAGAATTTTAAATAGCTGTTTTCTATGTGAATATCTGTTAAACTGTAATTTATTTCTGTGATGCGCAGCTGAATTTTCAGCATCATTTCTCCAGTCTTCAGTGTCACATGATGCTTCAGAAATCATTCTAATATGCTGTTTTGCTGCTCAGCAAACATTTCTTATTATTATCAATGTTGAAAACAGTTGTGCTGCACAATATTTTTATGGAAACTGTGATGCATTTTATTTTTCAGGATTCAGAGATGAATAGAAAGTTCAAAAGAACAGCATTTATTTAAAATAGAAATCTTTTGTAACATTATAAATGTCTTTACTGTCACTTTTGATCAATTAAAAGCATCCTTACTTAAAACTATTAATTTATTTAAAAAAAAATCTTACTGACCCCAAACTTTTGAATGCTGGGAGTTGATTTTTAATTTTCTTAAATGTCTTTCATTTTCTTAAATGAATACAATATACGTTCAGAAGCAGGAGCAGTGATGTGAAAGGCTTTATTTTTCTGCTCTCTCTCTGGATGTTCAGTGGTTTCAGTCTTTCGTAACATCTTTGTAGTTCAGATAAAGGCCCTGGGCATCTCTGACATACAGCTGAATCGACTGGTCGAGATCTTAATCATGTTTTTTTTAGGCAAGTTCTCCTGACTGTAAATGGCAGCATGAGATGATGATTAGAAACAGATCTTTGCTGATTCGTCTCTGTGTCCTGAATTCCCTCTGGTCCGCTGTAGCGCTGCTGTCATCTAGGATAGTTGAAATTTCATAATCATGTATAATAAATAAATTCTATAATATTTATTCATAATAATTTAGAATGAATAATAATAATTCTACTACAGGACAAAAGAATAAAAAAGGTAACTGTGACTTTTTATCTCACAATTCAGACTTTTTTTTTAAACATAATTTAGAGTTTATGTCACACAATTAGGAGTTTACTAAGCTATTTTCTAATATAAATTAGAGTTTATAGTTGCAACCCTTGAATAAATGTCTCGCAATTCTAACTTTTTTTTTATTTTGACCTTATATCTTTTAGTTCTTAGTTCTCATAATTCAGACTTTTTTTTTAAATTTATGAGCTTATCTTGCAATTCTGACTGTTTCCCTCTGAATTGTTTACATCTTGCAATTCTGTTGCAAATTTGTATTTTTTTTATTCCCAAATTCCACCACTGAATAAACAAAAAAGGTACTTCCGACTTCTTTTCTCACAATTCTGAATTTATATCTTGCAATTCTCACTGTTTAATGTTTAATTTTTTCTTATATCATGGCTGAAATGGGCTTCAGTGTAGTTTTAAATCATAAAAATGTTTTTAGTTCAGTTTCTTTTTTCCACTTATCCTTTTATATTTGTTTCAGTTGAATTTTTTTATATGTTCAGTTGAAAATGTATTTATGTAGTTTTTGTTTTAGCTTTCGTTGGCGATTCTGATGGTGTTCCTCATTCATTATGCGTCTATGAGAATTTTGAAAACAATGCATTTGATCACTTAGTAAAGTATCAACACATGATTTGAAGAATTATACATGTCACAAACGCTGCAGGACAACACACATCTGTCTAATAATATTGAAATGTTAGATCCAGTCAAGTCCCTAATGCGGTTTCATGTTGTCTTGACTGGCTCTAGCAGAAGAAGAGGGATGTGTTGATGTGCTGGTTGGGCCTGTAACCCAATAAATAAATGAGGTGACAGGAAGAGAATCCCTGAGCTAAATACAGCTGCCATCAGCCGCCGCTGGCCCAACGGGATTCCTGTTTCACTCTAGTCTTCCTCCTGTTTCTATCCGTTTCCAGCGCTCTACGCTAGCACTCAGGGTTCAGTTTAGTATCAGTAAATTTTAATGTTAATGTATCAAAATGAAAACATACTTGTGCCTAAAAGCCTTATTGATTCAACCACAGTCTAGTGTGCGCTTAACCTTTTTGGTGCTGTTCGGTAATTTTTGCAATTTTTTTTGTTTATTTATTTTTACTTTTTTGACGCATGCTATGTGAACACACACACACACACACAAAAATCATAGACATGATTCGAAAAGGTTGAATAGTCCTGTATTGTTTGTGGTCAAAAATGATGGGAAGCAAATTTTATGTAGTAGAAACATTTAGTACTGCGTCAAAAAAAACCCTAAAGCTGTTTTTGAAATATCAACTTCAAATTTGGAAAACAACATATTTAGATTTATGGTTTTGCTTTTCATAGAGTTTTAGAGTAAAACATGTTTTGGAAAATATTTCATATTAATTTTAAAAATAGAATTTTTTGCATTTTTCTAAATAAATAATACGTTTCTGTAACATAACTTAATTTTTAGTTTCACTTTTTTAACTTTTTTTTTTTAGTCATAATCTGCCAAGTCTCTTCTTTAAAAGTGACCGAACTTAAGTCTGCATTCAAGAAAGCATTCAAGATTTACCACGGTTTAACTGTCATTTTCAGTTCTCAAAAAATGGTTAACAGGCAATACTGTGGTTACCAGTGGTTAACGGGTAATACTGTCAACCATTTTTTTTTTTTTTTTAAACTGTAAATGAAATCACCTACTTAAACCACCTTAAATCTTCAATGCTTTGGAGCACAGACTTAAGTTTGGTCACACAAGGATCATAACTACTACATGAATATAATTTAGTACCATAAAATCTCCCAAAATGCAAAATAGTAAATAAAACAAAACATTATCGAGCTGAAATATGTGTTGATTTCATTGATTAAACAATGTCATTTTAAGAACTATTACTCAAAATAATTAAAATGATTAAATCAGCATCTTTAGCTGTTGCGCTGCATCTCAACACTTTCATTAAATCGTGAATGTTGCATTTTTAAGGCATATTATGTCATATTGAGTCGAGTTGTACATATGCATCTCATTATATTTCCGTTTTTTACATTTTGACATTACCTATCATCATTAGATATGGATTCAAATGAAAATAGCGTAAATTAAACGATATAAATAAATGCTAACTAATATATAAATACTCAATGCATTGTTAATAATGTAAAGAAGTTTTCTAAATATTAAAATAATAATACTTTCTTTATATATATACTTTTTTTGCAGCACATGATTTTATTTTTCTTTTGATTTAGCTGTGAATCACAGCAGTGACACATTTGTTCGCTCTACACTCGTACAAACTGAATTTATTCACATTCACACACAGTAAATTTCTCTTGTAAGTGTGAGTGAAAAGCATGCACGGCCGAGCCCTGATGTCGGTTTTCTTTCTGTGCGTCTCTGTATTATTTATAGAGCTACGCCTAAGGAGGATTTTACTCTCGTAGTAAGGAAAAGACTCTCCTGTCCCGTGAGTGCCCTTATTCTGTCACTGTTATCGGGATATGGGATGTCCTGCCACGGTGACAGCGGATGAAATCAGTCCAGGGGCTAAATATGAAGACAGGAGGGCTGTCAATCCACACAGCGTGGAGCAGTTTTGAGGGGGAAGTGTCTGATGAATCGCTCACTATGATACTGTGTATGAAAATAAAAAGGGTCGGTTTTTAGTTTATTTCATTTTATGTGTCTTTAAAGATAGACTTTAACACTTAATTGTTTTCCACTTAAAATAGTACCTTTGTCAAATCACCATCAGGGTTATTGGTTAACTAAAACTAAAACTATATACTAAAAAAAATGTTGAACTTAACTTAAATGAAAGTTAAAATCAAATCTAAAAATACAATTTAAGATATTAACAAAAACTCTGATAAACTATAACAGGTTGTTTAAATCACTAACATCATTTTTAGTTTAAGTTGAAGTACTAAAATAACTAAAACTAATACCTAAAAATGTTTAGACATAGTTTAAAAAAATATATATAGAAATGACAAAAATGCACTTTAAAACTTTCAAATTAAATTGACAACAGAAAATATAAGAATAATTGAATTTAAAATATTTTTTAAAAACTAATAAAAAGATTTTTTTTTTTGTTTAAATCACTTTCGCCCTTTTTTTAGTTTAACTTGCAGTACTAAAACAACAAACTAAATGAAACTAAAATTTAAAAATGTAAAAACGCACAACAAAATTATTAAAACTTTAAAATTAAATTGACAACAGAAAATATAACAATTTAAAATATTTTTTAAAAACTAATGAAAAAATGATTTGTTTAAATGATTAACTTTTGCCTTTTTTAGTTTAACTTGCACTACTAAAATAACAAAGTAATTAAACCTAAAATAAAAAAAACGAATAAATAAAAATGTACAGACATTTAAAAAAAAGACAAAAACGCACAACAAAAATACTAAGACTTTTAAATTAAAGTGAAAATGGAAAAATACAAAAATAAAATTTAATTCAAAATATTAACAGAAATGCCTGAAATGTTTCATGTTGTCTTGAAAATATTATTAAAAACTATAATAATGTGTTGGTGATACTAACATAACCGTAGACCTATATATTTTTCTACACTGGCATTGGAAAATGAACGTGTTGCTGTAAGGAAATTACTTACATTAAGAAGAAATTACTTATTGCACCTTTAAACAAAATGGTGTTTATAAGTTCTAAGTTTGCTTTTTTAATGATAGATGTGTGGAAGGTATAACACAGTTAAACATACATCAGAGGTCTGATCATACTATTTTTGTTATTTTGTAATAAATGACCAGCTGCTGTTTATTTTACCACTGCTTGGGAAAACGGTCCATCATACAGTAATACACAGAAAGATGTGACTGACCAATCAGAGTCAGGTATTCCTGAGAGCCGTGTAATAAATGATGTTTATTAAATGACATAGGTGTAAATGCTTTTCCAATGCATGAAATGGAAAATGAACATAATGGTGTCCATTGAGCAGTATCATGTCTGATTGACTTTAGAAATGAACGTGGTTTGACCCGATACTTTGATTTCTGCTTTCACATGATGCAAATGTTTTCTGAGGCTAAATTTTATGACTTAATTTTCTTGAAGGCTTTCCAAAGATCTGAGATGTTAATGCACCAGACACAGTCACAGCTTAATGTCTGTGGAGTAAATATCAGTTTAACTTTATGGGTTAGTATAGAGTTAACTGCAGGAATCAGCTGGTGTTTGGAGTGTTTTCAAATGTGCAGCTGAAATGATGCTTTTGCAGGTTGTTGACTTGAAATGACTTTTACAGTAAAATCCACTGTTTTTCTTTCAAGTGCTTCATGTACATATTTGTCCAGGTGAACCAGTCTGCTGATTAGTCATGTTGTATTGCTGGTTTAAAATCAGCATGCCCTGTGTACACAAAATTAAACCGTTCGTGCAAAATTTCGTGCAGTGAAGAGAGCTTCATCCATTCATTTTCTAGTAACTTCATTTGGCAAATTCTGATCTTGAGATACAGAGATGTCCCCGAATAATTGTTTACCATAAGCAAGGACTTAAAGAGGACTTAAAGGACTTAAAACAAATTCTGTAAACATGTTGACCGTTTAACTAAAATGCTTAGCTATCTGTTGATTTGTAATCACAGTAGTGAAACTGCTGTACTGTTCTGCGGTGTTATTTTAGTATTACTCATATAATATTATAGTTTTTAAATTTATGCTTTCATTTTCTATTTTAATTTTAGTTACATTTTTAGTAATTTAGTAAACATGCTTTTTAGTTATTTGAAATATTGCTATTTAGATTTAATTTTGGAGGTGTCAAACGATTAATCGTATCCAAAATAAACATTTTTTCGTTTACATAATATGTTTATTTATTATGTATATATAAATACACACACAGTATGTATATTTCAAAGTATATTTATATTTATTTCCATGTATGTATTTATATTCATATAATTTATATTATATATAAGTATTTTAATATATAAACAATGTATTTTTTTTAAATATATACATGCATGTGTGTATATTCATATATACATAATAAATATATACACAGTAAACACACATATTTTATGTAAACAAAAACTTTGGATGTGATTAATCATGATCGTTTGACAGTACTATATTTCAATTTATATTTCAACTTATTACATTTTTTTTATATTCTGTTTTTACTGTTTTTAAATGCTGTTATTTTGGCATTATTTATATTTGTATATTTTAAATTACTTACATTTTTTTTAATTTTAATTTTAGTGTTTAGTAATTTTATGTCCTTTTTTGTTTATTTTAAATATTAGTATGTAAAAATATTTTTTTAAATACTGATTTCATATATTGTCATTTTACTATTATTTATGTACGTAAGTACTTTCTTTATTACTTTAAATGAGCTTTTTATACTTTAATTTAACGTTAGTTTTTAGTGATTTTGTTACTGGCTTTTGTCTTTTTTAAGATCGTTTTTGTTCAAACCCAAATAGTAATATTTAAAAAAAAAAAAAATCTGTTTTAATTTATGAATTTTATTTCCAGTTAATAGTTTCCCAGTTTTTCATCTAATATTTGAATAGAGCTGTTTCTTTCACTGTTTTGTAGTCTGAAATCAGAAGTTATCTAATCAGGTTTGTGAAGGGTTATATATACATCTGACCTGAAGACACGTTGTTGTTGTTTTTCTGATTAGATTTCTGTCTGGACATTTCCATATAGTGGAAACTCATATGACTCCCTCCGATGCTCTCTAATGTTATCTGAGTTCTCATGGCTCGCACAACAATCCTCCTTCTCACAAGTTCTGCGGAACTTAATTTCCAAGGTCGAGCATCTGGCGTTCTGTACCGTGTTTACAAAAATACATCCATTCCTGCGCTTGATCCTGCAGGACTCCTCTAATCCACTAATATGCGACACGCGTGGTCATAAGATCCTGGCTTTGAGGTCTAATTGCGCGTCATCTCGTTTCATCTGATCTAAAGACCATCGGAAGAGCTGAAGCGGGATTTGATTGTGAGATGCTGCTGCTGCTTGTTGCACCAAACTGTCCCGATTGCTGTTTGAATGAGCATTTCTATGTAAATTCTGAACTGTAGATGCATTTTAGTGCTCTGTCTTTACCTTGTACCTCTACTAAGTAGATTAAACTAGTGGTCGACTGATATCTTAGAGAGCAGGGTGACCAGCAGATGACATGAAGCTGATATAGGTCTATATGAAACCTTACACGCATAAGATCTGAACGCTGGATTTACTGAAGTTAGTGGCATTGTTAGGGCCCTATGATTTCCGTGATACGGAAAACGTGGACGGAATCGCAAAATCCAGTCATAAAAGCAAAATTACTGAATAACGCGGATTGTCACAGAATTTGTCAAAGTTTGGATGAATTAATCAAAAGTAAATCAAACTGCAATATGGACTAGTATCTGTAAATATTACGCTCAAAAATACCATTTAAATGTGAATCCTACATGTTCTGCGTGTCTCTGTTTTAATGAATGGCGCAGACGAGCACTTGTGTTTACTACACACACTGAAGCGCGTGTGACGCTCACCGTGATTTCAGCATCTGTCGTCTCACTAAATGAGGACGTTATATCACATACACACAGAAATGTAAAGGTAGACACTGCAACCCGTCAAAATAAAAGACATTATATAAGACATTGTGCCAGATATATATTACTACTATTACTGCTACTACTACTAAAATGAAACAAACATTATTTTTTAGGGTATAATCACACATTATCAACATTTTTTCCATGTTTTAATTTTAAAAGTAAATTCCCCTTTGTTTGCCAAAAAAAAAAAAATTGCTTAGTTTTTTTAATAATTAAAAGATAAATGAAATTAATGTTTTGTGCCTTCATTTGATAACCAGAACATTTTAAATACACAACACGGAATTTCTGAGAATAAAAAACCTTTCATAAGGCTATTTTAAGAATAAATTTGAATAAATTAATTTCGTGTTTAAATAATTAGACAATAATAATTTGATAATAAAACATACAGTGAGGAAAAAATAAAACATTTCATGGGGCCCTAAACATGTCATTTTTGTGAAACCTTTATTAAATCGATGTGAAATTGTATACGTTTCATGATTTTAATTAAACATGCTCTTTCATTAATACAATTTAAATTAATCATTGAAAAGGAGTTGAGAAAAATTAAAACGGGAAGAAACGGAATTTGGGAAAAAATAAAACGGGTGTCATAGGGCTCTACATTGTGCTGTCAAAATAAAAGTCCCACTTCCAGCATCCTTTGAATATTGGTTCAAGTATTGTATGTACCTAAAGTTCCTGGAAGTTACAACAGATTCCTTGTGGGTCGTTCCGTGAAACATAGACATGTATAGTGGAATTTTTTTTTTTTTAAATTTGGTTGATTTGACATGGAAGACACACGCTTGTGTGTTTGTGCACATTGGTGAATAAATCTCATTCTGATTCTGTTTAAACCTGCTTTCTTCTTACATATTACGTTCATGCGTCATCCATCAGACTGCAGGTTAATGTTATTTATTCTGCCGTGACACTGTCTCTGTTGTATCCTTGAACTTTAGTGCAATTCAAGCACACATTCTGACTTTAACGTCGTTTTCTGAGCCTCCATGTTTGCCACATTTATGGATCAGATGCTTCTAATATACAGTATGTTTTGCACAGAAGAAACCAGTGACACAGACGGGTCTGTAAATCAGGTGATGGTGTAAATCAGCTCAAGGGCCACGGTTTGCTATTATTGCTCGTTTTAGTGCATTTGGTGTTTCCCGGTGGATTGTGGGAGTATGTGGTGTGATGGAGGTTTATGTGTGTCCTTTACTGATGTCTCACTAAACGACCTTCAAAAATAGCGCTGTTTGAAATGCCAGTAAATTGCGATTTTCATGGTACTTTAGCAATTATGTGATTTAATAAAGGCGGCCAATTGTGACTGGTTAAAATACAGCGGAGTCTTTGTGCTTGTTTGTTTCGGAGAGACTTTGAGCGTGTTTGAATCTGTTCATCTCTGCCTTTGTTTGAAGTGTTGGCACCTCGTCTCCTCTCACTTATTGTCTTTCTTTCACACGTACGTTGTAATGTGAAGGCCCGTCTGCATGAAATGCAAAAACAGTCTTTCACAACCTATTTCACAACCCTACTGTATCATATTTGATAATTGTACAAACATCCACCTTCAGCTTGTGCTTAGTGTGTTTGTGCTGTCAAATCTTGACTGATTATTATCAAGTAAACATCAGAATGACTGTAGAGTAATATTTGCAGATGAACACTTACTGGGCTGCAGCAGCTTGGCTTTACTTGATTCTCCATCAATCATTTTAGTCTCAAAACTTATCATCAGGATTTTTTGAGGGATGTTTGTTTCCAGAAGCTTTACTTTCATTTTTCCTCAGTGGAGGAATGATCTTCACAAGCCTCCAAAACATCTCGCATCTTTTGAGGAGTGTTTATTTGTTCATCTCTCAATCATTGTTGGATTGCATTGCAGTATATGTTTGGATCATTTCAGTCTTATCATATTACTGACATATTATTAGAGATACAGAGTGACCGCTGATATTTACATCATTTTATGTCAGTATCTGCTGTACGGTTATAAAGATCTCATTGATTTACATCAGAATTATTCTCTGAATAATGCTTCTTATTTTCACTCTTTCAAGACTGCATGAACCATAAAAGCCGAATATGATACAAAACAAAATGCATATCATGCATTTATGCTTACTTTTCTTTACTTTAAAAAAATTTAGGAGATGAAGCACAGTCAAAATTTTAGGAGCACTTTCTAATCAATTAAAAAATCTAAACAAAAATTAGCCTTTCCTTTACGAGGTGATATTTTGACTCCTTAAACAGGGTTTCCACTGGTCTTAAAGTCTTAAATCACTTTTCCGTGAATTAAACCTTTATTTTATATATAACATTTTGTATTTTTATTCGTTTTGTTAATAAAAGTTTGTTATGTTACATTAATGCCGTTAATTTAAAAGTGAAAGTAAATGCGCACAACGTTTTTACAAGCTACTTAAAACTGAAGGAAAGTGAAAAAAGAGGAAAACTCGAACTAAAAACAACTCCTTCACGCAGAATTCACTAAAAAAGTGAAAGTGAAAGTAAAACTCAAACTATACTTAGAGAACATATTGCTGTATTGTTTTCCCTTGTTTTGTTTTTTTTTTTTTTGGTCTTAAAAAGGTCTTTAATTTACCCTCATAAAACCTGCAGAAACCCTGTTAAAGTGATTTATTTTGTTTTTATCTTTGTGTATATTATAAAATGATAAGCTTTTTAAATGTTTTAATTAAAACAACAGAATAAGGACTAGTATAACAAGAATAAATTACCAATCAAATGAAATCAGTATTATTAAAATTAATTTGTACTACAGATGTGGCACAGAAGATCACTAAAGTGGCTTGTAGGTGCATTTTCATGTTTAATGAGGCTCAGAGGTGGCATGAGTGCAATTAAATTCATAAATTCACTTCAAGATTAATGTTTTATATATAAAATTTTGAATATAGAAATATTAAATGTTTTAAATAACTGAAAATATACTTTAAAAATTAAACTAAAACTTCCAGTAGGTGGCGGCAAGTCACTGATTGAATTATTGAATCATTCATGCATTTGATTCGTTTGAAAGGCTGATTCATTCAGGAATAAATCAAGTGACTGTCTTTATGAATGGGAAATTGATTCATTGACTCACTAGATTCATTTAAAACACGTTCACTCAAACAAAACAACGCTGTGTTTGAATAGTGAATTGTGACTTGTTTCAAGCTTTTTTTTTTATGACGAAATGGAGCAAAATCAGGCAATAGTGTTATAGTCAGACAATGTAAGTCACTTCTTCTTTATTTAACTGTATTAAATCAAGCACGCAGTAGTGTTCAGTCGCAAATCGAATGAAATGGTCGCACTGTAAAGCCCTGCATATGCAAACCTTTTTTTTTAAAAAAAAAAAGATTATCTAAAAGTTCAATAGATAGTTCCATTAAAAATAAAAAATGCTGTGATGTTTGTGATTTTCTGATGTGATGTTCTCCTCTCGTCCTCAGGTCCTTTCACAGATGTCGTCACTTCCTACCTGAAACTAAAGAATCCGTCAGACAAGAAAGTATGTTTCAAAGTGAAGACGACAGCGCCGCGCAGATACTGCGTACGGCCGAACAGCGGCATCATCGACCCCGGGGCCACGCTCGCTATTTCAGGTCAGTCCACCAGAGCTTTATTATTATTATTTTTTTTTTGTTTTGTATGGTTGAAATCGTAGACTAAAACAATGATGTGCTAGAGCTGGGTTGACAATATCGATCTTTATTTTGATGAACTGAGATCTTTTAGTCTGTGCTGTTTTTTTAGTTGATATGTGACATGCATTTGTTACTTTGTTACTATCAAGTCTCAGCTTTCAAATTGTCAATTCTAACAAAAAAATTTAATGCCATTTTGTGGCTCTTTATAATGTTAAGTGGGGCTGGGCAATATGGCAAAAAAAATATATATATATATATATATATAATTTTTATTTATTTATTTTTTAATAAAATAAATAAAAATTTAATTTAATAAAAATAAATAATAAAAATATATATATATATATATAATTATTAATATTAATTTTTTTTTCAGACAGTTTTTCTTTTTTTCTTTTTTAATATATATATATATATATATATGTGTGTGTGTGTGTGTGTGTGTGTATATATATATATATATATATATATATGTATGTAAAAAACAATGAACAGCAGCTTTGAGCCTGTCACCATGTTGCAAACATGAAATATCTGACATACAGTAGTAGCTCTTCACAGGTTTTTTATTCGATTACACTGCTTTTCCGTGATTTTTACTATGTAAACATGGACATGTTTGCCTGTTGCACTCGCAGTATCTCATGCATGAAACGGCATTATAAAAATGCGGCGCTCAAGTTAAAAGAAGTTCAACTCTCATCATCTTGCATGTTTTTTCTATTCCATTTTACTTTATTAGTTGACTCAACCCTGAATCTGCCATTTAATTACTCAACTTCTTGCTGTTTCAAACCCATGTGATTTTCTTTTTTATTTGCAAACACAAAAAGAGGAAATTGGAATGTGGTGATTAGTCTCAAATAGGGATGTTCATTTCGGTTATTTTTCCTAACCGACAGCCGACGCTCGTTAACCGATTATTAACCGTTAACCGACAAGATTATTTTAAAATAGAATTTAATTATTTTAGAAAGGATAAGTGTCTGTGACTCGTTAAAAATACCGAAATTTGTTTTCCAGTGATTAATTTTACATGTGCAAAAAGCAGCAAACAACAAAACATGAGGAATCGCATGGACGCATCACATCAGGCACTTGCAGCGCTTCTGCCAGCGGAGAAAAACATCATAAAGCTAGGCTATATATATAATGAATGAATAGGCCTATACAATAAATATTTTTACTAAACAAAACGAAAGAAAAAACTGTGCAACAAGTAGCTATAGTATGCAGAGTTTTTGGTTCATTTTTGTGCTGCGCGAAAGGAAGACGGCTAAAAAGCGTCATCCTATTTTTTCTTTATTTTGCAAAAGCACAAAGTTTTGTTTTTATTGTGAATGTACACAAACAAACGCAAACCGTTTACAGTTTCGATTATCTGTATGACTAGAAGGAGTTGTTTCCACTGTTAGAAGGAAAAAGCCTTTCCATTATCATAATAAAATACAGTCAGCCAAACATATGGAAAAATCACACTGCTTAATCGTTATCAACACACTGAAGTAATATTATGCCAAACCATTTGTTTTATGTGGATACTGGAATGCAAGTGAAGTACAAAACCAGGTTTATGTAATAAATAATATTTTGGCATTCAAATACATCTCAAATACGGAAACATTTGGATTTGTGTCGAATGAGAGACCCGAGTTTCAGTTTCACTTTAGCCTTAATGAATTTATTTTGGCTTGTCGTTTATATAGCCTAGCTTCTTATATTTTACATCTTTGTTCTTTCCTGAATATTGTTAGATTGAAGAATTTTTATAGAGTGATGGGAAACTAAAATAGCCTAGCCTATGTTTATAGTGTTTGTAAACATTTCACGTCGGCTTCAGGATGTAATAATAAAATGTGACTTATAGGCCTAGACGATCTATCTTTTTTTCTCTCAAAAATGCAAGTTTATTTTATTTCAATCATCCAGCAAACGTTTTAAAGTATTTTGATCAATTACTTTAAACCGTTTAACTGATTGTATTAATCGGTCAAAATTCTTTCCGTCGGTTAACGGTTAACCGGTTAAAATGAGCATCCCTAGTCTCAAACAATATCATGAATGGAGACTAAAGGTTTAAAGCTTCAAAAAGCAGTGGTTCATATGATTGTTTCTTGTACTTCAAATCTTTTGAGGTCATATGATGATTTGTGTGAAGGACAGACCCAAATTTAAGCTGTTATTTACTAAAAATCATCACTAATGCAAACCACTGACTGCTGTTTTCATTAATTTAGTGAGTTAAACTTCAGTCTGATTTGTAAACGAATCATTCAGATTGCACACGAGACTCATGAAAATGATTCATGCATGAGTCAGACATTGGTACTTCTCATAAACTCAAAAATGTGGCAGTGAATATTGACTTAAAATTGACTTAAAGATGTGAAGCCGACTTTTATGATGCTTTATTGTTCATATATGGAAGACTGACTACTGTGTCTATACTGATTAATTTAGAAATGCTTCTACTGTCATGTTTTATGTGTTAATATTTGTCTTTATGTCACAGTTATGCTGCAGCCGTTTGATTACGACCCCAATGAGAAAAGTAAACACAAGTTCATGGTACAGACCATCTTCGCCCCCGCAGCCATCTCAGACACAGAAGCCATGGTAAACATCCTATTGTGTGTCTCTGTGCGTATACGTTCTGATATATATGGTTTATGAGGACACAAATGTATATAAAGACACGGGTACTACAATGTAAACATGGTTTGAAGTTTACACTTCCTGTGTCCCCATAAACCAAATGTCATAAACAGACTAAACTGTTTTACTGTAGTTCAAAAGTTGCCAGTGGTTTCCTGTGACGGGTGGGTTTAGGTGTAGGGTTGGAGTAGGGCAATAGAAAATCAAGGCTCTACAGCGACTGAAAACTACTGCATGCGACTATGGAAAAAATATTTAGGAGCAGCAGTGTGACTGACCCCATCAGCATATTTGTGTTTTGTGAAATGATTTTTAAGAGTTTAAAGGAAAAGTCCACTTCCAGAACAACAATTCAGAAATAATTTACTCTCCCCCTTGTCATCCAAGATGTTCATGTCTTTCTGTCTTCAGTCGTGAAGAAATTATAGTTTTTGAGGAAAACATTTCAAAATTTTGACTGCTCCTAAATTTAAGTTAGCAGCACAAGTGCTCCTAAAAAGAAACGCAAGCGTAGAGCCCTGAAAGTACAGTTTGTACAGTAGAAAAACCATTACACCACTGGAACCTCCCATAAACCACATATGCAAGTGTTTGTGTGTGTGAAGCTGCTATTCAGTGCTGTAACTGCATGTTCACACCAGCAGATGGCAGCAAACACCCTCTTTAGCACAGCTATTTTAACTCTTAAAAAGCTTAACATAAAAAAAGTTAAATTTAAACTAAAACGTTCAACAAAATATTTTGTTAGTTTGCTTTTTTTTTTTGTTGAGTATCAATTTTGATGCAGTCGATCATGCTTGTGATCCTCAAACATGCTGTCTAGTTAGGCAGCTCACTAGGTTTTGGAACACAGTCAGTGAGTTGCTGAGCGTGTGTGTGTGTGTGTGGTATGTGTATGGGCAGCTGGTAGTGGTTGTGGCTGATGAATTGCCTATTTTTCATGTGTTTCAGTGGAAAGACGCGAAACCCGATGAGCTCATGGATTCCAAACTCAGATGCGTCTTTGAGCTGCCGTCTGAAAACGATAAAGTGGTGAGTACAGAGAGACGAACAGGAAGGAAAGGGGCGCGTGGGAGCGTCTGCAGTTCACTCCACCCTGTTATACGCTGCTGTAAATGTAATTATAATTATGTTTTGCTAGCAGAATGTGCCCGACTCAGAACATTCTCCCTCATTGTAAGGTGCTGTGAGTGATTGTTTTGGACGGCTATCAGTGAAACAGGTGTGAGCAGCACAGGAGTCAGAGGCAGCCAATCACAAACACTCCCTGCCTGTCAATCACTCTGCTCATTCTGATTGGCTGACGGCTTTGGAGGGCGCAGTTTTAGAGAGAGAATGAGATTTTGATTCAGTCTGACTGAAAACATCTGAAATCACTTACAGCATCTTTTATATTACAGCTATTTAGAGATTCTTCTTTTTGAAGTTACATTTTGAAGCTTAAGCGGTTCTGTTTTCAGAATTAATCTCGTCTTTCTCCCTTAACTAGCTTGTGTGTAGCTGCTTTTCACGAACACATAAACACTAGGGCAGCACGATTAATCAAAATAAAATCAAACTAAAGATGTGGCTTTAAGAATGCATTGGAAAATGCAACATGCACCATTTTCTAACAAAAGAGAAGATTTAAAAGCTTCTTGTGGTTTTCTGCCAAAATAATGGCTTGATGGTTTAACGTTTTTTTTTTTTTTTTAAACGAGGATAATAACCCAGAAATGTGGATAAATAATAATGTAAAATTAGTGCTGGGCAATGATTGATCACATATTATGTACACAAAAACTTTTATTTTGGATGTGATTAATCATTGCCCAGCACTATAATTAATTATCATGCACTATAATTAATATTATAATTAATATTTTAATATATATATATATATATTATAAATATAAATTTTGTTACTTTTTTCTTAATTACTATTTATTTTGAAATGAAATTATTCTTTTTTAAACTAATGTTTTGCCCTACAAAATAGGCTTCAAATGTTATTTAGTAGCTCTTTTTATTTATTTATTTTTTCAATATTTAGAATGTTTTTGTTTTGTTTTGATTTGTTTTTTTGTTTTTTTTGTTTTCTGTTTTAAATTTTACATTTAATGTTTTGGTTATTTGATTGTGTTTTGTCATTGTTTATTAGTTGCTTTGTATGTTTGTGCAGTTTTTGTTAATTTTATTTTATTTTTAGTTATTTTAGCGTATCAAGTTGAACTAAATGTAAATGGAATAAATAATTAATTATTAATTAATATTAAAATAATAATATTAATCATATTTTATTACAGTTTACGCCGTTTAAATTGCAGTCACAATTTTTACCAGTAAAATCATCAGAAAAATCCCCCCAATTTTTCCCCCCAATTCGTGCAGCCCTAATACACACACTCACACACAATTTGTCACTTCTTGTTTATTCCTGAACTCCCGTCCGCTCTGCTGTGGCGTCTCAGAGTCCTCCGAAGAGGAGCCTGCTCCACTGGTTCCATTCTGCTTCAGCTCCAGCTTCGCTTTCCAGACGCCCGCCCTTCCCTCCCGCCTCAGGCAGCTTTAGCAACTGGCGCGACGTCCAGGAAGTCAGAACGGCAGGGTCAGAGGTCAAGGCCTATGGGCCTGCGTTTGTCAGTGAGGGTCAGAGCAGAGAGCAGGACGTGTGGTCAGAGCAGAGAGACATCAGTAGGGTAGGTCAAAGGTCAGCAGGGTCGGGAGAAAACACTTCACATGTTGTGTTGTTGATGTCAAAGGTCGTGCATCCAATCGAACACTGTTATTTTGATGTAGCTTATCAAATTGGACAAATGCAACATGCAAACTGAAATAATAATGATTGAAAGAATTGGCCAGAAATGTTTGTTGAGCAGCAAATCAGCATATTAGAATGATTTCTGAAGGATCATGTGACACTGAAGACTGGAGTAATGATGCTGAAAATTCAGCTTTGATCACAGCAATCAATTTACATTTGAACAGATATTGACAGAAAACTACAACTACGCTTTAGATTTTAAAATGTAATATTACAAGATTAAAGTCATAATATTTTAATAATAATGTCAAAATTACGAAAATAAAGTCGAAATATTAAAGGTGAAGTATTCAGAGAACATTTAGGCTTTATTCTCATAGTATTTCAACTGCAATATTTCAGCTTTATTCTCATAGTATTTTGACATCAATTTTTCTACTTTATTCTCGTAGTATTGCAACTTTATTCTCATAGTATTTCCACATTAATATTTAGACTTTATTCTCGTAGTATTTTAACTTCAATATTGACTTTATTCTCGCAGTATTTCGACTTTAATATTTTAACTTTATTCTCGTAGTATTGAAACTTTATTCTAATAGTATTTCGACTTCAATATTTTGACTTTTATTCTCGTAGTATTTCGACTTTATTCTTGTAGTATTTTAACTTTATTCTGACAGTATTTCGACTTTATTCTCAGTATTTTAACTTCAATATTTTGACTTTATTCTCCTAATATTTCAACTTTATTCTCGTAGTATTTTGACATTATTCTTGTAATATTTCGACTTTATTTAGGCAGTCTTTGTTTTTTTTTTTGTTTTGTTTTTTTTAAATGTGGCACTAAAACGCCATTGTACAAAACAGTTATTTTAAATTGTAATAATATTTCACAATTTTTACTTTATTTTGGATCAGATAAATGCAGGCTTGATAAGCAGAAGTGACTTCCTTCAAAATGAAAATCTTAATAATCATAAATATAATCACAAAATGTCGGTCAGACAGGTTTTTTTTAATTGCAGTGGTTTTCGGAAAATTGCGTTGAGGTTTACTCCTCGAACTGTGCAGCAGTAAGTGGATGTGTTATAGTTCAATCTTTCATGTTTTTACCCACAATGCAAATGTCAGTTTCAGCCCTTCCACGCCCTGTCAGCCGTGTGATGTCATTAACGCCCACGTCAGTCCTGGCTCCGTCGTTGGTCGTTCTCTCACGTCTCAATCAGATGAGGCCGGCGTGTGTGTTTCCCGTCTTGTGGCCTGAGGAGCGTCTCATCTCGGCCCAGACACCCTGAATTTTACTTAAGCGTCTCACCACTCGATTTCAAGCCTTTGATTTGGTCTCTGGAGATCTGAGCTTTAAGAGTTTTGTGTTCAGTATTTCGTGTCAAACTCTGTTGCGGCGTCTGTTCTCAAACTGTTGAAGTTTCTATGATCATGTAGTTTGCCACGACAACATTTCTCATTTTCATTTAGTTTTACTACAAGTACTAAAATAACTAAAACTAAATAAGCTAAAATAAAAAAAAAATAACAAAAATGTATATCAGTGATACTAAAATAACACCAAATGAAATTTGCCCAACTTTATGTAAACAGCTGTGTGATAATATAGTTACATACATGATATAAACAATATAAAATATCAATATAAACAATAAAAATATGAATAAAAAAATTAGTTTCTGTGACTTTTCCAGGTCTAAAAATCTTTTAAAATGAGGCTTCATCATCCAGGTTTTTAAATGTTTAAATCTTGGTTCTTTGAAGGCAAAATCTAATTATTGAAGGGGTGAATTAAAATAGTTGTTTTGTCTTATTTTAAATATTGTTTTAGATTTTTAAGTGCTGATTTTTCCTGTCCTCTTCCAGAACGACGTTGACTCCGTGTCTAAATCCGTGCCGGTTCTGAACTCGTCTAAAGTGGACGGGCCGGCGGCAGCGAAATCCGTCAGCTCTGCTCTGGACGACTCGGAGATGAAGAAGGTCATGGATGAGTGCAAACGCTTGCAGACGGAGGTCAGCAAGCTGAGCGACGAGAATCGCCAGCTTAAGGTAAAGCTAAGAAAAATCAGATCATGCTATTATACCAAACGCTTCACCAGATCGTCAACATTCATTTTACTGTTTACAGTGTTATTTTGGTATTATTTATATACTATTATATTTTTTTTATTCATATTTCTTTTATTCTTTTTTTTTGTACTTTCAGTTGTAATTTATGTTTTGATTAAAGTTTGTCATTTATTTATTATTTATTTATTTTTGTACTTTTTAAGATTAATTTATTTGTATGTTTTGGTTCGGTTTTCGTTTTTATTTGTGTCCAGTTAGTAATTCATTTTTGCTTTTAATTTTTATTAGCTTTGTTATCTGCTTTTGTCATTTTTATTAGTTTTTGTTTTTATTATTGAGGCTAATTTATTTTTAACTTTAGTTTGTTTAATTGTAGTTTTTGTCTATGTCCTGTTTTTAATTTTAGTGCTGTTAAGGCTTTCAGTTTTCTTTTTTATTTATTTATTTATTCATTCATTTATTTGTTTGGTCGTTTTTATTTATTATTTATTTATTTATTTATTTTTGGCAAAAAAAATATATGTGTGTTTGTTTTATTTGTTTATTTATTTTATTTAGGTTGAATTTATTTTTCGTTTTAATTCAGTTTTAGTTACTATTTATGTCCACTTAGGGCTTTTTTTTTGTACTTTTGACATTTGTATTTATTTTTAATAATTATTATTTAGGTTTCATTTATTTTTATTTTTAGGTTGGTTTTAGTTTTTATTCATGTCCACTTAGTAATATTGGTGCTTCAGTACTTTCAATTTTCTTGTTAATTTTAATTAAATATTTACTCACTTTGTTATTTTTGTATTTTTTTTTCTTTCTTTTTAAATATTATTATTTAGGTTTAATTTATCTTTATCTTTACTTTGGTTTTTATATCCAGTCTGCTTTTCTTTAATTTTTTTTTTCTTTTTTTCAGTATATTATTTACTTATTTGTTTGTTTGTTTGATTGTTTATTTTAAAGTTTGGTTTTAGCTTTATTTATGTCCAGTCAGTAATTTTAATGCTTTAACAAATTAAAATGAAAAATTGAAAAGCTAACTGATTTTTTTTTATTTTTTTGTCATCGTGTTTATATTTTGTTTATTTAAATTAACAAAAATATTTTATAAGTTTTAGTTTATGATAATAAAAAAAATAAGTAATAACTTTATTTTTTTATTATTATTATTAGTACTTTTAGCTTTTTAGTTCCAATAGAGATCAGTGCATCACTGGTTAGCAGAGGAAGTAACGAGGTTCTGTCTCTGTGTTTCAGGACGAGGGTTTGAGACTGAGGAAGTTCCAGCGCAGCGAACACGTCACGAGCAACTCCAGCTCGGCGATGGGCCGCGAGTCGAAGGCCGGCTCCCTTCCCTCGCTGCTGGTGGTGATCGCGGCCATCTTCATCGGATTCTTCCTGGGCAAGTTCGTCCTGTAAGGCGGAGGACGGGAGCGTCACGGGCGGTCGGCGCGGCCGGCGACTCCATCTCTCTTTGTTTCGGTTCATTTGCTGTTTTCTGTTGAGGGACGGCCGGACGGATGTTAGAGCCATGAACTGCTCGATTAGGAATCCAGCGAGATCTGAAAGTCTTCCCTCAAACTCGTTTCGTTTCACTCAAACTCAATGGAAAGTGTAAATGTGGTTTTAATCGTTCGTCCAGACGAAGGAAGAGCTTCGAGCGTCTGTTTGTGGACGCCGGACGCGTCGACCCTTCTTCACCAGAGACACACGTGCCTCCTTCTGTACATGCGTTCTGTTTCTGTTCCTAACAATACCAACGCAGACTGTTTTATTACTGTAATTATCATTTATTAATTATATTATTAATGTACTTTCTCTCAGAGCAGCATTTATCCACACAGACGTTCACTGATGTCTTCACTTTACTGTCTCATACTAGACCACATTCAAGAAATAAAACAAAAGAAAAAAATTAAACCTCCCGTCTGTGCGTCTTTTCATTCGTCTGCACGTTAAGTGTTGCTTTTTGTAATTAATCCATGCAAACTTTATGCAGAAAAATTCTCTTTTGGCCGTACTGATGGGTGAATATTATTAAAAGTAAATTAGAATTATATTATCTATATACATGTGAAATCACAAATAAAAGAATGCAATTTCAAAATGTGTGTGTGTGTGTGTGTATGTAGACATACTCATTTTTTCATTATGATACATTTTATTTTCTTCCATATATATTCATATATACACACACACAGTGTTGGGAAGGTTACTTTAGAAATGTAATAGGTTACAGATTACAAGTTACTTGATTTAAAATGTAATAAGTAGTGTAACTTTTCAATTACTTTATTAAAGTAATGTAACTTATTACTTTTAATTACTTTTTGATTACTTTTCTAAATTTCTAATATTTTCAACTGTTAATCATTTTGAAACATTTAAACCAGGCAGAGTTAACCTTACAGTAGTGTTCAACACTGATTACTGTCAGACTTTCAAAATCCTTTATCACTTGAATTAAGATTATAATAAGAAAGGGATAATATACATCTTTATTTTGCGATAACAACTGGCTGAATGTACATTATCTCACTTATTACACAGCTTCTTGATAGATTATTTAGATGTTTCGTGTCAAAATTATTAGACAAGAAACACTGATCTGAGTTGAAATATTTTAACGCAAAGCTTGCATGAAGAAATCGGTTGCTAGCAAACGGCAAGTTCAAACTAAACATTTTAGGGATACAGTGCAGTCATACCAGTTTTCTTACACAACATTTCACCACATAAATAAGTAGTAGTACTAGTTTGTTAGTTATCTTATAATCCATTACAATGTACCACAAAAAAAATGGCAGCAGCTGTTTTTGTATGAAACAATAGAGCAAGTCCATGATACCAGGATGACAGAATTAAGAAATTGTATACATAATATTGAATTAAGCTTTAATATTTTATTAGCTAACCAAACGCAAAGCTTCCACCAAGAAAAATCATCAAGCATATAGCACTGACTTAAGTTGCCCCAAAAGAGTCTGAGCTGTATAATTATTTAATTTAAAGCACAGCCACCACAAATTCAGATTTTTTTTTTTTTTAACTTATATTTTTGGGCTTTTTATGCCTTTTATTGTGATAGGACAGTAGAGAGATGACAGGAAAGAGCTGGGAGGAGAGAGAGGAGCGGGTTCGACAAAGGACGTCGAGACGGGAATCAAACTCAGGTCACCGTGAGCGCAGTTACGCTATATGTCATAACCAGATCATAATATAAATAACACCATAACAAGAAATAGTTTAATAGCTATGATGCTGGGTTTGAAATCAAATGTTTGCATAGTTATGACAGAAAACACTAGCATCTAACAATGCCTTGGAAAAAACAATCTTAAAAAATAAAGTTTATGCATAAACCCAAATAGGAAATAAAACAGTTATCGAATAAGCATGTGTCCTATTCTGTGTCCTAAACTCCTGAAACATTGGTGTCTCATTTTAGAGCAGTTAACGCAATTTAAAAGAAGTCAACTAAATCTGTAAGTGGAGGTGGGTGTGTGAAAAAAGTCAGATGTAACCCCCTTTGTAATCACTGGCATTTTTCAAAAGTAACTGTAATTTAATTACATATTTTTTCTCAGTAACTGTAACTAATTACAATTACATTTATTTTGTAATTAGATTACGTAATTCCGTTACATGTAACTAGTTACTCCCCAACACTGCACACACACACATATCAAAAAATATTTTTGTAATAAGATAAAGCCTATGTTGACTGTTTGGATTTTAGTGTTTTTAGAACCATTAATATCTATAAAAATATCTATATCTATATCTACCAAAAATATCTATAAACAAATATCTATAACATATATGTATGAAAATCTATAAATAAATAAATAAATATCTCCTTCAAATTAAGGTTTTGGATTTTTTTTTTTTTGCAAGATGTGTACAACCATTATGATGTAAGATATTTATTTATTTATTTTATTTTATTTTTATTTATGTTTTTGCATAGATATACATTTTTTTGAATATGAATTTGTGAAAACAAAAATACAGTGCTTGTGTTTTTGATTTTTGTTTCTATTTATTACTTAAAAAAACCTCTTTAATTCTTTTTTTATGTATCTCATTTATTAATTATATTAATTTACTTTCTCTTAATTTAATTCGATTTTTTTATTATGATAATTTTCTTTTCTTTTTTTTTTATAGTTGTAATTTTAATTTTTGTCCAGTTAGTAATTTTAGTGCTTCGGTGCTTTTATAATGTGCTTTTGTCATTTGTATTGTTTTTTAAATATTACTATTTAGGTTTAATTCATTTTATTTTTAGTTTTATTTCTGTTTTATTTTTTTCTCTATGTCCAGTGTGTAATTTTATACTTTAACTAAATGAAAATTAGAAATGCTGCCTTGGCAACTAACTGAAAAATGTTTCATCTAATATATGTATTTTATTTAAGCTTTATTTAAATGCAGTTATCATAATATGAAAAAAAAAAAAAACACACACACTTATTATTTAGCTAAAATTATTTTAGTTTGGATTTATTTTTTATTTATGTCCACTTAGTAATTTTAGTGCTTTAGTACTTCCCGTTTCCATTTATTTAAATATAAATACATATAAATTAAATACATATATTGGTGCATAGAAAGGAAAAATAAGATTGATCTGTATTGCCAAAAGGCTTTAAAAAAAGTATTTTTTAAAGAAGTTTTTTTAGCACAAATTCAGAGACAAACAGTCATGTTTAAGTTTCATAATTTTATTTTTCACTTTCATCCTGTTTTTTTTTTTTTGTTATGATTAAAACACACTTTGCTTTATTTCATTTGTACGATCCAGTTTTTGGACTGTGTCGGTGTTTGATTGATAAAAGTGGATCTTAATACACAGTTGAGTTTAACAGACACTGTAAAACAAAACATTGCAGATATAAAAACATTATTTACACTCTCAAACAAGTGTTTTGTGCATTTAGTGTCAGAATGAATTCTGTTTTGCTCTCAGGATTGAAACAAACACTGCAGTTCATCATCATTATACACAACGAAAACATGAAAAAGAATGATCCTCAATGTTAGAACGACTAAACTTACTAAAAAACATCCGCTGACCCTTCAGTAAATCCTGATCGATTCATGAAGTGCTGTGAGTTTGCATGAATCTCCATCAGTTTTACAGAAACGAGCCAAACATCTGTAATGAATGAAGTGAATCTCATTTCAGTCTCAGTGTGATCTAACATGTTTGTAGAAAGGTTGTAAGCTAAAATGCTTTGTAAACTCCTTATTCATGGTATCTGAGCACTTCATCATATTTTGCGACTGAGACAGGTCTGACACAAATTACTGAAGGGTCAGTGATGGTCCACGTCTACTGGCCTGAACAGCATCAGTCACAAACTCTGAGAAGACCTCAACCACAATGTCAAGAAAAAAAGTAAGGAGGAAAAATCAGCGTCTCGGATCCTTCCTGAACCAAAGGCATAAGATAATTTACACATGCTTCAAAACATTTTTATTTTTCCCCCAAATGGTTTTTGACACTATAAAAATGTTTATTATAATTAAAATATAAAAATAAAAAAAAATGTTTTTCATGAGATCTCTTTTTTTCTTTTTTTGGATGAGATTAAAAAAAAAGGTTTTTGATAAAATTGATTTTTGATTAGAATTTTCTGTATTACATAAAAAATGTTTTTTGATTAAATAAAAAAATGAGATAAAGATTGATGAGAATGTTTTTTTAATGAGAAAAATGCTTTTGGATGACAATTTATTACTATTATTATTATTATTATTAATTTTGTATTTTATTTTATTTTTTTATGAGAAATGTTTCTGAAGATAATTTCTTGGATGAGATTAAAAAAGGTTTTTGATGAACAA
This sequence comes from Labeo catla, assembly GCA_012976165.1. Classification (NCBI taxonomy): domain Eukaryota; kingdom Metazoa; phylum Chordata; class Actinopteri; order Cypriniformes; family Cyprinidae; genus Labeo; species Labeo catla. The sequence continues at coordinate 1,287,737 of VONZ01000105.1, forward strand.
AAAAAAGATTTTTGATGAGAATTTTCTGGATTACATAAAAATGTTTTTGGATGAAAAAAAAGTTTTTTGATGAGATTTTAAAAATGCTTCTGATATTTTTTGTTTTGAATGAGAAAAAAGTTTGATGAGATAATGTTTTTTTAATGAGGAAAAAAATGCTTTTGGATGAGTCTTTTATGAGAAATGTTTGTTTTAGATGAGATTAAAAAAGATTTTGGTGAGAATTTTCTGGATTACATTTTTTTTTGGATGAAATACAGAGATTTAAAAAAAGAGATTTTAAAAATGCTTCTGATATATTTTTTGAATGAGATAAAGTTTGGTGAAATAAGTTTTTTTAAATGAAAAAAAAAATGCTTTTTTATGAGAAATGTTTCTGTAGAGAATCTTTAGATTTAAATGCTTTGGGATGAAATTATTATTATTATTTTGGATGAGATTAAAAAAAAAATAATGAGAAAAAAAGATTTTTGATGGGAGCTTTCTGGATTACATAAAAATGCTTCGGGATGAAATTATTATTATTTTAAATTTTTTTTTTTTTTTGGATGAGATTAAAAAAGTTTTATTAATGAGAAAAAAAAATTTTTGATGAGAATTTTCTGGATTGCTAAATGTTTTTGGATAAAATATTTTTTTTTTATTGATGAGATTTTAAAAATGCCTCTGATATATTTTTTTGAATGAGATAAAGTTTGATGAGATAATGTTTTTTTAAATGAGGAAAATGTTTTTTTATGAGAAATGTTTCTGTAGAGAATCTTTAGATTTAATCTTTAGAGATTAAAAAAGATAAAAAAGATAAAAAGAGATAAAAAATATTTGATGAGATATTGTTTGGAAAAAAGTTTTTTTTTTGATAAGATTTTTTTAATGACAAGAAATTTGATGAGAATTTTTTGCATGACATAAAAATGTTTTTGGATTAAATAAAAAATGTTTTTTGATGAGATTATTTTTTTTTTTTTTATTAAAAAATTTTTGGATGAGAAATGATTTTGTTAAGATGTTTTTTTGGATGACAGAAAAAAAAAGTTTTTGGATCAGAGATTTTTTGGTGATAGAAAAAAAAGTATCTGAAGAGAAATGTTTTTGGGAGAGAAACAAAATCTTTGGACTTTGGCTTGGAAAGGATCTGAGAATTTTTTTTTTTAATCATTTTTTTACGTTGTGATTCAGGACTTCTGAAATTTCGATAGCAAAAGTTGAAGTGTAAGTCAGCAGTGATTATCTACAGTTATAATATTTCCCTTTCCTTCCACGTAGCCCTTAAAATGTTCATATCGTCGTCTCAAACTCACTCACGTATAAAAATACCTCATATATGAACGTCCACGTCTCACTCATACAAGAAAAACACAGAAATGAAAGATCTGTCATCATTTTGTCCTTTCAAACCTGTTCATTTTCTGTCAAACATTTAAGGAAACAAACCAGCACACGTCTATATTTATTTCGTTTCCCCCATAATGAATGCATTACAATGATTTTATGGATGTTTTTATAAACAAATAAATCAATAATGACAGAATCTTTATTTCTGGGTGATTTTTTCCTTTAGATCTCATGTACAGGCGTGTTTTAGGATGTAAAGTCCCGTCAGGAGTGAAAGCGTAGTGCTTTGTTCTCATAAAGTGCGATTCCTGTGCAGCAGTTCTCAATCGTCCCGTCCCGTCTGACGGAAAACTCAAGTGCATTCTGGGTCACAAACGTTGGTTTGTGCGTCTCTCAGCCGAAGAAACCCAGAAACGCCAAACTCCACACCACAGCTGCCGTTAATGTTGCCGTCAGGTCGCCACGGCAACCGGCCCGGCAACCGTCGCTGAGGCGCTGCGACCGGTGCGCGACGCCGACCTCTGACCTGGGGCCGCCGGCGGAGCACTGGACCATTGGCGTCTGGTAGGACGTGGGCCGTCGCTCGGGCCGGTCGGGGCTGGATCCGTCGCTGGGCCGCTGGCCGTTGAACAGCAGGTATCGGCCTTCGGCGTCCCGCTCCATCCGGAAGAGCTCATACTCGGTGTGGGGGAGGCGGATCCCCAGCGCCACGCAGCCGTTGGTCGGAGTGACGTCCTGCTCCACGCCCACCTGCCACGAGCCCTGAACGCCGCAGCCGTTTCCATTAAACACATTCAGCAGAGACGTGGTCGCCAGATCCATCGGCATCACACGCATGTGGTTCACTGGAACATCACACACACACACACAATTAGTTAACAATATATTTACAACTATTACATTTATTATTTATTTATTTATTTATTAGATATACATTTTTAAAATGCACATTTGTAAAAAAAAAAAAAACAAAACAAAAAGGCAGCACAAAAAATAAATAAAAGATAATTAAGATAAAGTGCTTACGTTTTTGATTTTGGTTTCTATTTATTATATATATATATAATTTATATGTATTTTATATACAATATATTATAAGATGTCTGTTTTAGTTTTTTAAAAAAATGTTTAGAAATGTTACTTTTTTTTGCATTATATATATATCTATAAAATATTTATGAAAATCTAATAATAAATACGTTTCAAAATCTGAAATGTTTCAGATTTTAGATTTTTTATGTGTAGAACCATTATGATGTAAGATATTTAATTATTTATTTATTTATTAAATATACATTTTTAAAATGCACATTTGTGAAAACAAAAAGGTTGCACACCTGGGCTCCAAATAAATAAATAAATAAATAAATAAAATAAGATAACTAAGATGAAGCGCTTACATTTTGGATTTTTGTTTCTATTTATTACACACACACACACACACACACATACATTTATATATACATATATATATATATATTTATATACAATATATACAATATATTTTCTAAAATATTTTTGTATTAAGATAAAGTCTGTGTTAGTTTTTTTTGTTTTGTTAGTTATATTTGTTAGGTTTTTTGTTTTTTTGTTTTTTTAGAACTGTTACAAATTTTTTGCATTATATATATCTATAAACAAATATCTGTTAAATATTTATGAAAATCTATTAATAAATATAAATATGTTTCAAAATCTGAGATTTTAGATTTTTTTTTAATGTGTAGAACCATTATGATGTAAGATATTTATTTATTTATTTAGCATAAATGTACCTTTTTAAAATAATAAAAACACCTGGGCTCCAAAAAAAAAAAAAAAAAATTAAAAACAAATATTTTGTGTAAAATATTTGTGTAAAAATTGTATATATATATATGTTCTAAAAAATAATAATAATTTTAATTGTTCATTTAAATTATAAGTATAGTGGATACAGATTTTTTTTTCAGGACAATTTTTTTTTATTTTAAGATAATTAAAAAACAAATTTTCTTTAATAAAGTCTATGTTGACTGTTAAGATTAAATTTTTTGACAACCTTTTTTTTTGCATTTTATCTATTAAAAAATCTATAAATATGAAAATCTATAAATAAATAACTATATTTCAGATGGTTAAGATTTTTGAATTGTTATGTATAGAACCATTATGATGTAAGATGCTTTATTTATTTATTTATTTATTTTTTGCATCATGGTATACGTTTCTAAAACCTTTTTTTAGAGAAATATATATAAATAAAAATCTATAAATAAAATATGTCTAAATCTATAAATCTCTTTATTTTATTGCATAGTGATACAGATTTTTTAATGCTTGGTGCAACATAATTTAAAAAAATACAGTTTTGCTGTTAAGTTGGTGAAAATCTCTGACCTTTGAACACAAACTCAGTGCCGCCCAGGACGCGTGTGGAGCGCAGGCCGCGGCTGTAGCGTCCGCGGGCGAACAGGCTGAAGGTGGGGTGTTTGCAGGCCGGGTCAGAGTAGTGATAGTAGTGACCCTCCCACGTGTGGTTGTTGTCGTGGAAGATGAAGTGGCGCGTCAGGAACAGAACCTCGGGCCGGACCTCGCAGCGGCGGGACGCCCAGTGGCCGGTCAGAGTCACCGTCAGGTCGGGCCGCGGCGGGAGGACGGGCGGGTGGAACTCGTCTGAGCGAGAGATGATACGGCAGGCCATGCAGCTGAGATCGTGATTCTGAAAACAGATGTGAAACGCCATTACATTACACATGACATGATGATCTGATCTGATAATCAGCTTCAGCCGCTTTAAATGAACCAGTCTGATCCAGCTGATTCAACATAATCAGGCAGTTTAAGCAATCAATGTCAAGGCAAGTTAAATGCATGCTTACATTCGAATCGGGTACTTTTTTTTTTTTATTTTTCATCAATGTATCAATGTATACTGAGGTTTATTTTAGAATACATGTTTTATGTTTGGGAAAAAAAATAATGCAATGATAAAATTTAAGAATAACATGTTTTATGTTACAGTATGATATTTATGATATATCTCCAAAAAAGTAAAAAAAAACAATATATATATATATATATGAAAAACATTTGAAACATTTAAAATATAAGCTTGTTTTTTAGCAGCATCAATTTTGAGGAGAAAGAAGAATAATTTTATGTTCAAATTCTAAATGATACATTCAAAGTGTAAAAACTGTAAATGATACTTTTTAAACTGTAATTGATAAATTCAAACTCCAAGTGATACATTCAAAGTTAAAAACTAAACAATACATTTTAATCTGTAAATGATACTTTTTAAATTGTAAATGATACATTAAAAGTGGAAAAACTGTAAATGATACTTTTTAAACTGTGAATGATACATTCAAATTGTAAAAACTGTAAATGATTTTTAATTTTTTAAAACTGTAATTGATACTTTTTTAAACTATAAATGATACGTTCAAAATGTAAAAACTGTAAAAGATATTTCTTAATCTGTAAACGATACTTTTTAAACTGTAAGTGAAAAATTCTAACTGTGAATAATACATTCAAATACATTTTTTTATATAAATGGTAAAAAAATAAAGTAACTGATACATTCAAACAGTTTGTTCATATAGTATTCTATATATGCATAATTAAAAGGACATGAATACTGTTAGAGTGAAGTGTTTTTATAAAAACTTCCTCATGATGGCCAACAAAAAGAGCTTTTTTTCCCCGCAAAACACTGTGATTTTTATGAACAGACTAAACTAGTTATGTTTCTATTAATACACAATCAATAAAACACAACCGCACACAAACTGAAAACACGTGTGCAAAAAAACAACCAATCACGTGACGCCCGGCTCTGATCCACCCAGAAAACCACCAATCAGCTCACTGACACTCCCAAAGATTTCTGGGACAGGAGCCGGAACTGCGCTCACGTCCGTCGAGCGGCTAAATAAGGAGCGACCCGTTAACGAGCGCAGTCAGACTCCCATCACGTCACGCATCGCGCCGTCTGTGGCCTGATGGGACTGAATTCTGAAGGAAAACTGCGGCTGATTCTTCTGTTTTCAAGCACTTTGTGGCTGATTCTGCAAACCATTTTAACAGCACATCAAAGAAGCCAACATCTTTCCATAAAGAGGAATTTCTATAATAAAATTTCATGAGCAAAGCTGCTTTGTGTGTCACAAAAACAAGCAGCGTGTCCTCTCTTCTCTTCTCTTCTCTTCTCTTCTCTTCTCTTCTCTTCTCTTTTCTTCTCTTAAAAGAGCTGTTGATCCACAGAAAAGCTCTGTTTAAAGCTTCTTTTACAAAAAAACATTGTACTTTAATGTCCAGCACCACTAATTCTCTTCAGAATGAATTTATTGAGAGAGCAACAGAGAGAACAAATGTTTGTTGAGCAGCAAATCAGCATATCAGAATGATTTCTGAAGGATCATGTGACACTGAAGACTGGAGTAATGATGCTGAAAATTCAGCTGCGCATCACAGGAATAAATTACAGTTTAACAGATATTCACATAGAAAACAGCTGTTTGAAAAGATAATAATGTTTCACTATTTTTACTGTTTTTACTGTATTTTTAATCAAATAAATGCAGCTTTGGTGAGCAGAAGACCTTATTTCAAAAAAAGTAATAATTTAAAAAAAAAAAATATATATATATATATACAAACAAACATTTAAAACATTTAAAATATATGCTTGTTTTTAGCAGCATCAATTTTGAGGTGAGAGACTGTCAATGATACATTCAACTTCTAAAAACTGTAAATGATACTTTTTAAACTGTAAATGAAACATTTAAATTCTAACAACTGTAAATGATATTTTTTAATCTGTCAATGATACTTTTCAAATTGTAAATAAAACATTCAAATTTTAAAAACTGTAAATGACACTTTTTAAACTTTAAATGAAACATTCAAATTCTAACAACTGTAAATGACACTTTTTAAACTTTAAATGAAACAGTCAAATTCTAACAACTGTAAATGACACTTTTTAAACATTCAAACTGGCTTCTTTCTAAAGCATTAAAAATCAGGCCCGAATGTAATGTTGTGGATGTGTTTAGCAGCTGTAAATCATTAAAAGAGTTTATTTAAAGGTGATTAGCATCATGTAAACTAGATATATTTACAGTAGTTCTGTCTGTGAATCATCTGGACTAGTTTTCAACAGACATAAATTCTGATCACAAAGTCTAGAAAGCGGAAACAGACGGGTTTTCCACATTCATCTACAGTATAATCAATATTAATGTCATCCACTATTTCATCCAACCCTGCTTCTAAATGACAAAGCTCAACAAAATGGACCGTTTTTTGCTTTATTCTTCAGCTCTGACTCTCACTGAGAGAAAACATGAGACTGAGCGTCAGATGTGACTGATATTTATTCTACGTCGAGCGCTGCCACATTAATTGATCCAGAATGAGCTTTGGTTTATGCGAGAGGAGAGCGAGGCCGCCGTCTTCTCTTTCATCATTATTATTGCGAGTCTCCCTGTAAAGCTTTGCCAAACGAAGGAGCGTTCGAGCAGAAATCTAAACATTTCACATCACATCCTGATGGAGAGCGAGAGAAAGCCGCGCTCCGTCTGAGATGTAAACAGAGACGTGCGGCGATAACCCGCCGATCACCGACCCGCACTTAGACCGCAGCCCGTTCACAACAGCTCGTAAATCTCAAACCTCCAGCTCAAAGTTCATCTCATCTGCTCGTAACCGGATCTCCAGCTCAGAGAACAAACCTACTGAGATCATGAGCTCCAGCGGAGACAACAAGCATTAAAGTCAGTTTACAACTAGATCTATAAACATTTGATGATTCTGTAAATTACTTTGACAAAAAAGCTGAAAGCTTTTTGTAAAGATGTATAGTTTATGCACTTTTAAAAATGTTTTCATATTTTTAAAGCAGAACAAAAACACAAGAAGCAGGGTTATTATTGTTAACTAAAACTAAAACCATATATTTCTGTTACTTGAAATAACATAAAACATTAACTGAAATAAAACGTAAAAAAACTAACTTATTTTATTTTAATTAGCTGCCCAGGCAATCACTTTCATTTTCATTTAAAGTCAAAGTACTATAATAACTAAACTAAATAAAACTAAAAAACTCAATTCATAAATAAAAAATATGTACTATTTGAAAAAAAAAAAACGAAACTAATAAAAATTCCAAAACACAGCAAAATCCAAAGTTTAACTAAAATTATAATTTTTTTTTTACATATTTTGTAAATTAAATATTACTTAGAAATGTATTATTTAATAATAATAATATTAATAATAACACAAAATATTTCATACAACAATAAATAATTCTAATATAAAATAATATTAAGTATTTTAAAAGCATAAAATAATAACAACAGTAAATATTTTAAACAATAATAATGAATACCAATATTAAATAACTATATTCATACATAATAAAGTGTATTAATTATGTTTAATAAAATAATAAACAAAAATTAAATCATTTTTAAAAAAGACATACAAATATTAAATATAATTATAATACTAATTTTAAATAATATTTATAAAATATTAATAAATAATAGTACATATTTTAAACATTAATAAATAAAACAAAAAAAGACAAATTTATAAAAAACTGAAATTAATACAAATTCAAGAACTACAAGTTGAACTAAAAAAACTAAATAACTCTAATATACAATAGTCAATCTTTTTAAACAATAATAATTAATACTAATATTAAATAACTATATGAATACATAAGCATATTAAATATTTTTCATATAAAATAAACAAATAAAAACTAATGTTAAATAACATTTTAAAAATAATACATACAAATATTAAATATTTTATACAATAATAATGCTAATATTACACAATATTTATAAAATGATATTAATAATAATATTGCATATTTTAGGCATTAATAAATAAATAAAACTAAACAAAAATCATATATAAAAATATATATATATATATATATATATATATATACTATTTAGAAAAAAAACCCAGAAACTAATAAAGAATTCACAAACACAACAAAATCACTACAAGTCTAACAAAAATGATAAAAAATATAAATAATTATAATGCATAATATGCATTTTGCAAGAATAAACAATACTAATATTAAATGATATTAAATAATAATTTAAAATAATCCATATTTATATGTATTTTATCTACATATATTTTGACAAGAAATTATATTAATATTCAATAACATTAAAAATAATATATAATAATATTCAATATTTCAGGCAATAATAAATAACACTGGTATTAAATTATATTTAATAATATTTATAAAATAATACATAATAGTTACATTAAATTATTTTAAATAGCATTTAAAAATAAAGATTCATTTCTGGTTCCCATCCCCATTCTGGTGAGCCGCTCATACATAAAATAAAATAAAAAAAAAACAAAAAACATTTTTCCTAGAGCATTTTAATCATCTAAAAGAACTTTTTTCACAATCTAAGGAACCATTATCAGGGTTATATCACACACACTGCTCTCAAGATCTCAAACAACAGCGTCCAAAAACCAATACTGGTTAATAAAACACAGTTGAACTGCAGGCTGTTCACAGTTTGAATGGTTTGTAAGAAGCTAAATGATTGTGCAGCAGCGGATGGTCTGACCTGTGCGTTCTGCAGCGCGGGCTGGTAGCTGGACGGTCTGTAGAACATCCTCTGCGTGGGTTCGGTGTGAATGTCGCCCAGGTACAGCTCCTCCAGCAGCTCATCCAGGTTGTGGTGCAGATATTGTTTCTCCACCCGCAGCAGCTGCAGCTCGTGCATGGCGAAGTTCAGCGCTCGTGAACAGTCGCAGCCGCCCTCGTCGCTCCAGAGCTCGTAGCTGACGTTGGGCAGCCAGGAGCCCAGATCCCCGCAGCTGCGCTTGAGCCGCTGAGCCAGATCTCGGGCCACGGAGGCCGAGTGACACACCAGCCGCGTGCCGTGGATCTGATAGTCGGCCTCGGTGCCGCCGCGCACGATCCAGGACGCCTGACGCAGGCGCACGCGGCCCCGCACCAGCAGCGTGTAGCTCGGCGTGGTGCAGTGGTTGTCGGCGTAGTAAAACTGATGTGCCTGAAACGTGTTGTTGGGAAAGAAGCGGTACGAGCGCGTGATGAACTCCGGACCGGGGCGAACCTCACAGCTGCCACGAGACAACGGAGACAAGACACATAAAAAACACTGATTTATGCCAAAATTCATTATTCGTTATTAATATTATAATTATATAACATTATACTTAATATTCACATTTACTTAAAATAATATGTTATAAAATAAAAACTATTAAATAATATTTTACAAAATGCTTAAATATTAAATAAAATGTATACAATAATATTAAATAACATTTTATAAAACAAAAAAAGTAAAATAATTATATTAAATAATACCAAATAATATTTTATAAAATAATTAAATATTACATAAAATGTATGAAACGATAAATAACATTTTATAACATATTATAACATCATATTAAAGAACATCCATAAAACTATAAACAAGGATAGTATAAAGTAACATTAAATAACATTTTATAAAACAAACAAAACAAATTGTAAAATAATTATATTAAATAATACCAAATAATATTTTATAAGATAATTAAATATTAAATAAAATGTATAAAACAATAAAGAATTATAACATTAAGTAATATTAAATTACATTTTATAAAATATTATAACATAATATTAAATAACATTCATAAAACTATAAACAAGGATAGTATAAATTAATATTAAATAACATTTTAAAAAACAAAAAACGCACAAAATAATTAAATTAAATAATACCAAATAATATTTAATAAAATAATACAAAATGTTAAATATGATTTATAAATCAATAATTAAGGATAATATTAAATAATATTTTTACTAAAATAACAATAAAGAAATGATTTTTCATTTTATATATATATATATATATATATATTTCATACTTGTAATAATATTATTTCATATTTATTATTATTTTTATTTAAAAAAACAAAAACTATTAAATAATATTATAAGACCTTATAAAACAAATAAAAATACATTTGTAAAAGAATTATAATAAATAATACCAAATTGCAGAAAGTAGTACAAAATATGAAATAAGATATATAAAACAATAAACAAGCATAAAATAAAGTAATATTAAATAACATTTTCTTAAAAATAAATAAATATTAAATAAGATTTACAAAACAATTATACTGAATAATACTAAATAATATAGCGTAAAATAAATAATACATATTTAAAAAACGAATAATTCACCCAAAAACACAATTCAGCTACCAAATATCAAATAATATTTTATCAAATTACAATTAGAGGAAACTGATTTTGAGGGGAATTAAAATAGCATCTAAAAAATCATCTTAAGAAAATTCTTAAGCAAACATATGTAAAATGTATATATATATATATATATATTTTTTTTTTTTTTTCCCTAACAAACAATTTGGACTTTTTTCTTAAATATCTAAGTTTATATTTCATACTATATAATTTTGAAAAAATGTAAGAATTACAAGGAAAAGTCCAAATTATGAGGGGGAAAAAAGTAAATTATCTTTTTTTTTTTTTTTTTTTTTTTTTTTTTAAATCAGAGACATTCCAGCTTTAAAAAAAAATATATATATATATATATATATATATATATAGATTTTTTTTTTTCATATATGTAAGAAAGAATTTTACATTTTAAATTTTTAAGTTTCAAACAACATTTCACATTTATTTTTTAAAGGTGTTTAGATAAAAGAATTGCGCTGATTAATGACTTTTTGAATTTCGTAAGATGATTTTTAGGTGCCGTTTTCATTTTCCCAATTAAAAAAAAAAAATCTTTAGTCTAATCAAAGCTGTATCATCTGACCTGGTGGACACCCAGTGGCCCTGGATGTCGGGCGGCATCTGTACAGTGATGCGGGCGCCGTTACGCAGGTGTTTGAGCAGGTGAAGACACTGTGTGTCTTTGGACGGCCAGACCAGACTCTTCTCTAGAGCCAGACGAGGAGAACGAGCGTCAGACGAGCCCTTCACACAACCTGATCACATCGACACAGGGTTAACAACATTCACTCACTCCACACACGTGTACAGCTCTGCTCTTTCTGTCCAAAAACATCTGCGCATAAACACCGCAGTGATTCCTACACAATGTTTAGATCACGTGATCAGCGTTCAAAAACATCAGCGGAATGAAGGAATGAAGGCGTGCAGAAACAGACCAACATTACAGCCCATAAAGCGCTTTAATGAATGTGGGAACGAGCCGCTGCTGGACTGAGATCAGCTATTATAATTCATTTTCATATTTCATATAATGACACATGAGGCAAATAAAGCGGATGGCTGGATAACAGCAAACACATTTCTGGCCGGCGATCAGGAGCTGCATGAGGACACCAGATGAAAGCAGAAAAACCTCCAGAATGTGAGCGCTAAAGCCTCGGAAATCAAAGTATTCGACAGCCTCGGGCTGCGGCTGGAACACAAACACCACGAAACACTTCACATCTCGCACAAACTTCATTACAACACTCGCGCAATCATCAGGAAGAGCTCAAACATTTGTCAGAGCATCACCATCTGCCTTCACTCTCACAAATAATGAAATAATATCATATTACTGAAGCCCAACTGAGGCATGGAATTAAAAAAATAAAAAAGTAATTGTTTAGTGCTTAGCATTTTTTGCTTAGTATTTTTTATTTCACCATTCAGACTTTTTCCTCGCAATTCTGACATGTAAAAAAGTTAGAAATGTGATGCATAAACTCAGAATTACATTTTATATCTTACATTTCTGACTTTATAATTTCCTAAACTAATTATTTTTTTTCCTCATAATCTGGAATTTTTTTCCTGCAATTCTCCTTTGTTAAGAATTATTATTTTTATAATTATATTAAATTATTATATAATAA